>JANZLX010000213.1:33346298-33369095 GCA_025531955.1 Erythroxylum orinocense
TGTTTGAATTATGTGTTATGTGACTGGGTGAACCATCGATGATGGTCACTCACTGAGTTCGCAAAACTCACCCAAAAATTGCATATATTTTTCAGGACTCAGAAGAATACCCCGTTAGGCAACGGGAGTATATACTTACTGCCCACAGGGGAAAGTAGAGGTTGGGATCAGTTCGCGTCTACATTAGGATATTTCCTATTTTTGTATAATATGTACTCATTGAATTCGGTACAGTGTATAATTGAATATTTCAGTATGTAATAAGTGATGAAGTATGAGAATTTTTGTAATGGGATTGATTAAAATGTGGATACGGCTGTTTTTCTTAAATTGTGCCAATTGGAAGTGATTGTATGTGTTTTGTGTATTGAAATGGGCCCTAATGGCTCAAAGTGGATTGTTTTGTAATTGAAAAAGGGTTATAAATAAAATTGGGCCCAAATTGACTATGGAAACTGTATTGGTTGTAATGTATTGAAAACAAGTTTTTCTATCGCGACTATTAAATTTATTATGGCCCACATTGGAAACGAACCTCTGATATGAGAGTGTTTTCAAAAAATTTTTTTTTATACCGACTTGTAATGGATTGAATGCCCTAGCATGCTACCTTCGCAGACACGGACCTGGATATTAGCGTCGACGTCAGGTTCGGGTCTTGCGGGAGTAGGATGCTACACCTTCCCTTCACGAATTCTACGAGTCTACAATCTGTTGCACCAAAAAAAGGCCCAACTCTTTAGTCGACAAGCTACTAATCCCACTTTCTAATGATCTAAGGTGTTCATGTAATCGAAAAATCGATCAATCTCCACAAGCCAATCCAAAAAATTGTCAATGTTTGTGCCTCTATTAAAAGGAGGAATATTAACTCTCAGTATGAAATCATCGGGATCATAAAATGCACACTCACATCCAACATTACGACCTCTGCCGCGACCTTTGCCATTTCCTTTGCCACCATATCTATGAACCCTCGGAGGCTTATAATCTTCTATAAACTCCTCATCGTCATAATCATCTAAGTAATCTTGCCCTTTGTATAAGTCATCCACAACAGGTCTACCGATAGCCTAACCGTAAGCTTCTTTGTCTCTATGAAGTCTATCATTAACCCTATCTGCATCTAAGACTAGAACATCGAGATGATCTGTAATTTCTTCGAAACGTCATTCTGTACTTTGGAATTTGAGATCTATCCTATCCAATCTCTGTTTCAAGGCCCTTGTTATGTCCCTTGGCAATGGGGCTCCAACTCTCTGCTCTTCGATACGAGAACCACCGTCTTCAGTTGCCATCCGATCAAGAAAGTGATAGGCTCTGATACCACCTGATGCAGCATAAAGCTTAAAATTGCGAAGAAATCTCTCATCTCACACCAGAGACAAGAAATCCAGAATTACCAATAGAGTTTCTTTTTCAAATTGTTCATAGCCGCTTAAAAATAACAAAATGTCCCTTTATAAGATAACACAACAACCTTAAAGAAAAAGAAAATTAAATGACAAGGTTACCCTTAAACTTGGGTCAACGTGCCTTCTTTGGATAGTCCATATAAGCCAAACTACTTCAACTATGGATTTTACATCAGTTTCATCCGCCATAAAAAAGAAAATGATAATTTACATAGTTTTATGGCAAATATAGAGTTGTAAGTTTTAACTGCTAGAAAAATGATATTTTGATTCAATACAAGTTTAAAATAGGAATAAAATATTTCATTTTGGTACTATATTTTTGTTTATTTTTATTTCTTATTTAATATATACCGATTTCATGACATTTTAATACTAATTGATCTTTTAAACTTTTTTTTTCCTTATTGATTGTTTTTAAATTTCATGTGTTATGGTCCTATACCTAGGAGCTATAAATTACCCAATTTACTTGTAAATTTCAAAGAGGAGATTGTTTGCTGGAATTTTGGCCTTTGTAACCTATTTTGAAATATGATAAAAGGGTTCATTAACTGCGAGAACCTTACGATCTCTTGATATTAATTCTGAGATAAATATTAATAAATGTCTTTTTTCTCATTCGAGCTACTATCCAAAGGGCATGAAATAATAACTGCTTCTTGTTGACCACGTACTCCACTTCTCAAGCTGGTCACCTCTCTAGTACACTACTCCTTTAACAAACCCTAGGAGGTGAGTTTGAGCTCGTAAGCTACAACCGCCACTAATGTAAAATGAGTGGTCATAGTTCAGAGTTCCTGTGAGGTTAAGCTATCGATAGAATTATGGTTTGATAAGGAACAAACCTCCCAAATAACACTAAAATGATTAGTGATCAGCGTCATAATTTTCTTCGTAGTATTCTGCGCTTGAAGAAGGCAGTCTCATAAATTTTTAATATCAAATCCTGTGACCGTGACAGTCATTTATGATTTACAGCTTCTAATTTAGGCAGGCCATGACAATATCATATGTTTTTTAATAATCTTTATTCAAAAAGAAAATGAAATGGTCATAGTTGCTTCGCATCTGCTGGGAGCTGTGGCCTTATCTTCTATACTTTGTAAACAGAACAGTACGTGTGTTGTTACTGAAGATATGGGAGCTATAGGAGTGGTGCACAGAGCTCCTTCGACTATCACTCTTCCTCTTAACCACGACAGAGCCAGAGTTCGATGTTTTTCCAATACTGGTAAATCCCCATTGCCGACCGTCTCTTCTTTTACTTTCGAGTTGCTCAACTTTTTTTTCATTGCTGGATATTCTTTCCTCCATTTCTAACCTGGGACTAGTATAAGCCCATGTCTTTTGGACAACGAATTCTAGTTGGTTCTAATTGAAACAAATTGTATTTGGATTCTGGGTCTCGTGAGTTTTTGAGCCAAGAAAGTACGCATGTTAAAGACCTGGTTGTTTAGTGAGATCAGAACGCAAATTATTTAGATGGTGAATGGTTTTTGAAATCCTAAGTATACATGTGTAAAGGAATTGCCAAAGCTCTTGCTTCCCTCATTGTGAATTTGAGAAAATTCTTTGATGAAGTCGTTAAGAATACTCATTTATTAATCATTCAACTGAAATACAGCCCACGTTTCATTTATCAAGGATGTGGCTGCGACTCAACCTCCTCAACATCTTCCATGCTTGCTTAAAATGCTTGAAACTAGAGGTAGGCAACCCTTCGATTAGATTGGAAATGTTATATTTGAGCACTGCATCTCTTCAATTTTGAGGTTATATTTACAGTCTAACAAGCTGTTATGGTGGAGAGCCAAGCTCAGCTTCTTGCATATGTATCTCTTTTGCTTTATCCAGCCCAGTATCTGGAGATTCATCTTCCTTAAGTTTGATTGACAAAGTATACTGTTCAGTCCACATTCAATGCTAAAAGAATAATGAGACCTGAGGGGTCTTAATTATTAGTGAATATATAAAACCAATTAAGTTGACCTCACACAACAGCTTAAGCTATTGTGGTGAAATGGTCACTTAACATAGTACCAGAGCCTTTGTGACCAAGTGGTCGTGAGTTCGAATCTTACCACCCACCTATTATTCAGTACAAGGTAAAGTAAGCCTATGCAAGTTTTAAGCCCAAAGAGCTTTCACTTGAGGGGGTGTGTTAGTGAATATATAAAACTAACTAAGTTGACCTCACACAACAGCTTAAGCTATTGTGGTGAAATGGTCACTTAACATTAATTTCCTTTAAGTTACTACACTTGCATATCCTGAAGATTTCCAACTCATGAAATGGTTTCTAAACTTTTCAAAATTGTGATAACTTTTCAGCCCGTCCTTACCAATCTATTTGTAATTGCATGCTGAGTTAACAGTTAACAGCCAGAAACTTCTAACATTCGCATCTCCGCTACATCTTGTGTTTCAATTCAATTTGCACCTTGTTTTTCTTTTCTGTTCCTTTTAAGTTGTTATGGACTACTTCCATATTTTTGCTTGGTGGCAGGTGAAACCATCATTTCTCCTGGATCCAAGCAAGGATTGATCCCACTAGTTGTACCTCTAGCAGAAAATTTGTCAGGTTCTACAAACATCTTCGTGCATCTAATGATTCTCATGACCTATGAGCAATCACTGATGGACTGTGCTATAGTATATTAGACAGCTTATTTTGCAACTCTCAATTTATCCTACTACATATTTTGACCGGAATAGGTTCAGTAACTGCATTGTTGAGGTGGCCAACTGCTCCAGCTGGGTGAGATATTTACTACTATGCTATTAATGTGGATGTGTGTTTATACCAACCTTATGCCTCAAACTTATCGTAGTTTCTTTATCACATAGAATGGAGATGCCAGTTGTGGAAGTTAGCAAGCATGGCATATGGCTTTTATCCAAGAATGTAATTTTCTTATCTCAAAACATGGTACACGTGCATAATAGACCTCTGAAAATGTAAATGAAACTATGCAGTTAAGTTGGTACTGAAAATGTCATGAGCTCTCCCAAAATATTTTGCATCTACCTGTACAATGGCTTATGTTTTGCTGCTCATGGGTGCAGGTAGATCAATATATTCATAGAATTCTGGTAGAAGAGGATGCCAACAATTTCAATGAAAGTAATGGTGAACTTTTCCATGCTTCTTCAGAAGTCGGTAAGAAACTTTACACTAAGGGCGATTTTGCTGAATCTCAGATTGCTAAACTTGATGCCTATCTTCTAAAGAAGGTAAAGAGGGAGATAATTTCTTATTGGGTCAGAAAAGAAAAACATGGAATTACCTGACTTATAATCACATTTCAATGTTCCTTCCAAGGTTGGTCTTTTCCCTGATATTATAGAACGTAAAGTTCTGCGCCATTTTGAGGAAGAAGATCTTGTAAGTCTTCTTCTGGTATTTTCTTGAAATGCTTGCGCTCACCTTTCCCAACTTCCCCTTGTTCTTAACAAAATCTTTGTGCACTTACGGAGTGAAGGTTTCAGCAATGATTACTGGAGAATTCTACACCAAGAAGGATTTATTTCCAGGATTTGGACGGCCTTTTGTGTTCTATGCTGAAATTTTACAGAAGTTTGTAAAAGTCTTGTCCGAGTACTTCCATCTGACCTGAGCCAATTGCACTTTCCTTCTCTTCAAGTGAATGTCTTTAATTGCTTTTTATAGAGTTGGACGTACTTCAGAAGCTAAAGATGCTGCAAGGGTTGCTCTGAAATCACCATGGTGGACTTTGGGTTGTGCTTACCAAGTATGTTAACATTCTCAGTTTGTAATGTTCTTATAAAATTTTTTATGTCAATTCTACTTCTTTTTCCTCACTTCTCTTGTACGGTGTGGTAACCTTGGTTATAAGGATGTTGCTAGCATTGCTCAGTGGGAGGATGAGCAAATTGAATACATCAAGGAGAAGATAACTGAAGAGGGTAGAAAAGAAGACTTGAAGAAAGGAAAGGAAGCAGCCCAGGTGTCTGTTTAATTCTTCTTTTCTTATCAACTGGATGCTGAAATTCACTAATATCTTATATTTACAAAATTATATCTGGTAAACTTATCAGGGTTCAAAGTTACTACTTCCTCTCGCAGGTAGCATTGGATGAAGCTGCTTTCTTGTTAGACTTGGCATCTGTTGAAGGGAACTGGGATGATGCTGTGGAACGCATTGCTGAATGTTATATGGAGGCAGGATTTGAAGATATTGCAAGATTTGTTTTGTACAGAGATTAATAGGAACTAGGATGATGAATATAATATACTTGCAACTTCGTTCATTTGTTTCTAAGCACGCCTTTGAAGACAAAAGCAGTTCAGACATCAGTCCTGTTGATGAAATGTAAAAGTTTGTAAGTTTTTTATGTACAAGAAAGAACAAAGGTTCTCTTAGTTTTCTTGTTTTACCTAATGTACTGGCTAAACATTTCTTTATTCAGAATAAGAGTTTCCTTCTAGCAATGACAAATTGGAGTAAACTGACCAGCTATTGGTACTTAAATCGCTTGCTATGGCTTTTGCTTTATTCTTATTGAACTAAGCTCATTTTATGGTACTCCTCATGGTCGGTATGTTGAAAAACCATAGATCATATCCATCTAGTGAAGGATGAAAATGAATCAATTTGAAAGGTTAGCTGTTAAATAATCAGGTGATTCAATGATAGTTAGGAGGTAGATCATATCCAAAAATATGCTTACGGAGACCTTGAATTGAAGATGGAAAGCTCAAGCAAAGAAAGCATGTCATTAGACTTCCTAGTTTCCACCAGAAATTAAGCACCAGATTAATAGTACAGCTATATTTTTGTTGTATGGAACAAGAATATGTTGTTCAGCGCTGCATCAGAATCCTTTATCATTAAATTGTTCAGTTAATCGTGAAATATTGCTAAGCAAATTGGCACGACAAGAAAATGACTTTGCCCATGCCTCTAGTATACAAGGACAGTTCCTGTGTAGCTATTTTATGCTCTTGTGCTGGTGATAGGTGCCTGCAAAGCACGAGATACGTTCATTTATCCATAGAATGAGACTAAGTATCACAAACTCGATCTAACCAGTGTCTAGCAGTTAACACCAAAACCAATTATCAGATATGGTTGGTATTGCTATTGACAAATGAAATTATAATTACTTTGATAAGGAGTACCCAGAAAACCTATACATATCTGTCTGAACAGAGAAAGAAGCATCACGCCCAAGCTATATCACTCTCTCGAATCAAGTCAGGAAAATCATGCACCAATACATATGATGATCTATCAGAACATGGGAGAGGGGTTTGATCGTCCCATTTGAGCATTTGTTCAGTATCAGCAATGGAATAGTCCATCTTGGCTTTTAGGCCTTTGGCAGTTGGGACTTCTTAACACTTTGTTTTTTCCTTCTCATCAGCAGCCTCCTCAGCATACCAATTCCTCCCTGCTTTTTGGTAGGAACAATAGCCAGAGCCCCAGCTGGACTACTATCAGGTTTACATGCCAACACATTAATAGCATGAGATGGATTTTGTGTATGTGTATCTGCTGTGGGAGATCTCAGAATAACCGCTTTAGCATTGTCTTCAGCCACCATTTGATCGCGTAAGGAGAATCGCTTGATAAAGTTTTTGGTATTGATGGCGGTGCTTGTGGCATTAGTGGTCGTGAAAACCCTGTCTAGTAGTGCTACTTCCCTTGGTGAAGCTAGTGCCCTGAGCTGCTTTCCAAGGTTAAGGATGGTTTCTTGGCATTCTGCCAATTTTATAGAGGCTGATGTCATCTCCCAACCCTGTAAATTTCCATGCATTTTGCTATTCAGAATATAATTATATAATTCTGGTAATATTGTAATATTCAAAAGAACTTACATTGTGTGGTTGCGTTCCTTGCTCATCACGGCTTAGAGTTTCCATCTTTGCAACACTGAAATGTTACAGAAACATCACCGAAGTCATTTCTATCAAGTAGTATTCATCATAGATTACTTAGGAGACAAGAAGATGACAACCATTACCTTTCCACCTGGAGTTGAAGATCGAGACACGTTGCTTCTAGGTCTTCACAACAGTTGTTCTTATCCTCCAATTCTACTTCAAGTGATGACAACTTCTGTAAGACCTCATTCAACTTTGCTTTGGCAACTGTAAGCTGAGTGTCAAGATCTTCATTGATTGACTTTTGATTTTCAAATTGATCCTCAATTAGTCCCTTGGATTCTTTGAGAGTCACAACTTCTGCTTTTAGGTTTTGGAGGCTTCTTTCTGATTCCTCACGTTGTTTATTCAACACCTCAGTTTTATTAGTCGCAGACTGTAGCCTGTCTTCTACATCTCTTTTAGCAGATTCCATGTGTTTTAGATCTTCTTTCAGTCTCTTGTTTTCATCTTGCAGCAAAGACTTTGCACACTCTGTTTGGGATGTGGTATGATCACGTGGAGAAGTTATTAAGCGCAACCAGGATGGCTGCTCTTTGGATAGACAAATTGGTTTTGATTGCACAGGTGCAACTCCAACTTGGTTTTCAGTTTCTGGTGAATTCCAATCAAAGTACTTACTGATCTTATCCCTTGCATTTGAAGCATCTTGCGGGGTTACAACGTTATTCATGGTCCAGTCTAACGTAAGTAACAACTCCTCGGCAAAATCTTCAAGGCCCACTTTTCCATCCAACAGGCCCTTGCAGATGTCAACAAATCGCTGTAGAACAGCATTAAGTTCACAACTTCTCCATTGGAAAACATGGACAAAGTAGTCTGAAGCTGCTGCTGATGGAGTGGAATTAGAATAACCGATGGCTGAAGAATTTAGTACCAGTTTTTCAACGAGCTGAACAATGCTGCAGATTGACTTACTCAGACTGGATGGACCACATGGCCGACTTGTTTGCATTGCAGTGTTGGCACTATTGGAAGCTTGGTTCGATGAACAGTTTGTCAGGGACTTCAAAGGGATATGAGTTTTAAGAGTAGATTCTGTATGATGCCTTGACGTCCGAGTGGCGTCATCTTCCAGGACATTTGCATAATGTACATAACCCAACGCAATTTTAATGTCCTCAAGAAGCTCAATGAGACTTCGTTTTGAACTGCGCTGCTCTTTAAGCATTGCATTTAAAACATCCTGAATCCAGTCAAAAGGTTTGCCATTAGGAATATCTTTTGAGTGGATTTCCTGATTATCTTGGCCACAGCCAAAATCACTTTGCTCCGCTGGAACTAGTTCCTTACCAGCTGACGAAGGATGGTTATCATCGTCAGGAGGTGCTTCCACAGAAACTACAACTAGTTTCTCCATTTCAGCAAAATCATGCATTAAATTCATGTCCGGAAACTCAATGACTCTGCTTTCAGATGGACTCTTAGGTTTCCTATCTCTGAAAATCTCCAATTCCGATATTAGCGCATCAGCCCATGAATTTGAGGAGCTAACCCTATAAGAACTGCACACCTCTAGACCTGGCATTGGATACAGTTCCTGGGATAATTGATCACCCTGAGTCAATTCCAGAGATCTCTGACCACCAGAAACGTCCAGAAGCTTAGCTTCAACTTGTGATAAC
The DNA here is from genome assembly GCA_025531955.1 of Erythroxylum orinocense. Lineage (NCBI taxonomy): Eukaryota > Viridiplantae > Streptophyta > Magnoliopsida > Malpighiales > Erythroxylaceae > Erythroxylum > Erythroxylum orinocense. The sequence goes on from JANZLX010000213.1 coordinate 33,355,250, forward strand.
CTTGAAGCTGCTCGGGAAAACATGATCCTCGAAGATTGAAGTTCAGCATTTTTTTTGGTTACTATTTCTCTTAGAGTTCTATTTTCTTGTTCCATACCACGTAACCTCTCAATCAGGCAATCTGTTTTCTGGACAGGAGTTTCAGAAAATCTTTCCATGGCCGTTTCCATAAGAATCAAATCTTTTGTAGGATTTGGCTTCCTTTTAAAATTCACCGGGTCCCGTCCGTGCATTTCAATTTCACTCTTGATCTTTTCTGTTGCAGTGAGACCTGGCAATCTCTTCTGCATCAAAGCGCGCAGTCTCTGGCATTCTGCTTCCAGTTTTGCCAATTTCTTCACACTCTCCAATTGTTGGCTGTGCGATGCATCAGCAAGCTGACGGGTATATTCAAGCTTCTCATTACGAACCCGAAGCTCCTTCTCTAGCATGCGAAACTCGTACTTCAGAAAAGCATTTTCCTTTTCAGTAGAATCTAATCTAGCCATTAAAGCGTTGAATTCTGCTACTGTTTGAGTTGCACGCCTACGTAGCTCTTCTACCAAGTTCTCTTTTACCAAGAGTGCGTTGCTTAGATTAGTGTTTTCAATAGCTAAATTGGCAAGATTTTTGCTCATCTCCATCAATCTGTCCTCTAGTTTTCTCTGTACCTTCTGAAATTCGCTTGATGCCCTTAAGAGAGCATCTTGCATCTTTGGGTCCTGTTCTTCTTGAAGAGAGGTAACCTGCAGCATGCACTGCTTGAATGCAGTGTCAGAATAAGTTGATCTTTCATTTGCAGCTATACCCTGTTCGTCCTCTCCCTTGTTAACACTAAGAACTTCCTCTTCTGATTTTCCCTCGCCTATAAGGAAGTAATTAGCCAGAAGGAACATGATCACTCTAAAAGGGAGTAACAAAATGACTTGCATGTTAAAAATGTTCGAAGGTCACGAGTGAATTACCTGCAATGGCTTCTTTTGATATTAAATCATGCCTTGTCAGAGGATCAGCTTTGGCATGACTATCAAGGAGCACTGAAGCTAACTTCTCATTGAGATTCCTCACATGTCTAGTTGGCCCAACTTCACATCCCCCCGGAAGCATTGATCCCTACAGTATGAAACAAGGATAAAGGATCTCATCATCGACTGCAATTCTTTTCAGAGGAGCTTGTTGGGATGCAAAAGAGAAGCCTCCCTTACCTCTTCATCAATTCCTTTCACAGGTATGCCAAATTTGCTCGTTGTGACTATCGTCTTCTCCGAGGGTTTCTTCCTCCAAAGCCATGTCCTATTATCCATACTTCAACTTCTCGCGATACAAAAAAATGAAAGCTGCAAGCGATCAGTGAAGGACTAATCTTGCAGAAGTATAAACGACATTAGCAAAAATTAAACTAGCAGTATATGATTAGAGCTTATCTTGTACTATCAAATTCCTGTTGAACATCAATGTTTTTCATTAAATATTCTTGACTTCAAGGCACTCAACACCTATCAATCACTTGATGGAACACGACGGCAATAGGGATGAGGTGGGAAGGAATAAACAAAAGCTGGGAATGTCATCTCTTCTGTTAGCTGAAGAATAAAACTACCCGGACAGACACAAAGAGAGAGTAAGGAACCAAAAAAGTGCAGTCATAGACTCATAGCAATTAATTCAACAGTGGAGATGAAAGGAAAGTTAGAACTGTCCTAGACTATCTAGGGAAAGAAAGACAAATCAGAAGAAGATAATCAGAAACTGTCACTCCTCAAATATTGACAAATTCCCGACCCTGATATTCAACTTCAAGATGGAGTATTGTCCACATAAGGCCAAATCATTTATGACGAACTACATGGTGAGTATTCATGAGCAACAGTTGAAGCTGATAGCTAGCAGTCAAGATGATTTCAAACTAAGATGCTAAACCATCACGGAAAGAAGGAGCTACTGTAGATGACACAGCAAAAAGACCACCAAGAATCAACCACAACCATAAACTCAGAGAAAAATCAACAAGCATCATGGCCTCATACACAAGGAAATGCAGATAACACGCATGAAAATCCTAGCTAGAAAGAGAGGATATGTGTATGGGGTGGTGAGTACGTACAGCTCTTACCTGGACACGAAGATCATTAACAACGACGTGGATCCTGCAACATCAATGATGCCAACAGGTTTAACTTTAAGAGAAAGAGAATCGGACACGTACGTAGATACTCTCCTAGAACAAAGGCACCAAGCAAGGGCCTTGATTGATGAAGTGAGGTGGTGACAGTGAAGTGATGATACACAGAAACTCACCAACTTAGCTTTATGTAACAAGAGAAGGGAACTGTTTGGACAGTTCTGCATAGGATGCCACCGACAACTTACCTTAGGCTACTAATTATATGTGCATGAAAGTGACGGAGAGGTCCAGTAACGACCCCAGAAGCAGGAAAAAGGAGATGGTAAGAGTCATCAACGGAACCAAATATAGACTTATATTAGTGAACAGCACGCACTGAGTCAGTCAGGGATATGATTTTGTTTATTTCTTTTACTAGCCAAAGCTGCACCTTTGAAGCAACGTTTAAATTCTTACCACCGCATGCGCTTGGGATTTGTTCTTCGACCTTTTCCTTTTTCTTTAAATTTTGCAAAGAAAAACTTTTACCCTTCCCAATAAAACTATGCACCAAATGGGTAATGATACATGGACGGAACGTGTTGACAAAAAGTTGAAGAAAGGTCAATGCTACTTTTGACCTCAAATCTATAATAATATTATTAGGAAGGAGAAACGAAACCACTCATCCCAAATTCCACAAATGCCCCTACTCCTTACCCCTCTCTCTCTTCGTTTCCTTTTCGATTAAATTTTTTTCCCCAATCCCAAACGCTCGCCTCACAGACCTAACCCACCGGGTCAACCCGCCCCAACTCGCCTTTCTCCGATGGAGATCGCCTCCGACCACCACGGAGATAACGCCGACGGAATGAATTCGCTGTCTTCGCCTTCTGCTTCTTGTTCTGCTGCGTTGTTGAACCGCGATTCGATTGAGGAGGAGGAGAGTAGAGGAGCGAGGTACGACGAAGACGACGATGAGGAGGAGGAGGACGTGTGCAGGATCTGCCGGAATCCGGGGGAAGACGAGAATCCGTTGAGGTATCCATGTGCTTGTAGCGGGAGTATCAAGTTTGTTCATCAAGATTGCCTCCTCCAGTGGCTTACTCACAGCAACGCTCGTCAATGCGAGGTCTCGCTGGTTATATTATTTGATTTAGGATTTGAAGAGATTTCAATTCGCTCTCTCTCTCTCTCTCTTTTTTTTTTCAATTTGCGTTTCTGTTATTATCTTAGCAAATTAAATTGTGGTTTGATGTCAATCTGTCACAAAAAAATTTGTGAGGATTTTGCGTTTCTTTAACATGTACTTTGGCTTATATTTGAGTGTTTGGTAGAGGATGTTTAGTGGATATGTTCAGTGAGCCGAACATATCCAGAGCATGTTTATTGTTGCCACATGCAAATTGCACAAGTTTTGAATAGGTCTTCATGAAAAAAAAAATAGTGGAGTTTAAAGATCATAGTTTAGGAATGAATCGTTGTAGGATACAATCATACAAGTTATTATCTGATCACTGGCTCTTTGTTTTCTATAGAATCAAAAATACAATCATACAAGTTGTCATGCGTTCCCTTTTTTACTTCATTGGATAAAGCACAATAACAAAACCTATTTGCGCTGGAACTTGCTTGATTTAGTTTTAAATGCTTTACAGGTCTGCAAACATGCGTTTTCTTTCTCACCTGTTTATGCTGAGAATGCCCCTGCAAGACTTCCTTTTCAGGAGTTTGTAGTGGGGATGGCAATGAAGGCTTGCCATGTTCTGCAATTCTTTTTGCGCCTGAGTTTTGTGCTCTCTGTTTGGCTCCTTATTATACCATTTATAACATTTTGGATATGGCGTCTGGCTTTCATAAGGAGTTTTGGCGAGGCTCATAGGTTATTCTTAAGTCACATCTCTACTACAGTTATCCTCACTGATTGTCTGCATGGGTTCCTACTCTCGGCAAGCATTGTTTTCATTTTTCTTGGTGCAACTTCTCTGAGAGATTACTTTAGACACTTGAGAGAGCTTGGAGGACCAGATGCTGAGAGAGAAGATGAAGGAGACAGAAATGGTGCCCATGCTGCAAGACGATTGCCAGCACAAGGCAATAGGAATTTTGCTGGCGAAGCAAATGCTGATGATGCTATGGGAGCACAAGGAATGGCTGGAGCTGGTCAAATCATCCGAAGGAATGCAGAAAATGTTGCTGCACGGTGGGAGATGCAGGCAGCTCGTCTTGAAGCTCATGTTGAACAGATGTTTGATGGTTTAGATGATGCTGATGGTGCAGAGGATGTGCCCTTTGATGAGCTTGTTGGCATGCAGGGTCCTGTTTTCCATTTGGTCGAAAATGCATTTACTGTAAGTACAATTTGTTCTTTTGATTTTTTTGTTGTTGCCTTCTGCATAACCATGAATATGTCTATTTTGTTGGTGTCTGAAATTGTCATTTCCTGTTTATTTTGCATGTATTTGCGTTACTTATTTTTCATATTTATATGAATATTATATCTTGGTTCTTTTATGTACTTTTTAAGTGATGCACATCTATATCAAATTTCATAAAATGTTTTGAGGAAATAAGATGATAGTTTAAACAATTCAGAAATCCATTTTATTCTATTGGGGAGTTCTTATCAATCATGGTTTTCTTGCTTTGCAGGTTCTGGCAAGCAACATGATATTCCTGGGTGTTGTGATCTTTGTACCATTTTCTCTAGGGCGGATTATACTATATTATATATCTTGGCTTTTCTTTTCTGCAAGTGGTCCTGTGCTGTCAACTGTTATGCCACTTACAGATACTGCCCTTTCCTTAGCAAACATCACATTGAAAAATGCCCTAACTGCTGTCACAAATTTAACGTCTGAAGGACAGGATGGACTACTAGGCCAGGTTGTGGATGTTTTAAAAGTAAATGCAAGTGGAATGCACGAGGCCTCGAGCAATATAAGCGCTACGCTTGCTACAGATCTCTTAAATGTAGCAAGTATTGGCACATCACGACTTTCTGATGTTGCAACTCTTGCTATTGGATATATGTTCATATTCTCCCTAGTCTTCTTCTACCTTGGAATTGTTGCTTTGATTCGATACACTAGAGGTGAGCCTTTGACCATGGGAAGGTTTTATGGTATTGCTTCTATAGCAGAGACAGTTCCATCTTTGTTGAGGCAGTTCTTGGCAGCAATGAGGCATTTGATGACTATGATTAAGGTTGCCTTCCTTCTGGTGATTGAACTTGGGGTGTTCCCTTTAATGTGTGGATGGTGGCTGGATGTTTGTACCATCCTGATGTTTGGAAAAACTATGGCGCAAAGAGTTCAGTTCTTCTCAATCTCTCCTTTAGCCAGCTCATTGGTTCATTGGGTTGTTGGAATTGTTTATATGCTACAAATAAGCATCTTTGTCAGCCTACTTCGTGGGGTACTATCCTTAAACTCCTTGGCCATGGTGTTCATAGAATCTATGCATTCTTTGATTCTACTAGTTTGACAATCTCTCTACTGCTTGTAGGTCCTCCGTAATGGAGTTCTGTATTTTCTTCGAGATCCAGCTGATCCTAACTACAATCCATTCCGTGATTTAATTGATGATCCTGTGCACAAGCATGCCCGCAGGGTTCTGCTATCTGTTGCAGTTTATGGAAGCTTAATTGTGATGCTGGTATTCTTACCTGTCAAACTTGCTATGCGAATGGCACCCTTAATTTTCCCATTGGACATCTCGTAAGCTTGGTTTCATTCACTATTTTTTGCCATCTGGTCTTAATGAGATGATTTATTGTCATAGTTTGTTAACATGCATGGTTGCTTTTTCTTTCAGGGTATCTGATCCATTCACAGAAATTCCAGCTGACATGCTTCTTTTCCAAATCTGCATTCCATTTGCCATTGAGCATTTCAAGCTGCGGACCACAATCAAGTCCCTTCTTCGCTACTGGTTTACAGCAGTTGGATGGGGACTTGGTTTAACTGATTTCTTACTTCCTAGACCTGAGGACAATGGTGGCCAGGACATCGCTAATGGGGAGCCAGGAAGGCAGGACAGACCACCAGCTGTACAACATGTTGGACAAGATAGGGACCTAGTAGCACTTGCTACCGGTGATAATCCTAACATAGATTTTCTCACAGCTGGAGGTTCTCATGCTGCAGAGCAGTATGATACTGATGAACAGTCAGACTCGGAGTATGTTTTGAAATAATAAATCCAGTCAGTGTTTTCATTATTTGCAAAGATTGCATGTTATTCCTTTTCCACTTCAGCATTGTTTTAAGGTTTACAGTCAAAATATGATTGCCGCAAATAATGTTAAAATTGTATTTTAGCAGGTACAGCTTTGTTCTTCGCATTGTCCTCTTGTTGATAATAGCTTGGATGACTCTTCTTGTCTTCAACTCTGCCTTGATAGTTGTACCCATATCCCTTGGGCGTGCTCTTTTCAATGGTATTCCTCTTCTTCCAATAACTCATGGCGTTAAGTGCAATGGTAAGACAGTTTGTATAATTTTGTAGAGATAGAACACACTTCTTGATTGTGTGAGATTGCTGATTGTCTTTTTCTTTGTTAGATCTATATGCTTTTATTATTGGAAGCTATGTCATTTGGACCACTTTAGCTGGAGCTAGATATTCTATTGAACATATCAGAACGAAGAGGGCAGCAGTTCTGCTTACCCAAATCTGGAAGTGGTGTGGAATTGTTCTAAAGAGCTCTGCACTGTTGTCAATATGGGTAGAGTCCCAATCTCATTCTATGTCAGATCTCTATTTGATAAAGTGTCCTTTCCACTGAATACCCTTTTAAGTAATTATTTGAACCTTTTTCTTTCCAGATTTTTGTCATTCCAGTATTGATTGGGCTGCTCTTTGAGCTTTTGGTGATTGTGCCAATGCGGGTGCCCGTGGATGAAAGCCCAGTTTTCCTTCTGTATCAGGACTGGGCCTTGGGATTTATCTTTCTTAAGATATGGACTAGACTGGTGAGTTCTCAAACAATATGCATATCTTCCTGCTCTATGCCCTTGTATGAAACAAAGGTATCTCAAATATAATCACACCTGAAAATTTTGAGCTTCAACCGAACTAGCAGCTATGGTTTATTAATGCATTTGACAAAATAGAGCTCCCTACCGCAAGAAATGGAACTACAGACTGAATCTTTGATTTGTTTATCTGCGGTCTTTATAACATTCCATAAAGTTTATTGAAAAAGAATTTACCATATTTCTGTATCTAGGCTGTAGTTATGCATGAACTAACAGGGGTCGTTTGCAATGGTATGAAGCATGTTAAGACCTGGAAATGATCAAGAATTACGTTTGTGAATTATTTTGGCTTTTTATTGGATATTGAAAATACTGGTTGATAGAGATTGAGGGTAATAATGAGACTTACAAGAGGTAAAGCTTAATCATTTATGGGAAGTAAAAGATTTTCTTTCTTGATCTTACTGCTTGTGAACAGGCTATGCTGGATCATATGATGCCATTGGTTGATGAAAGTTGGCGAATAAAATTTGAGAGGGTGCGAGAAGATGGTTTCTCAAGGCTGCAAGGCCTTTGGGTACTGCGGGAGATTGTTTTCCCAATTATAGTAAAACTGTTAACAGCGCTGTGTGTGCCCTACGTCTTAGCAAGAGGAGTATTTCCTGTTTTGGGATACCCACTAGTCGTGAATTCTGCTGTATACCGATTCGCATGGCTGGGGTGCCTTTGCTTCAGCATGATATGCTTCTGTGCCAAAAGATTTCATGTCTGGTTCACCAACCTTCACAACTCAATACGCGATGACCGTTATCTCATCGGTCGCAGGCTTCATAACTTCGGAGAAGATGCCGAACAGAAGCAAACTGAGGCTGCAACTTCCTTTGATACACATAATTCAACTGGTTTTATTCGACATGATTCATAATCGTGATTCTAGTTGTAGTTTTTCGTTATCTTGTGCATACTCTATAGGAAGATTGGGCAATAAAAAGACTACAGAGTCACCCATACTCGGTTGTTCTTGTCACCTACACTTAAAAAAAACCATGACTCATCACTAATGCTGTAGCTAATTTGCTTTGTTTCTAGCACCCAACCCAACTTAGGGTTGCTACTCCATGTATATTGATTCTTCTTTATATTTTGGGTATTAATCATCCGAGTCCTTCACTTCAAGTCTAAATGAAGGCCTTGTTACGTATACATACTCCTGAAACATGCAATGCGTAACATTAGTGTTGCACATTTCCCTGCATTCTTAAATTTTGATACTAAATTTAGTTGGGCACACATATAAAAACTGGTCATTTGTTATTTTTTTTTTTAACATTGTACCCACCATCAACTTGAAACGACGACATTAATCTACATTCACCATAACAAAATCTAAGCATTAAAGTTTCTCCAAACTTAACTTTGAACAATCACAATCAACCAAAAACACGTAGCTACCAAATCAAATCTAAAGTATAGAAGCCGCATCCGAAATGGTTAAAAATCCTGTATCTTAAATACTCTGCTCACACTCAACCCAACCCATCCCAACCTAAGTAACAAGGTTGTCATTCAATGACAGGGATGCCAATTGATCAGCTGTGCTACCAGCCTGCTGCTGCTGAACACTCCTCAGAACCTCCATTGCCTCTGCAACCTTTGCTCTGAGAGCTTCTGGTGACTCCAGTAGGTGCAAAACCTCAGTCTGATCCATCTCCAGAAGCATGCCAGTTACCTTAGCTGCCGCATCAGGTTCCACCTGTTCTACTAGAGGGTAAAGATTCTCACCCAGCATCTACAATTACAACCACAAGTTAAATTTTAGATTTCAATTTAATGAATATGACAAGACTGCAGATGCACACATATTCAAACAGACAAAACATATAAATCTACCTGAAAACTAAAAATATATAACAAAGTTAAAGCCTACCGTTCTCTGTTGATCTGGAGTAGCATTTGCAAGAGCAGAAGCCAAAGCTCCTATCGGAACAGGTTGAGACAATGCTGTATCACGCATAGGCATACCAGCCATATCATATGGAACAGGCATGCCACCAGCAACACCAGTCATTGGAACATCAGGCAAGCCACGTCCAGGAGGATAGCGATAAACACGTCCTCTTGGAAGCATCTGACATTTGACCAAGTAATTAGGTAACGATATCACGATTATAGAAACAGAATCATAAAAAATTTCAATTAAAGGGATACTCCCAACCTGCTGTTGCATTATTGGGATTGGCTGCTGAGATTGCTGAGCAGCTCCTGCCCGACGGCCACCAGGACGTGGCCCCTGCTGTCCCTGCTGGACCATTGGCACAAAGAAGTTTGGCATAGGAGCCCCACCAGGCCTCATACCAGGTACAAGCTGCTGTTGATACCCAAATCCAGCCTAAAAATGGTTGATTCATTAGGTATTTTAGTTACAAGTTTGCACTTATGATGTGGTTAATGTGAGGTTCTCAAAAGAAAACTACGTGATAAATACATACCAAAGATAAAAATTTGTTCAATAAAGAGTTACCTGGGGAGGAATCATAGCAGGTGGCGCTTGTCCATAGAATATTTGCTGTCCTAACCCTGGACCACCAGGGGGGTAAATTGGCATACGAGGAGCTACTGAAGGCCCCATTGCAACTGGCCGCATTTGAGAAAATTGAGCCTTTATAAGAAGAAAAGATATATAAGCACTAATTAATATGAAAATTTAGTCTGTATAGGAAGAAAAGATATATGGAGCACCACTTAATACAAAAACAGAAAAGGCAACTACATGACATCTTGAGAAAACACGTACAAGAACCTAACAAGGGTGTGTCAACTTGATGTGGAGAGAGCGGGAGACATAGGATAGGAGGAAGGAAGCAAATTAAACCTCTCTTGTCTATGGTTTGGAGTACAAGTACCTTGTTGCAAATTATTTATAAAAAAAAAGGAAATGCCTAAACAAAGATTTGTTACATGGTTTATAACCTATTGGGATGGAGATACCTGCAGCCTGGCTCTTCTATCTTCCTTTCGTTGTGCAGGTGCAACGTACAAAGGTTTGCTAACAATCATTTTGCCATTCATCTCCAAAAGCTGTCAAAACAATCACAAACATGTTAACTTAAGGACAAAGAATGCTCTCCATATGCATATTTGAAATCCCATAACGTCAACTTACAGCTCTAGATGCCTCTTCGGGGGTTGAGAATGCAACAAACCCAGAACCTCTACTTATCCCATTAGGGTCACGCATCACCTAATCACCAGAAAAACATGTTTATAAGTCCTATGCAGTAGAATCTCCAAGGCTGATGATGTTAGGTGCTCACTATTCAAAAGATGATGCTAATTACCTTGCAGGATGTGATTGTACCAAAAGGAGAAAACAGCTCCTTAAGCTTATCGTCACCTATGCTATCATCTAGATTTTTAATGTACAAGTTTGCCCCTTGAAATTTGTCAGCTGCCTCCTTCATACTCTGCTCAAATTTGAGTTTTAGTTCAACTTCCCTTTCAGATTTCTTCTGGGCTTTTCCAACATACCACTCTTTATCATCAGATTTCTTTCCATTAAGAGCCTCAACAGCTCTAGCAGCATCATCGGCATTCTCAAAGTTGACAAATCCAAAGCACTTGGATCTTCCATCTACATCCCTCATCACAACAGCACTAGTTATTGTTCCAAATTCACCAAAAGTTTTCTTCAAGTCATCTTCAGTGGTTGCTTCTGAGAGATTCTTTATGAATACATTATTGAATTTTGTCTTGTCAATGGCAGTTTCTCTTTCCTGCTTGCGAAGGAACGGTCCCACATAAACTTGCTTATCATTTAGCAGCATACCATTCAATTTCTCAATGGCTTTCTGAGCTGCTTCTTCAGTTTCAAACTGTACAAATCCATAGCCCTTTGATTGGCCAGAAGAGTCTGTAGCTACTTTGCAAGATAGTATATTCCCAAAAGCCGAAAAAGTATCATGTAATGCTTTGTGATCAATAGCCTTATCTAGATTCTGTCATATTTGACAAATATCCAAGTTAGAGATATGAAGGCATGGAAACTTAAAATACATATATGTAATGCCACTACAAAAGCCCCCAATAGCAAAAATGGCTACCTTAATAAATATATTTCCAGCACCACTCTTGCGAAGACTTGGGTCACGATGTGAATACATGATCCTTATGGGCTTCCCATTAAGAGGAGTGAAATTAAGCACATCCAATGCCCTTGCAGCTGTCAACAGATGCAAGAAAGGATAGGAGATACAGAGACAGACATTAGTGAAGAAAGGGGCAACATTACCAAAAAACAAAAACACAATTATGATGCTGAAAATAATTGATGGGCGCGAGAGCTTATACATTGCTCATCCACCAAATTGATCAACCAGTAAATCTTTCAATTTCAATTTCTTATGATCACAACTTAATAATAAATCAATTCTAGGAAAAAATATTCTAGCTTTGGCAAATCTTTCTAAATTTCAGACACTGGAAATTCACAACCAATTATGATTACATTGATTATGAAGCAAGTAATGAAACTGGTAAAAGATAACCTAAAGGTGTCAACCAACCAGCAGCATAATATCCATAGCATTAAATAACCTAGTGTTTAACCAGGATAACATGCAACAATTACAATCAGTGGGTTGCTAGTTTCCACATTCATGAAATAATAATTTAACTAAAGGTTGAATTTCAGAAGAAGATCGAGGGTTTCAAGAACAAGGTTTCCCAGTTGACATTAGTTTAGACCTAATGTGCTGAACATGTTTGCAGCCCAAAAACGATTCAAATTGATACTCCCTACGTCACTTCCCTCACCCACTGTATAAAATCGTCAAAGAATACAAAATTGTGGAACCAGTATAATCCAAGCTTGACGCGTTGTCGCTCTTTCACAAAATTGTAACTCCCAGACAACCTCACAGTTTATCACCAAAATTAACAATAAATATCAGTGTTTAAACAATTAAACCCACTAATCAAACAACATAATCCACTACTTTATGTAATCCACCAGACTAGTAGCTTCTAAGTTTTTTAATGTGTTATTCCAAATTAACACAATTTCTCCAACAGAATAATGAATACAGGTTTAACAGTTACCCAGAAGCCAAAAAGGTCTAAACTTTAACACAAACTATAACCTTACCATCCTGAGGATTGCTGTAGTTAACGTATCCGTAACCAAGCGATCTACGAGTCGTCAAGTCTCTGCAAACCCTAACGGAGACTACCTGCGCCACCTGGTTAAATACGTCGTACAGCTGCGAATCGTTAACGTTCACGTCCAGATCGCCGACGTAGAGCGACGTCGTAACAAACTGCGGGTTGGCGGCTCCGCCGTTCACGCCCTGAGCCTGAGCCGGTACTTGAACCTGTGCCATAATATTCTTTTCCCCAAAAGCCACGAACTTTTTTAATTTTTTCTATATTATCTTCCCTCTCCTCGTATTATTAACAAAGTTAGGCTCCACCCAGAAATCCTAACACAATCAACAACGGAAACTGATACCCACAGAAAGTGTTCGATGAAAGGCCTAGGATATACGTTAAAATTTGAGTGCTTTATCTTCCTTCTCTAATTCTTAATTTTCTTTTTTTTTTCCTGTTTTCTGTTAAGAGAGGAGAGGGAAGGTGGAATAATATAAACTAATTTTGGCCGCCGGTGGCAAAAGGGCGGCGCGTGAGCTACGTCAGAGACGGAGAGAGAAAGGGGTAGGTAAGGGGCAGAGAGAGACTGCACTCGAAAACAAGGAGGTCTGTAGGGGCGCTCGTGGGAGGATATAGAAGAGAATAATAAAACCCTAGACGATGATCATGATCATGATGCTGGCGAGATTTCTACGCCGTTGGATTTGGGTGGGAGTTAGTGGATCCCAGTGGACCAAGTCAAGAGTAGTTAATCAGAGGTAACTTACATATGAAGTTATACACACGTGATATAAGAGCGCGTGGTTTGGTTCTGTTCTCTTTTTAACTTAAGAGCTTTAACTTTGTATGTCAGTTGTTCTACTAGGACTCGTAAGTAATAAATTTTATACTAAAAACATTTATACTAAAAAAAATTATTGTCAATAATTATGTCATTTTATTAATTTAATATATTATAAAATATTTTTGTGAGGATCTTTTATTTTTTTTCATTTAAAATAATAATAAAGAACATTGGTGATAAGCTTTTTTTACATGTACAATTACATTAATCAAGAATTAATAAATTAATAAAGTTTATACATTAAATAAATTAATTTGCGTCTTGATGCCCCAAGCCCGTGGGTCAACCTTTCGTCTAAAACTTCTAGCTGTTTTTTCTTTGATACTTACTACAAATGCACCTTACGGCTATCGAACAATATTGTACCAGCCAAAAAAATGGTAGAGTACCCATGTATTTAGTACTGAACTTATTATCGGACTTAATTGTATTTTTCCAAATTTTTATGATTAAATTGAAATTTTTTAAAAAATAAATCTAAAATATACTAAGTTCCCCTCAAGTCGGGCCAGGTTGACTAAGCCTCAGTCCCTATTTTTTAAAAATTTAGGCCTTGAGTTGGCTTAGGCTCTGCTGCACAGGCCTGGCCTGATGCCCAACAAACAATAATAAAATGACGTCGTTTTGACATTTTAATTTTAAAAAATATGATGTACGTCTAATTAAGTTGGGTCTGGGCTCGGTTTGGACTTGCTCCCTCAAGTTGAGCTGGGCTGCATTGCCATCCCTACCCTCTTCGAATCTTTCTCTCTTAGACTCTCATCTCAGTCGCCCTCTCCTTTGCCTCCCTTT
>JANZLX010000213.1:33408016-33427221 GCA_025531955.1 Erythroxylum orinocense
CCGAGTTATGAGATGTGATAGAATTTGTAGGAATAAGTTTTGATTGAGGATAATTTTCCAAAAGGGAAAATATATGGTATCTAAGTTGTTTTGATTAAAAGATGAAGGAAATGATTAATATGAAAGAAAAAAAAATTTATGCCGATTTCAGAATTGGATTAGTCCTAGGTTTTCAACGCGATTTTAAGTTTCAAAGATATACGCTACGGATGTCGGATATTTGCTTCGATTTGTATTTTTTTACTGATTCGTTTCGGTTCGTTTCCATTCACTTTGTTCCACTCCGGATTTAAGTCGGATTGGAATTGATCTGTTCCCGTTTGCTTTTATTCTTCATTTCCGTTTTGGTTTACCGTTTTCCGGTTGGGATCCGGTCTCGAGATCGGGTCCCAACAGTGAACTTTCGCAGAAACTCAACTCGTCTTCCTATTTTTCTAGATTTTAACCTCCCACCTTTCACATATAACCCATATTGAACATAACCTATCTTTTCTACTTCATTTCAACTCAAAATCATTCACAAACCAAATCATAAGTTATACTTGTTCATCAACCAAAAAGATTAAAACATTTTCATATACCATTCATCAACAACTTCCTACGCATATTCAACTTCATTTTCACTTTTAACCATCATTAAAACATGCTTCATTCATCAAACCAAAAAGAAGGATGCTTATACTTACTTGTTTATCCAAAGCTTCTTCAATCACCATGAAACCCTAACTTAAAAATCCCTAAAAATAAAAAATGATTCTTTAATGCTTTTGTTCTTCCAACACAAACCCCATACAAATCCATTTCTCTAAACCCTTTTCTAACAAAGCAAGAAGGAGAGATGATTGCCTTAGCAAATCCTCTTCCTTCTTCTTCTTTCCATGTTTTCTTCCTCTCCCTTTCTTCTTATTTTCGTTTCTTTTCTCTTCTCACAATGCTTCTCTTCTCTTTTTCTTAAACAATACCACATTTTGGTTTGTTCTTCCAAAAATGCCCCTCCTCTCCTTTTGGCTTCCCATTTTGCCCCATCTTTCATTTACCTCCTAACTCCTTTAATCTTTTTAAACACCATATTAATTCTAACTTAATTCAAATCTTTCCATCTAATTTCAAATCTCTATTTATGCCCATCAAATTAATGACTCAATTCCAAAATAATGAAACAAATAAATTGATAATAATTGAAAAAATTTCGAGGTCCAACAATCATTATCTATCCCTTTCTGAAATAGTTGCAGAGTTCTTTCAATTCGTTCTGTAGATACTATTAGAGGTTAAACACTAATATAATTAAAATGGTTTAAATGAGTCAATTTTAAAAATGGTTTAAGAGAAACGACAAGCAAAAGATTATGCTTCGAAAGAAGATATGAATCATAATTCTTGCTTTATGATTATTTATGTGATATTCATTTTATAGAATATAAATATTTTTGAATTTTGAGAAATTAAATAAAAAAATTTATAATTATTCATCTGCATATGAGATCAGATCCCTTTCTAATTTTCCAATGCTTTCTTCTGAATGTGATGAAATCATTAGGATTGAAAGAGAGTCATAGCTTGAAGATCATAACTATCAATAAATTGATTATGCCATGTTACTAAAGGTTAAACCGGCATTTATCAGTTGGAACAAATGTAAAGAATCATTTAAATGCATTTGTTATCTTACGTTAAAAGGGGGAGTGCTCAAGACAATCAGAGACGAGGGAAATAGTGAGGGGCTTTCAACTTTCGCTGGACAGTAGTGGAATCCACCGGTATCAGTTGACAATTGGTAAAAATTAAAAAAAGAAGAAGATATATCATATATCATTATCGAAAACTTAACTAAAACAAAATTTTTGATAGTTAAAATTGGATTCGATAGATTTTAAACATTTTCAAATATTAGAAATTGATTTATACTATAATGAAAATTTGAAAGAAACATTTTACTTTAAAAAACTAGATATAAAATATATTTGAGGATGAAAATATAAATTTAAGCAAATATAACCACGTTTGCATGGATCTATTTTAAAATATAAATTTAAAATACTAAAAATGGAAAAGGTCAATAATAAAAGGTGAAAAGAGCTTCTCAGCAGCTAATGATTGTTTACGGCAGATCCAATAGGCCATGAAATTGAAAAAGGGGAAGCTCTCATAGAAACACTACTCGGCCCAATAGCTGTAAATTGGAAATTGTTGACACGAACGTGGCACTAGAAATCTACAAATACGTGCCAAGGAATTGCAGAACGATAACTTTTGACATATTATTTGTTAGTCATTCTTTTCTTTAGCTTATTTAACAATCAACGGTGCAAAAGAAAAAAAGTACATTATGTTGATGGAAATCGAATATGCCTCCACGTTACCAACCAGCACTAAGTTAATTATATTTTTGGCCAGATTGTCCTCAATGTAACTTGCTAAAGCCACCTTCAACTCATAAATTAGCGCTTCTTAGACAATGAAATAATTATTGGTGAGATGAGTTCAAGTTTTCGAGACCATAATAATTAGCACTACAACTAAGACAAAGAACATTGTAATATGGGAAAAAGCGTGTCTTAATCATCCGACAAGGTTAATTTGATTTTCGGTAATACGATTAGCTGTCGCTAAAAGTGCTTGTGATTGGCATGTGTTCGAGCCCTTCAAATATTCTTGTCTATCGCCTAATTAAGCATGTTGTTTTCAAATACTAGTGTCTACTGTCCAGCAAGAAATTTAAATGGTTAAAGTTTGGTTAGAATCTCAAGCCGACGGGGTTAAGTGAAAACTGATCAACTTTTTTCTTTATCTGATATTCTGTATTCAATTATAGTTTTGTAGACTTACGATGATAAACAAAATGAGAACACCAACTAGTGTGCTTTGTGGGTAGATGCAACAAAGATAAGGTTTCTGGTTTTCCCAGAGTAAATTATGATCTTAACTAACAAAAGCATGAACATGAAGTGACAGAAAGTGGAGGGAAATGCCAGACATAAAAGTTGGGAGGAGGAGCTAATTCTCCTTAAAAGTTGAGCTTTACCATTAAATATCAAATCAAATCCCCAGATTTTAAAGTTGAATCTTAGAAAAATGCTCTAAATTGAACAGAAAATCAGGAAACAAAAAAGGGATTTCTTCACTTGCTTTTGATATGATTTTTTTATTAAAAGTGAAGAAAATCACTTTCCCTTCGGTTCCAACGTCACCTCAAACGGAATCAAGTTCTCCGTTTGAACTAATCATTCCTCTAGATAACTATTATTCTACCAACGTTGTATTTTCTTTTTCTTCTCACGAGGTTTACAACTTCAGTTCGTTATTTTGATATAAAGTGAAGACATACAACTACCCAGATATAGCACACAACTTGTGCATGCTAATGCAATTATTCCAGCATCAAAGTGATGTCTTGATTTTATACCACTTTCATCAACTTTATTGTTCTAGCTAAGCTGCCAACCCTGTAAACAAATCTTATGCTTTTCTTTCCACAACTATTTAAGACTCATATTATCATTGTTAGAGAATGATTCAAAGTTGTTAAAAACGTAGTCTTTTGTTTAAAGATAAGATTTGGGAGTAGAAAAATAGAGTAGTAAAAATAAGATTTGTTATTTGTTAGAAGATAATATTTTATCTGTTAAGATAAAGTTATATATTTGGATTTAAACTTTTAAATCTTTGATTTGTTTGCTTAATCTTTACCGAGATATTAACTAAGTTTGTTATTTCATTACTTATATATTTAGGCCTTCAGTGTCAATGTAAAGTGCAACTCATCAATAAATTGCCTCTTATATTATCTCTTTTCTATTATACCTTTTTGGTTAAATTTCGGTTCTAAAATCCAACATGGTATTAGAGCTCTTAAAGATCTTGAGGGACCTAGGAGTGATTAATGCTTTACAAGCTCCAGAGCAAAGAAGGGTAATAAGAAACTAAGAAAGTGGAAAGATGGTGGAGGGAGACTATTTAGCAAAGATTCCGTCTTCAAGAAAGAAAGGAAACATTCCTCAATGTGGCCATTGTGAGAAGTTTGATCATGAAGAGAAAGATTGCTAGCATAAAGGGAAGTCTCGATGCTTTAAGTGTAAAAAATTTGGATATTTGAAAAAGAATTTCAAGTTCGACAATGGAGAATAAGCAAATACAGTGTAAGTGATTGAAGAAGACCTCTTTTAGTTGGTGAGAAGCGCACCAATATGCATAACAGAGAGAAGTATTCTATGGAAATAACTTATGAGAGAAGTGCTCATGTTGAAGAATAGAGAAAAGTGCTCCAAATAAATGAATTGTTGAGAGATGTGTTCCAACTATTAAAGGGTGATGAGAAGTACATCATCAAATTCAAAAAGTCTTACAACTTTGAATCAAGAGGGAATGTTGGAGAATGATTCAAAGTTGTTAAACATGTAGTCTTTGTTTAAAGATAAAATTTGGGAGTAGAAAGATAGAGTAGTAAAGATAAATTTTGTTATTTGTTAGAAGATAAAATTTTATCTATTAAGATAAAGTTGTTATATGTTAGGATTTGAACTTTTAAATCTTTGATTTGTTTGCTTAATCTTTACCGAGATATTAGCCAAGTTTATTATTTCATTGCTTATATATTTAGGCCTTCAGCGTCAATGTAAAGTCCAACTCATCAATAAATTGCTTCTTACATTATCTATTTTCTATTATACTTTTTGTTTAAATTCTGGTTCTTCCAACAATCTATGATTGATCATCCAGATTTATGGTAACCCCAATTCTGCCAATGTTGTTCCAACATTTTTTTCTCATTTTTCTACTCATCCACACAGTACGCAGTATCCAAAAATTTGAAAATGTATGCACACATTCAAATTATATTTCTTTTAAATTTAGATTAAAAGTAAGCAAATGAATCATGTTATAATTAAATGAAAAAAATGGTTGGAGTTCTTTTGAGATTTCTTCTTCTTCTACCTTATCAAAATTGACCAAAAAAATAGTTGAAGTTCTATTTAAAGCTACCTCTTTGTAGAGATTGAAATTAAGTTAGATAGGACTAACTATGCACTTTGATCTTCATCATGATCATTGAAGATTCACACATCGAATAATCACCTGAAATTTTTGCTTCTTCTATTTTGTTAGAATTGACTATTAAAATAGTTGAAATTCTATTTAGAACTACAACTATGACTTTGACAAACAATATAATTGTTGCACAAATTGAGATTAAGTTAGATGGGACTAACTATGTACTTTGGTCTTAGTTGGTGGAGATATACATATTTGGTAAAGACAAGTTAGGACATAGAAATGGTGATTTATCCCTATCAACACCAATAGTCCCTACTTTTCAAAGATGGTGCACAGATGGTGCTATAGCGAAAGGTTAGTTACTTAATTCCGCGGACCCACACTAATTGAAAATTTTATCATATTCTCCAAGAAATTTTTTTTATCATAGCTGCAACCTATTTTGATTGGAATAATGCCTCTCAAGTATATGATCTTTAACACAAAGCATTATGTCTAAAGCAAGTAGGTGGATTATTAAAAAGTTATTACAATTACTTATTAGGATAATAAAGGGAAATTAATTTCCGAAGGCTAAACTTGATGCAATGCCCGATATATATTCAACACTATAGTAATATCATTTAAGAAGATTAAGTGTATAGTTTTTTGGATGGTTTACAAGATCATCTAAATAACATTCGAAGAGAGATTATACAAATAAAACTATTCCCCATTATGGTGCAGGCATATGCCTATATTCGATTAGAGGTAGTATGTAAAGCGGTGATGATAGGAACTATGATTAGAGAATCATTAAGTTATGTTGGCATCTCAATGCTTGAAGATCAAAATTTGTGTAGCTAGTTCCTTTCAAAGTGAGAAGTCAAATTTCACTATTAAGTTGAAAATTATATTTGATGGATAGAAATGCTCTCAATATGGAGGATCTAAACACACTCAAGAGACATGCTTCAAAATTCATGACTATTGAGAATGGTGGCTTGAGTTATAGCCTAAAAAAACACAAATAAGGAGAGGTTAGTAGCATGGCAAGGGTGTGCAAATAAATATATGTTAAGCAATTGCCTTAGTAAGTCAAGCTTCTATTTCAAGTGAACTAACTCTTTCTTTGAATCTAGACAAAGCCTATAATATCATGACAAGTATAATCATATTTAGTTCCAATATAGACAAAGCCTCTAATTAGTGGATCTTTAGACTCAAGAACCATATAACTAATGATAAAAAAGATTTTTCCCAATGATTTACACCATGAACAACTAACATTGCAAATGATAAAAGAAAATTTATCCAACAATAAGGGTTGGTACCATGATGATGTCACCTTAATAAGGGAGCATTGGGCGTAATTGCAAATCCATAGTTAATTATTGTGAGTAAGGTGCTGGACATACCTTATTTTGGCCATTAAAAAGTTAATTTATTTATGATTTTATTAGTTAATTTCTGAATTCTAATAATAAGCTTGGTTTTCTCAATTACAGTAGGATTAAGCTTTCTTAATTTCAATATGATTGTGGTTGTTTTCCTAATTATAGTAAGATTAAGCTTTCTTAATTCTAATAGGAGTGTGGTTGTTTTCTTAATTAGAGTGAGATTAAGCTTTGTTATTTCTAAGCCTATATAGGCATTAAAGCATATAATTTTCATTAGATTTTAAAATAGAATTTACGCAATTTAGCTCAAAGAAATTGAGTATTTCCTCCTCAAATCTTAATTATTTGTGGTGTATCATTAGAGAATTAAGTAGGCTAATCTTTAAACTTGGTGGTGTTGACGACTTCATAAAGAAGAGGGAAGATCTAATGGCAAAGCAACATGAAAATGTTACACTCTGGTTAGATTTTCTTAGAAAGGGGTTTGAGGCACAAAAAGATAACATGAAAAGTGTAGTGTGAACTGCTTTACAAGGTCAAGGAAATCTTCATTTGGGTAGGATAACGTGTGAGCTAAAGTTTGATGAAAGAAGCTCTCATCATGATTGAGAAGCATCTCAAGAAGAATTAAGAGCTCTAATAAGTGTCCAATGGGATGGGACAAGGCACCAAGAGCGTGATCCTTTTGTTAAGGGTCCAAGAGCGGATCAAGAAAGTGATCAAAATCGCATAATGCGTTCAAGAATCCATCTTGAACTCATGCAATCTCCTTTATCGCTAACCTAAATTAGAATATATTTGGCTAATAAAAGTACAAAGTTGAGTAAGATTACTATTAAGGCTAAATTTATACATGAGGTGGATGACTTTAAAGAAGTGTATGTTATGGTTTTGCAAGAAATTTTAAAAAGTTTAAAGGAAGCTTTTGTTGATCTAATGATGGAGCCTCTTATGCGTGAATTTGTTGATGTATTTTTGGATGATTTACTAACAAGTTTGCGTGGTTTTCAGGGAATTGAGCATCAAATTAACTTAGCTTCGAGAGCACAATTACTAAACAAGTTAGCATATAGGCGTAATCTCGGGGAATCAAAAGAGTTATAGAGGTGAATTGGCAAGTTAATGTAGAGGGGTTATGTGTGTGAATCTATGTCTCCTTGTGCAGTTCTTACTTTTTTAGTTCTAAAAAGGGACGGGATGTGGAAAATGTAAATTGATAGTAAGATTTGAATAATATAACAATTAAATGTCATTTTCATATTATGAGAATTGATGATATGCTTGATGAGTTACATGGTTTAAGGGTGTTCTTTAAAATTGATCTTCGTAGCGATTATAACTAAATTAGAATACGTGAAGGGGAAGAATGGAAGACGACATTCAAAACTAAACATGGGCTCTATGAGTGGATGATCATGCTATATGGTCTTACTAATACACCAAGTACTTTTATGTGACTCATGAATGAAGTGTTAAAGTTTTTTCTTGGCAAGTTTGAAGTGGTCTATCTTGATGACATCGTAATGTATAGTAAGAGAAAGGAAGAACATGCTAGTCATTTGTTGCAAGTATTCGAGACTCTTCACAAACATAAAATTTACGAAAAGCTCAAGAAGTGGTTTATGGTTAATATTTGCTTCTTAGGATATGTTGTCTTTAATAACGGAATTTTAATTAATGAGTTAAAAATTGAAGTCATTAAAAGCTGGTCAGTTCCTACTTATGTCATGGAAGTGCCGTCTTTTCATGATCTTATTGGGTTATATCGTCAATTTGTAAAAGATTTTAGTATAATCATGGCACCACTTATAGATTGCATGAAGAAAGGGAAATTCAAATGGACTTCCAAGGCTCAAAAGGTATTTGAAGCTGTTAAGGGGAAGATGTATACAACACCTATTTTTACACCTTCAAACTTCAATGAACTATTTGAAATAAAGTTAGATGTGTGTGGAAAAGGGACAGGAGCGGTTCTTATGCAAAAAGGAATGCTTGTGGCATATTTTACTGAGAAGCTTAGTGGTTTGAGGAATAATTATTCAACTTATGACAAGAAGTTCTACGTTATAGTCCTTGCCTTTAATCATTGGAGTCACTATCTTAGATCGAAGCCTTTCGTGTTACATTCAAATTATGAGGCTTGAGGAATATACATAGGTAACAGAAACTAAGCCCAAGATATGCTAAACAAGTCAAGTTTTTTAATCATTCACTTTCTTTTCCAAGTACAAGGATGAAAAGTTGAATGTAGTAGTTCATGCATTGTCATAGAGATTCTCTATGCTTGCTATTCTTTACTCAAGGTTGATTGCATCAGAGATTATTAACAAATATTAGGAAAAGGACCTGGACTTTGCTAATTTACATACGACATATGTTAGAGGAGTGAATGGAACTTTTATATTGCAAGACGATATCTTATTTAATGGAAATCAGTTATGCATTACTAAATGCATATTTCAGGAGTTGCTAGTTTGTAAGGCTCATTTGGGAGGTCTTATATGACACTTTGAAATTAATAAAACTCTTGCGATTCATCAGGAACAATTCTATTGGTTAAAGATGATGGGTGGCATACAAACTATTATTAGTTATCGTGGTATGTCTCATATTACTAAGAGTTTATTTTAAAAGAGACTCTACATTCCTCTGTCGGTTCCTACTTAGCCATGGGAGGATGCTTCAATCTTCATACTCAATAAGGCAAGGATGTAATCATAGTTATGGTGGATCGATTCTCGAAGATGGTTTATTTCATTCTAAATCATAAGATCGATGATGATTCACACATTGTTGATTTTTTCTTCAAAAAGGTTGTGTGCTTAATTAGAGTTCCAAGGTCGATTATTTCAAATCAGGATTCTTAGGCATTTTTGGAAAATATTATAAAGGTTACTTAAAATGAAGTTGACGTTTAGTACTTTACACCATCGACAAACTGATGGTCAAACAAAAGTTACAAATTGTACTTTAGGTGCTCTTTTATATGACCTAGTGTTGAGAATAGCTAAGGATTGGAATATGAAGTTGGCTCGTGTTGAGTTTGCTTATAATCGTTTGCCTAGCTATGTTATAGGGCATTCTCCATTTCAAGTAGTTTATATCATTAGTCTTTACCTCCCTATTGATTCTCCCTGACAACGATGTCAAAATTTGATATGTGTCATTATGTGCATACAAATAAAATCCTTATTTTACCTTTGAATTTATTAGTGAATTTAGTATAAAGCAAATAAAAGTCGATCTTATAAGGAAATTTTTGCAAATAAAGTCGATCTCACAAGGAAAGCTTGATTTACAAAGTTAGTTTATTAATTATAATACTTTTAAAAGAGACAATTACATCATAATGATTTCATTCATATGAAAGGAATTCCATAACAAGATACAAACATTAGCAACACTCATGTAATGTCCTCTTTCACCACATTAGTAAGGTACAACATCAAAACTTAACAAAATAAACTTATAACACGTTCTTAGAATCATATAATCGATATTAAGAGCTTGAAATTATTTTCTTTGCCAAAGAGTCATAATTATTCAAAGTATATAATACTGGAATTTTTAACGATGAAACCAAGTTATACAAATTTAAAAGTTTCAGCCTAGAAAAATATTTTCATACTTCTTTTCATATGTAATATCCAATACATGGTTCTTTTGAGCATAATACCGTAAGTTATGCTTTTCTTTTTCAAGTTAAGAAGAGATTAAACATACATGATGAAGCACATCTAAAGGAAAATAAAAAATTGGACAACTTCTATAAAATCTACACACAATGCATGAAATCAACGTCCACTTGATTATTTGAAATTCCAATGAAAGTAATCCAAGATATTAACAATAAATTAAGTTTACAAGTTTAACTTTAATCAACTAGAAAACATCAAGAAATGGACAACTGATTGATTATTAATGCATAAATCCGAATCACAATATAAAATTAATAATCCTATTTTGTCTACATTAAGTATAACACTTGTAATTTAGCTTTAAGAAAACATTATCTCAACTAATTTAGATTGTCCATATTCATAAAACTAACTTTACTTAGAATATTAACTTTATTAATGACCTGAAATATAAAATAAATCTAAAATTAAAACAATTATAATTATGGAAACCTATGAATTACGCCAAGGAAATGTACATATAGAAAATGGAGTTTGATGTTTAAAACTAATCTAGGAATCAATAAAATAAAACATAAAACTAATTTAATATTCATAAGTGAACAAGCATGTTTCAATTTCAGTTTAGCCACGCAATTTGATATACTTGGATCATTTGAGTTATTTAATAGGTTAAGCGTAGATAATTAATCAACTAGCTCCCACTTGTCTCCCCTCAATTTTTAGAATAGAACTAGCTTAATCCTAACTCAAAGCACGTTATGAACTAAAAGATACATCGAACCATCGATAATTTATTCAAAGAACAAATAAATACCAACTCATACAACGAATTATGCAATAATACATTAAGAATAACATTTATATAATCAAGGATGTCTCCAATCATATAAAGAACATGAATCAAAAATCAAAGAATCCATATATTGTATAAGTGTTAAATTAACTTGGTAATAAGTCAATTAATTCAGAAAATTAATAATCCAAATATTCAAAGTATATCTCTAAACTAAATTTAACAACTAGAATTAACTAAGCATAGGAAATCATAAACAAAGGGAATAAGGGTTTCAAGAAAACTCATTGGATTATGTTATGACTTTACAGACCTCAGACCATCCCTAAAGGTTTGGAGTTTCTTCCTTCACCAATCACGAACCAGCTAAAAACAAGTTAGAATTGGTTCCCTATTACCTCCAATCACTTCTTGGAAAGATTCTTAGCTTCAACCACCTTAGAAGAGAGTCAAATTGATAGTTGTAGGTTGCATGATATTTTAGCAAGAATTTTAATATGTTTTCAGTGGTTAATTAATTGATTCATGTATGTTTAGGTTCATAATTGTGTTAGTTCGTTAGATATTTGTGTTTTGAGTGTTATGTGGGTTAAGGCATGCTATTGAGCTTTAATTTTGTGTATTTGAAGTGTCTTGATGTATTTGTTTGTGTTTGAGCTCAGATATCAAAGACAGAGAAGATTCGGAGGAAGCCTAAAGGAAGACCCAGGGCCACGATCATGACAGAACCTTGGTTAAAGGGCCACGATCGTGACAGAGACCAAAGTCTGCTCAACAACAGATGTATGTTGACTTCTAAAATCAACTTTTTAGGGATATTTGGTACTTTTGGGCCTGGGAAAAACTTAGTTTTTACCTTAAATAGAAAAGACTATAAAAAAGAAGAGAAAAGACCTAGAAGGAGAGCCTCCATTTTGCCATATTGAGAAAGATCCAAGGAAGGAGAATAAGAGGAGAGGAGAGAAAGAGGGAAGAAGAAGGGCAATTGTTTCTATTGTCTTCCCGATCCATCCCTTCCAAGTGACATTTTCATTTCATCATTTTTATTCTTTCTTTTGAATGTCTGAGATGGATATGATAATGATGGATTTGGGTTTAATGATAATGTTCTAAACTCCTTTAGGGATTTGTTCTTAAATCAATGTTAATGTGATTTCTTTTGACGTCATTACATTAGGTATTGTGATTATTTGTTATATTCACATTCTTCGGTAACAAATCGAGAGAGTGAACTGAAAGCAAAATGATTAGATTGAGTAATGAGAGTTAAACAATCTAATAGATTATGCAAATAATCAAATTGGTATTTATACAAAGAGAAATCTCGTGTGAGGACCTAATAACCTACTAAAGGGCCCAATATCTAATTGGATGTGTAGGCTTTTAATTGAGAAATTGCCAATGCCATAATTCAATTAGGGTTATGATTTAGGGTTTAACGATTATAACTCAAGAGAGAGTAATTCACCCTTTGAAAATCTAAGACCAATACCGTATTAACTCAAACGTAATCATGTTAGCATTTGATAATAGGATAAATCCCCCTTCTCATAATCAACTAATCTTCCTTGTGTGATTTTTGATTGTTCATTGGTGATGCTCAATTTTGATTTCTTTGCGATAATTTTACAATTTTATTTTCAATCATTCCATATTCACTTATTTACTTTTCTGTTTAGTTTTTCCTTTCATTTTAATTACACTTTAGGCCTTGGACAAGTTAGAATTCTATTAATTCACTAAATTCTCGAGCAATCAACACCTCATATACTACACTTATGACTCGTGCATTTGCATTATATTGAGGAATAAGAAATTATAAAACTTGCCCACTCAATCAAGTTTTTGGCGCCGTTGTTGGGAAGTTAGTATGTTTAGTTTAATTATTTTAGTATAAGGAGTTTTCCTCACTCTTATGTCCGTGTAGCGAATCTTAATAAGATCTTATTGTGGAACGATTCTTAGCTTCAACCCGCCTTGGAAGAGTGTCAAATCTCTTCGACCAGCCCCTTCTTCGTGTGACTGCTTATTCATCTTTCTCCTTCCAAGTTGCTAGGTTTGAGAACGTCTCTCATACCTGCATGTTTCTAGGTTTTTATGTGGTTGTTTGGAGACAAAGACATTAGGTGGGTGAGCGCCCCCCACTCCCCCCTCCCACCCGCGGAGGTTGCTTGCTTTTCTTTGTTTCTGTGTTTTTGCTCTTTATTTTATCATGTTACGTTTTTACTCTTTTTCTGTTGCTGCATTTTGCTCCTATGTTTTCCTTTTTTTTTTGTTACATTTTTAGTACTACTTTCTCTCTTCTTTGTTGCAATTTGCTTGTTTCCCTTGTTGTATTGTTTGGGTCTTGTTTTGTCCTCTATTTGGAGACTGGGGTACTACTTTTTATCTGCTGATTTTCTTCCTTACTACTGCGTTTTGGCTTTTTCTCTATTGGAATTTTTCTATTGCTTGGACTGTTTCTTTTTCTGGTAGGCTGATTGCTTAATTCTGGACTTTCTTCTAGGTTGAACTTTATTTTGGGTTAGATTTTCTTCTAGATTATTTTCCTTAAGTCCATCAAGCCTATAGAAAATATTTAGTAAAATTTAAACCCTTTTTTAATGAAATATAAAATTAAATAACTTGAACAATTAATAAAAAAATGCAGTAATTTAACCCAAATGTACTTTGTAAATAATATAAAATAGGGGCATAAAATATACTATAATTTCTACTTATCAATAGAGTTTGCTTATAATCATTCACCTATCTATGCTATAAGACATTCTCCATTTGAGATAGTTTATGTCATTAATCATTACCTCCCTATTGATTTGGTTATTATTAAAGAAAGAGCTCATGATTCGTGTTGCTAAAGCTAAAGTTGAGATGATGAAGAAGCTTCGTGAGTAAGTTCATGCTAAAATTAAGAAGGCAAATAAGTTATATAAGGCTAAAGCTCATAAGCATTATAAGCAACTAAAGTTCAAACCTAGAGATCTTACGTGGCTTCATCTTAGCAAGGATAGGTTTCCTTCAAAGTGCAAGTATAAGTTGAAGCCTTGTATAGATGGTCCTTTTATAATCATTAAGTGAAATACAGAAAGTGCTTACAAGCTTAATCTTTCGGCAGAATACGATGTTTTTACTACATTCAATGTTGGATATTTGAGTCCTTACTTTGATGATGAAAAGCTTTAAAAGTTAAGGATAACTTCTTTCAATGAAGGAGAGAATGGTGCAGGAGCATTGGGCTTAATTTCAAATAATCAGCCAGATTTAATCCTTGCGAGTAATGAGCTAGCCATACCTTATTTTAGGCTTTTAAAAAGATAATTTAATTAGTTATTTTCTTAATTCTAATAATAAGTTAGGTTTTCCTAATTAGAGTATAATTAGGCTTTCTTAATTCAACTAGAAGCGTGGTTGTTTTCCTAATTAGAATGAGATTAAGTTTTGTTATTTCTAAGCCTATATAAAGGCATTAGAACATATATTTTTCATTAGATTTTATAATAAAATTTGTGTGATTAGCTCAAAGAGTATTTCCTCCTCAAATCTTAATTCTTAATGGTGTTACTTTAGAAAATTAAGGGGGCTAATCCTTGAACTTAGTGGTTCTCCTTTATAATTAAAAAGATTATGTAAGATCCAATCTTTTTTTTTTATGCACCACACCTGACTTAACGTCATTCAATTCTTTTTTATACCTTCTCTTTCTCATAAATTATTATCTCTGAGCCAGATTATAAAAGAACTACATTGTGTTGTAATTATTTACCTCAATTTTTTCTTCTATTTTCTTTCTTTAGGATATTCATACTAAGGGGATCATTAGGTGTGATATTAAGAAGGGAGAATACTACTTCGAAGAGTTATACATATCAAACTACCTTTCAAAATAAATCCAAAGAAAAGTAGACTTTGCTTTGTTATTATTGATTAGGTCATCCTTCATTCAGTTAGTTAAAGCATTTTTTTTTTGTTTTTAGCTATACCTAACTTTGAATATAAGTGTGAGACATGTATTTGGCTAAAAACCATTAAGCTAGTAATCCTTAAAGCTTTAATAAAAGTGTAGGTAACTATCGATGGTTTTTGATATTTATAAATGATTGCACAAGTATGGCATGGTAATTTTTATTGAGATATAAAGATTAGGTTTTTGAAACATTTCAATACTTTTATAAGATGATTTAAACTTAATATTCCACTAAAATTAGGGCTCTTTAGTCAAATAATTGTGGTAAATATGTAAATGCTTATTTTAGTGACTTCTTTTATTAGTACGAGATGATTCATAAGACATCATGTTCATACAATCCTAAAAAAAGGGGATCATCAAACCAAAAAATTGCTACATCTTTGAAAGTGCTTGAGCTCTTCTCATTGAAGCTAATATGCCAAGTCATTACTGGGCAGATGTTGTCATGACGATAATGCCACAAAAAATCTTTGGATGTATTGTCTTCATTCATGTCCACATATATCACGTATAATCTTAAAGTGTGGTTTTCATTAAAAGGGGTATCGATGTTGGTATCCTACTAATTGACATACCTATCTAATGATGGATGTCACATTCCTAGAATTTAAGACTTTCTATATATCTAAGACATCTAATTCTCCTTTTGAGAGGAGAACTTTGATGAAAAGGTAAACTAGCAGCAACTTGAATGGCCAAGATTTAATGACACAAATATATCTCCTTTAATTAAAGGTTCACAGAAATAAACATAAAAATAATTCCTATCACTAACATAATCTCTCCAGACTTTCTAATTATACCTCAAATTTTTAATACCATGATACTTTTGCTCCTATTGGCTATGATCTACCTTTCAAGCATAATCAGGGCAAGTCGCCGAAGAGATATTCTTCTAAACTGGAAGAGTGACAATTAAAATATCCTATTGGGCAATAATGTGTCCATTAAAAAGCTCTCAGAACCAATGAAATAATTTGTCAACAATCTCTTCTCTCATCATGTTCTCATAAGTATTGAAGAGGAACTAAAGGATGCTAAATAGGTTTAAGCTATGAAGGAAGAGATGGAAGATAAATAAGATATGGGTACTTGCTTCACTTCTAAATGAAAAAAGGACAGTAAGATGCAAGTGTGTATTTTCAGTTAAGTGCAAGGAAGGTGGATTGATTAAACGATATAAAGCAAGATTAGTGACGAAATGCTATACTTAAACATATGAGGTTGATTATCAAGAAACTTTCTCACTAGTGGCTAAATTAAATACAATTAAAGTTTTATTATCTCTTGTGGCAAATCTTGACTGGGCATTACATTAGTTCGATATAAAAATATATATTTCTCCATAATGATCATAGTTCAAGGTTTATACATCTTCAATGGGCATCTAAAAAGAAAATTTTTTTTTTAGATCTATCACTATTGAAAATGAATGAGAAAAATTAACATAAGATAAGACTGCCATGAGAGAATTTGCCAGGCAATCTATGTTATCCCTTCTCAGCTCAAGATTTAAGATTAAAGTTTTATTTATTACTTTATGAATCTGAGAGGTTTTTTTTTTGTTTTTCACGATGTATCTTTAAAAGATTCCAATTGTGGGAAGATACATTTAAGCCATCTGCACCTAAACTAATTCTACTCGAATTGGATAGGTTTCTTGTGAGAGGCAAAGTCCTGACCTTAAATTTTAAAGGGTTGCTTACATTGTGTTAAGAACTTGAGAGGTTTTTTAATTGACTTAGAACTTGACCAAATGGGTTATTGCCGAATATTCGATAACGAACAAGTCACCTTTACCTTCATTGTGTATAATAAAAAAAATGGTAATAAAACTTGCAAAAAAAAAGTCCAATTTTAGGTACTAAATTAGAATCTTGTAACTTATCTCACGCATTAAATGAGTCATTCATGCATTAGAATATGTTATCCGGAGGAATTGTAGATTTTACTGAAATAATGGTTATGAACATTAAATCCAAGTTCTTAACCACCATTCTTAATAGACCTTACCCTACTACCGTCCGTCCCACTAAACTCTTTCGTACTTCCATTGGGATTCGCGCAAGTCTGCTCAATCTCCTCCGTGGATTCCTCTCATTTAACTCTAAAATTCCCCAACTTACGACAAATTGAAATCCTATTTCAAGTTTTCAACCGGGAAATAGTCAGACACAGCTCGAGAGAGAGAGCGAGTGTTTGACAATATATCTCTATTCTAGGAAATGAAGAGCAACACCAACACAAAGCTCATTGTCCTCCACCCTTCAATCCACAAGACACAAACTTTCAACCGCTGTTGGTTACTCTTTATACTCACTTTTCTCACCTTACTCTTCACTATCACCCTCTTCACCACCACCACCGTCCCTTCCTCCTCCGCCACCGTCGCCGCCTCCTCTGCCTCATCATCTTCTCTACCTTCTTCCACCGCCGCAGCCCTCATTCACTACACGGCCACGTCGAATGCCACCACCCCTCACATGAACGCCGCCGAGCTCTCCGCCGTCGCCGCAGCTCTCCACCGCTGCTCACCTTGCAACTTCCTCGTTTTCGGCCTAACCCACGAGACCCTTCTGTGGAAATCACTTAATTTCCACGGCCGTACGATTTTTCTAGACGAGAGCGAGTACTACGTGTCAACTTTTGAGAAAAACCACCCAGAGATCGAGGCTTATGACATTCAATACACAACCAAAGTCAGCGAAATGAGTGAGCTTCTGTCGCTCACAAACTCTCAAGTTGGAGACCAGTGTAGGCCTGTGCAGAACTTGCTGTTCTCTGATTGCAAGCTTGCGATAAACGACATGCCGAATCACATTTACGAAGTGGCATGGGATGTGATATTGGTTGATGGGCCACGTGGGTATTTTCCAGCGGCTGCCGGAAGGATGTCGCCGATATTCACCGGCGGTGTGTTGGCGAGGAGTAAGAGAGGCGGTGACAAGAAGACGCATGTGTTTGTGCATGAATTTGACAGGGAAGTGGAGAGAATCTTCAGTGATGAGTTCTTATGCGAAGAGAACTTGGTGGAAACAGTGGACTCATTAGGCCATTTCGTGGTAGAGAGAGTGGAAGCTAATAGCATTTATCAGTTTTGTAAAGCTAGGGAAAAGCCCTCATCATCGCCGCCATCATCAAGATCAAAGCTTGCATCCTTACCAATTGAGGAAGGGGGTGATGACGATAGCGACGAATGAAATGCATTTTGTGTGATTACTTGTATCATTACATAGTTTTTTTTAATAAATCTTGTAAATTTAAGTTTGCTGTTGCTGAATAGGTAATCAATTGTAAGTTTATAGGTCTAAAGACTGCGAACCATCAGGTCAATGATGAAGAACGCAAGGTATCACCTTTCTCAAGTTTTGCTTTTGTAGGGAGTCCTGTTTGGTGGGTGGACACAGGTGGGAAATTTTAAAAACAAAATTTTGAAACACTTATAGCCTCTGATTGAGGATAATTAAGCAAAGAAAGGCAAATAGCATGTCCTAGTCAATGCATATTAAGCTTTACCCTAAACCACAAGGCAATAGCAAAGCGACAACAATCAACAAAGCCCCAAATCAATCGAAACATTTGATTCCTTAATCTTCTTGAAATCAAACGTCAGGAGATTACGAAAAAGACACAAGGAGATGTGTCGGTGATGTTAGGGAACCTTAACCATGTACTAGATACCAGGGTTTTAGGTAATCTTTAGACTTAAGGGAGAGGCAAAGCTGTAGCTTTAGCGATCCCTCTCCATGTTCTAAAGATTTGTCGAATCTCTGAGACCGTACGCGCCGAATCAGTTGTAGGATTGGCAACGCGTGCTATGATTGGCTGGAAACGAAGTGCCTATAAGAAGAAGGTTCGGCGAATTTCGTGGGATTGGATACACCCGATAATATGCTAGCGAGCTATACGCTTACTTTCTTTTTCTCTATCGCTGTCTTTAAATAAAACAATGACATGGTTTTTGACATGGTTCAATGATACGAATATCACACCGGACTCCTTATCGGATTAAGTTTTAGAACAAAATTATGTTGGTATCGGTTAGTATCGGGTATTATTTTAAATTTTTTTTAAAATTTATGAAATAATAATTAAAAATTTTAAAAATTATAAAATAGTTCATATTGATAATTATACAGTTGTACTGTATATTTTTATAATTTACTGTTTACATCAACCATATTTTCAAAAATCTTAATAATAAATACTAATGATAATTAATATGAAATAACAATAATTTTTAAATATTTTATATGTAAATAATAACCATAATTAATATAAATAAAAACAATTATCATCATAAAACTATAAAATTAAGAATAATACAAAGTATTTAAAATATTACAATAATGTAAAAATATTTTTTAAATTTATAAAATTGTCCCTGAATTTTTTTAAAAATTACAAAATAGTCCATTGTCATATTGTAA
>JANZLX010000213.1:33463866-33475770 GCA_025531955.1 Erythroxylum orinocense
AGGCCAAAATCTCCTTGACACTTGCATTTCAGCCATCATAGCTCTTGCCATCTCCATAATTGTCCTATTTTTCCTCTGTGAAACTCCATTTTACTGTGGAGTATAAGCTACTAAAAATTGATGATAAGTGCCTTCTCTTTCAAGATAATTCTTCAAATCTTTTGATACATACTCTCCCCCTCGATCACTTCTCACACACCTCACCTTCTTTCCACATTGCCCTTCAGCTTCTGCCTTCCACACCTTAAACATGCCAAACACTTGATCCTTAATTTTCATGAAGTAAATCCAAGTGTATCTTGATACATCATCAACGAATTCTACATAATATCTACTCCCTCCAACTGATGGTGTGTTCATTGGACCACAAACATCAGTGTGCACCAATTGTAGCTTGTCCGAAGCTCTCCACTCACTTGTAGGAAAAGGTAAGACATGGCTCTTCCCTTTAGCACATGGCTCACATACATTTTTCAGCTTATTACTCAATTGAGGCAGACCATGAAACAGCTCTTTCCTTTGCATTTCAACAATGTAGTCCACATTTCCATGTCCATATCTCCTATGCCATAGTTGTGTCATTTCTGTCATAGATGCAGCAGCAAAGACTCCATCTACTTCTGCCATTCGAAGCTTAAAAACTTTGTTCACCATTGCCACCTTATGAACTAGCTCTCCTTGATCATTAAAAATTCTACACATGTTATCTTCAAAATGTACCTTGTAATTCTTCTCCAAAAGTTGTCCTACAATGATCAAATTCTGATCAAACTCAGGAATGTAATACACTCCTTCAAGTATGGTGCTCCCTGCCTTGGTAAACAACTCTACATTCCCTTTCCAAGTCACGGGTATGATGTCCCCATTGCCAATTTTCACAACAGTGTTTAAATCATGTTTGGTTTCAACAAAAGCTTCCTTTTTCTTTGTCATATGGTTGGAACAACCACTATCAATCAACCATTCTCCTCCTTTTTCATTATTTACCTCAGCTACACAAAGCTTATCTGTTGATTCTTAGGTTTTGAATTGATGGCAAGTCTCCACTACGAAGACACTTTCTTCTGTTATTGACTTTTCAGATGGTTTGGTTGGTTGTGAGGTTCCAAGTTGTGTATTTGGGTTTGGTTGTGGGGTAAGTTGTGAGTTTAGACACATTTCTGAAGAGGTTTGTACAGAAGAATGACTTATTTGAGAGACATTTTGTGGCAAATGGTTTAAAGCTTGAATATGCATTGGTTGATATAGAGATTGTTGTGAATAATTGGGCTGTGACATGTAAGGTTGGTTTATTTGTGGCTGAATTAGTTGATGAGGAATCATTTGAGGTTGGTATTGATAGTGTTGTGGAATGTGTGACTTTCCCGAGCTGTCAACATGGTGAGCTTGATGCATTTGATGTTCAGGGAAATTTTGGTAAGGTTTGGTCTGATTTGGTATTGGGTTTGGAGAGGTGTTTTGTCTTAGAAAGGGATGGATTGGTGGGGGTTTTCCATAGATAGGGCTTAGGGGATTTTGCTGTTCGGATTGCCATCTTTCACAGCAAACTCTTCTTGAATGTCCTCTCTTCCCACAATGAACACAATCAACATTTTCATTCCAAAAACACTCCTTAGCTTTATGGTTGGTTTTTCCACAAAATCTACAGCTTAGATACATGCCCCATCTTGACACTCTTGTTCCACTTTGCATCTAATGTGCATTGTTGCCAGAAAAATGATTCATGGTTCGGAGATGTGGATAGAGTATAAGTGTTTGATGTTGAGTTTGAGGATAGGCTTAAGGTTGCTGATTTTGCATTTGAGGTTTGTAAGGGTGCTGCTGTGGATAGGTTGAGGTTCGGTACTGATTTTGGTTATTTTGTGGGAAGTTTTGTGGCAAATAGTGGGTTTGGGAATGCATCAGATTTGGTTCAGTTTGGTTTGAATTCAGATTTTTTGATTGGGTTTGGAATGGTGGAGTTTCTGCTACCTTAAATCGTTCAGCCTTCAAGGCATATTCCTCACCTTCTCTTCTCACTCCATGCCTCTCTTCATGCATTTCTAAAACATTAAAAACTTGCTCCAAAGTAACAGAATCAGGGTCATTGCTAAATTTCCATTCAACAGGAGCTATGATAGCTTCAAACCTTAAGGGCAATCTGCTAAAAAATTTATCAACTAACCTCTCCGAACTTGTATTTTCACCAAACTCCTTCAGTTGTTGGAGCAGCCCCATAAATTTTGTCTTTGCCACAACTACATTATCTTCATCTTTCATGAAAAATTCTTAAAGCTTCTCATAACAGCTTGCTTCTTTAATCTCAAGGATTGTGCTGACCCTACGTGCTCCAGCTTTAAGGTTTCCCACAACTCCTTGGAGTTCTTGCACCCGGTATATCTCAATAGGATGGTTTTGTTCACCACCGATCTTAGAAAAATAAGAGCTTTGAAGTCTTTGTCTTTGTCTTATCTCACCCTTGTAGCTTGTTGTTTTGTCATATTTACTTCTTCTCCAAAGTCAGCAAATCCTTCGTTAACCACATCCCAACATTCACAAATCTTGAGGCAGTCTTCAACTCTTAAAGCCCATGGCTTGTAGTTTTCCCCTGTTAATATGGGTATATTAGCTTGGATACTCTGCAGATTCATCGCCGGAATGCTTGTTCCTGCCATGCTTCGAATCCGTCCAGGTTAGGTGAACCTTGGAGCTCTGATACCACTCTTGAAGATGCCCCCTTGACTGATTGAAGATAGCACCTTTAGCCCAAAACTTGTCAAGCCTTCAGTCTGGTTGCAGCAAAATGTCAAACAATTGGTGTACTATTCACGCAAGCCTTCAGCAGACAACAATTGCAGATTTGATCTCCTCTACTTTGTAATATGATTTTAGGAAGCTTCTTAAAAAAAACTAGCTCAAGTCTCTCACAGATCAGGGAATGAATGGTGTTTGGTTTTGTGTGTAATGGAAAAAGTATGTGGCTCACTCTACTGTTCACGTCCGCTTACAAGGAATGAATACTGAAAGTTTGATTTTTCAATCTGAAATTCTCCACTTAAAATGTAAAAGAAACTCAACTTCTGAATTAATATGTTTGTATTAATTTGACAGGTATGTGAAAATTTCACTTCCAATGGAAAACCAAAACTACTTCACTTTTGCTAATTTATGGTTTTCCCAAATGTGCTACTTCTGCTATTTAACTTAAGACTTGGCTTTTGTAAAACAGAAACTATTCGAGCAACACTAGAGCAAGAGGACTGAACTTAAAACTTGATGAAGTAAGCCTGAAATTGAACACAGCAAAAACTGATGTATTGAAAATTTCGAACTCAAACTAACACTCAACCTGCTTCAGATTTTCAACAACAAAATAGAGGTTTTCAACAACTACTACTACAGCTCAACTTCTGAAAATTGAAAAATAAGACAAGCACAACATAAACAAACTTGAAACTTGATCTGAATCTTTTGTATTGATGTTTTCTGGTTTTTTTCAATACATGCACTTTCTCTCTCACGAAAAATAATGAAAAGCATGAGCTTCATATATGCTCCAATGACATCTGATGCGATTCTCTAAAATTGCTAAAGGGTAAAAACAAAAACTGATAGTTATAACTATTCTAGTACACCCATTTCTTCATTTGGCTAAACACTAAAGTATCCAATTTGTCTTTGCTAAAACAGAAAGTTGACATCTTCAACAACCTTTAATGCTTCAACCAATAAAATCCTAACATCCAAATTTGATTTTCAGACATGAAAGTGAAATGCTTGATAGGTTGAACTTGCTGCACTTTTGCTTAACTTTAACAACTCTTGATTATGCTAATTAATTTCCTTGGAATCATGCTTATGAATTTTGCTACTTCTCAGCTTTGCATTTCTTCATCTGGTTCCCTCTTTGCTGCACATTCTGATATTTCTTCAAGCTACACTGCTGCTGCAATTTCCTTCAAAATCCTTCAGCTTCTTTTCTGCTTGATCTTCAAATTCCAGAACTTAGTTCTTTGAGTACATATCCTTCTGAATTATCCCTAAAATCAATAGCTCAATTTTTTTGATGAGTCTTGGAGGCTTCAATCCGATACTCACCTTCTTTTTCTTCTTCAACTTGATTGCCAATGCAAGATCTTCAGCAAGCTTCAATACAACAGGTTTTGCAAAATAAATCATTCCAACAGGTTCGTTGACGAGCATAATTTTGTGGAGAGGAGTTATAGGTCAACCGTTTCGTTGATCTGACCATCGAGGTGTACCGTGCTATATACTTGGGACAAGGATGGAGATGAGAAACAGGTCATTGGGGTCCAAGAATCCGAGTCCGAGGTACTTGCACACCGTCATCAATAAGTAGCCGGTAGAGGTTGATTAGAGAGCCAAGGGGGCTATTGCTCCATTCAAAGATCAAGGCCAGTGTGGTAAGTCTTTCTGAATATCTGGTAGGATCACGGACATGTTTTTACTAATGATGTTGCCATCAATTTTTAGTTACTTTAACGAGAGACTGAATTGTTGCGATGATGATCTTGCTTTAGGATCTATTTTAAATAACACAATATTTTCTTAGACATGTAGCTCGTCTTTTGCTAACCCTGTCAGGAAGTTGTTTTCGACTGATATCTGTACCATTTGAGTTCATACATTGAAGTTAAGTTCCAACTATTTGTATTTGATGACTTTAGATGGTTTTTTTATTTTATGTTTATTTATCAGTTCGTTGGTTAAAAAAGTATGTTTAAATTATAACATATATCTCTATTCATTTAGTTCATATATCAAGGTTGCCCTTTAATATAATCATATCATGACCTAACACTAGCTCACATATTCATTAGATATATCATCCTTTGACTGGTCTATTCCTAACTGCGATAATAATAATATTATACATACTATATATGAAATAATGTAGTGGACTAATTTATACCAAATCATATAACGTCTTAAAAATGTATCATGATTCTTTCTTGATTGTGATTGTTGTTCCTTATCATATGTTGGGTGTTCTACGAAGGGAGTTGTTGGGCATTTTCTACTATTGGCGCTGTGGAAGGCATAAACCAAATAGTTACTGGTAATTTATTCTCTGTTTGAGCAAGAGCTTGTAGATTTCCATAAATCATACAACCAGGTATGCAATGGAGGCCTTACGGACTATGGTGGCGTTGATGCTAAAAAAGATTATCCAGATAAGGCTACTGATAACTTGTGTGATCCAAACAGGGTATCATTCAAACTTAGGCATGAAGGTTTTTGAGCTTTTAAATGTGAACATTAAGTTATTCTTCTTAAAGAAAAATGCTCGGGTTTTTACCATTCATGGATATGAAGATGTTCCTAAAAATGATGAGAATTTATTGTAAAAGACTGTGGCACATCAACCAGTTAGTGTTGCCATTGAAGCAGACGACAGAGCTTTTCAACTTTACCAATCGGTAATTTATTTACTCATATTTGTTAAATAGTTTGCTAACTGATTCTTGTCATGTGTAGTTATTGCAAATATTAAATTCTATTTTATTCTATACATTGCTTATCATAATAGTTGGCTTTAATGGTGTTTTATTCAATCATTTGCACACATGAAAACAATGTGAACGTGTATGCTTTTCTCATTCAGGATGTTTTTACTGGTATCTGCGGAACAAAGCTAGACCACAGGGTGGTTGCTATGGGATATGTTACTGAAAATGACAAAGATTATTGGATCATGGTAGAGACCACTTTCTCTAAAGGTGAATCGTCCAAACAATAATTGCTTGCACTAAGAATCACCACACAACAACGACAGAGCACACACACACAGCAATAAAACAAGAACAAAGAAGAAGTAAGAATGAAAGGAATATTGAATAGTGATATTCCCTAGCTAGACTTCGAGGGCTAGCTAAACCTCCATACAATTATCAATTCTCACAACATAACTGAATGCCCAATCATTCTCTCCTAACAAACTTATATTCTCTCAGCCTAACTAACTCCCACCCGAATCATCTCTCCCTCTCATTCTCCATTTTACCCCTTCACACATTACCTGTATTCCTATCTGTCATACCTACCCTCCTCTTGCTATACGTCTGCTGAAATCTAGTCTCAACAATACCCCCCCCAAAAGAACCCACCTTGTCCTCAAGGTGGAAAGAAGGGAATTGATTATTGATGAAGTCAAATTTCTCCCATGTAGCCTCAAAGTCTGGTAAGTCTCTCCAACGAATTAAAACCTCCAATTCACCATTAATTCTTCTGCGCACTCCCACTATTGTTACTGGTTCTACCTTCAATTGCATATCTTCATCCAGAAAAGAGGGTAATGGCTATGAGTGTGGAATAGGAACAATAGCTGGCTTTAGTTGGGATACATGAAAAATATCATGAATCCTGGCCGTAGTTGGAAGTTGCACTTGATAAGCTGCTTCTCCAATCTTAGCAGTGATCGGATATGGGCCATAATACCGTGGACTAATCTTCTCATTACTCCTGGTAACTAATGATTTAAATCGGTAGGGTTGCAATTTTAAATAAACCAGGTCTCCTACCTCAAAAGTTATCGGTCTTCTTTTGGAATCTGCATATTTCTTCATCTGCTACTGAGCTCGCA
Organism: Erythroxylum orinocense; assembly: GCA_025531955.1. Lineage (NCBI taxonomy): Eukaryota > Viridiplantae > Streptophyta > Magnoliopsida > Malpighiales > Erythroxylaceae > Erythroxylum > Erythroxylum orinocense. Next base: position 33,470,450 of record JANZLX010000213.1, read on the forward strand.
ACAAATTAGACTTTAGCTCCTCCAAAATTTGATTCCTGTCAATCAATTATTGGTTGATGTCTTCTACCAAAGAGCCCTCATCAGTATACTTGAGAAGAGTGAGTGGTTCTCTGCCATAGAGTGCCTTAAATGGGGTCATTCTAATGGCACTACTGTAGGTGGTATTAAACCAATACTCTGACCAACTCAACCACTTAATCCACTCCTTAGGATGATTACTAACAAAACATCTTAAATAGGTCTCCAAGCATCTGTTTACTACTTCCGTTTGACCGTCCGTTTGGGGGTGATAAGCAGAGGTCATGTGCAAAGTGGTTCACGATTGCTTGAACATCTCCTGCCAAAAGGTGCTCATAAAAACTCTATCTCTATCCGACACAATCACCCTAGGAAATCCATGGAGCCTCACCACCTCTTTAATAAAAAGGGCAGCCACCTGTTTTGCATTGTATGGATGTTTGAGGGCAAGGAAGTGGCTGAATTTAGTCAATTTATCCACAATAACAAATATAGTGTCCACTCCTGATGCTTTAGGTAGTCCATTTATAAAATCCATCGAGATTTCTTCCCATACCTAAGTCAGGATAGGTAAGGGCTGAAGGAGGCCCGTTGGTTTTAGGGCTAAGTACTTATTCTTCTGACACACATCACAGCTCAAGATGAACTTCTTCACATCTGATTTCATTCCCTTCCAATAAACCACATTAGCTAATCTCTTATAAGTTCTAAAATAACCCGAATGTCCTCCTATAGGAGTTGAGTGAAACTCACTAATCAACTTCTGTATATGAGGTCCTTCATCAAGCAAAACCAGTCTGCTATCATAGAAGAGCCTCGGGCCTATCATCTTGAAGGGAGGATGACTATCCGGTTGCAACAACAAGTCTTGTATGATACTTCTTAACTTGGGATCTGGCTAAACTATCTCTTCTAGCTGATTTAAATCTTCATTAAACCCCATGCTCAAAGCCCTACACTCAACTTCAGCCTTCCTAGACAATGCATCCGCAGCTCGGTTTTCTGCCCCCAGTTTGTACATTATATCGAACTTGAATCCTAGCAACTTAGTGACCCATTTTTGTTTACTCCCCTAATAGTCTTTGATCAGTCAAGAAATGCAAACCCTTTTGGTCTGTCTATATGGTGAAATGCCTCCCCATCAAGTAATGCCTCTATTTCTGTACTGCCCACACTATAACCATCAATTCTCTTTCATAAACTGGCTTCAGTTGATTTCTACCCGAAAACCCTTAGCTCAAGTAAGCCACTAGTCTACCCTCCTACATTAGCACTGCTCCCATGCCTACCCCCGATGCATCTGTCTCAACTACAAAGGGTTTGGAAAAATTTGGCAGTGTCAACACGGGTGTAGTAGTCAGCACATGTTTAAGTGCCTCAAATGCTTCCTAAGCTGAATCATCCCACTGGAATTTATCCTTACATAACAGATTTGTGAGTGGCTTTGCTATACTACCATACTCTTTGACGAATCTCTTGTAGTAGCCTGATAATCCTAGGAATCCCCTTAGTGCCTTAACATCCTTTGGGACAGGCCAATTGACAATCGCTGCAATCTTGTTAGGGTCAACCGAAACACCATCTGCTGAAATATAATGCCCCAAGTACTCCAATCTGTTCTGCCGAAAACTGCACTTCTTCAAATTGGCTACTAACTGATTATCCCTCAATACTTGAAGCACTATATGGAGATGATTCAAATGCTCTTCCAAACTCACACTATAAACCAATATGTCATCGAAGAAAACTAGAATGAACATTCGAAGGTAAGGTTTGAACAACTCATGCATAAGGGATTGAAAAGTTGCAGGAGCATTCATGAGACTGAAGGGCATTACCATGAATTCATAGTGCCCCTCATGAGTTCGGAACGCTGTCTTGGCTATGTCTCCCTCTTTTACTCTAATTTGATGGTATCCTAACTTCAAATCAATCTTAGAAAAAATCTTGGACCCTCCCAATTCATCAAAAATCTTATCAATACAGGGATTTGGGTACTTATCAGGTACTGTTAACTTATTCAACGCTCTGTAATCTATACATAATCTCCACCCACTATCCTTCTTTCTTACTAGCAACACTAGACTAGAATAAGGACTATTACTCGGCCTGATAATGTCTGAATCTAACATGTCCTTAACTAACTTCTCAATCTCATTTTTCTAATAATAGGGGTACTTGTAGGGTCTAACATTCGAAGGTTTGGAGCCAGGCTCCAACTGAATAGTGTGATCAGTAGCTCTGTTCGGTGGAAGTTGGGTGGTAGGAACAAATACATTTCTGAACTTCACCAATACCTTCTTTTTTTCTTCCCCAACTGTAGAGTCTGCCTGACAGTCACACTGTACCTTTTCCAACTTCAGTACCTCCCTCTCTACTACGACCATTTCTTCATCCAACTCTCCCTGTCCTCCATATTCTAGAAGGAAGCCCTCTGCCCTATACTGTAAGAGTTTTACATCAGTCTTGAGTGACGTCACCAAAGCCTTTGAACCTAGCTCCCTATACATTTTAACCTTCTGCCCCTCCTGACTAAACTTCATTATCTATTGTTTCCAGTTAATCAAGATGTCTCCTAGTGTATCCAGCCAAGCTACCCCAAGGATGACATCAACACTCTGCATTTCAAAGGGAAAGAAATCTTGTTTCACTAACATACCTTGTACATGGAGCTCTACCCCTTTGCAGATACCCACACTCTGTACCCGACAATCATTCCCCAATCTAACTCTGAAGGGTTTTGTGCCACTCACTTCCATCTTCAAGTCGTTGACTAACCTTCGTCTTATGAAGTTATGCGATGCCCCACTGTCGACTAGGATTATTACTTCTGTTCCGGATGAACCCCCTGAGTTTGAGAGTTTGCAAACCCACTATACCATTGAGAGAAGCAACAGATAGCTCCAATTCTGGTAAGGGCTGAGCAACTTCTTCGGGTGTATAGGGCTGAAGGCACATCACTTGATTGACTAGCTCATCTTCTTCTTCCTGTAACTCCATCAGTTGTTCTTCATCAGCCAAGAGGATGTGAAACTACTTCTCCCCGCATATATGTCCTAACATGTACTTCCCATCACAGCGATAGCAGAGTCCCTGCGGTCTCTTACGTTGTAGCTCTTCGACGGTCAATCGCTTGAATGGAAAAGATTGCTCCCTTCGGAAACTCCGTCGACCTTCATTACTTGAGCTAGTAACCCACTTCTCTGGTGATCGTCCTGGCGGCAGACCATTTCTGGAGTTGAGATTCACCGTTGGAGTTGAAGCTTTCCCCTCTTCGTTCGGCCTACGGTTGGACATCCAGGGAGAAGCAAGGACAGTACATTGAATGTAGCAGCATTAAGGCGCGCTGTTAGGATCTTCTGTCCATTTTTCCTATCCCTATTCTGTCCTATTGAATCTCAGCCATCTATCAATGGGACAAGATAGGGATAGAAAAAATAGACAGAAGATTCGTCCCTGCGTCGTCGTGCCCAAAGAACTCGGTCTCACTAACAAAAACTAATATAAAGGCGTGTGAGAGAACAACCTTCGAAAGATATTTCATTTTCAATTGCTAATTGTTGTAAATACATTCTATATTTTTCAAACAAACAAATAACATTTTGTAACTTTCATTTTGTAAGAGTATTTCATTTAAAGATAAAGTAATATTATCAAAACATACTTGAATCAATGATGAAAAACAAAAATCTTATTGTAGGAAATATGTAACGCATATATATATATATATTAAAGGTAATTTGGCTAATTAATATATATATATATATTAATTAGCCAAATTACCTTTAAAGGAATCTCGGTGAGAAACTCTTTAATCAATTCAATACATTATTATTTATTAGGGTTAATTATTAAAAAAGGCCTAAATTTTCGTCAAATTTTCAATTATAGCCCTAACTTTAAAAAGTAGCAACAAAATGTCAAAATTTTCAAATCTTTTCAATTCTATCCCAAACTTCAAAAAGTGACAATAAAATACTCAAACTTTCTTTCTTTTTTTTTTAATTCTAGCCTGACATTAGCTATTGTTCTCCTGATGCCCCCTCAGCTCTTTGTTTTCTATTTGCTCTTCTGACGCCCAAACTACTCTTGCCTTACAACGTACTGCATCAGTAAGTTTTTCATTTTTAGTTCTTTCTTTTGATGCCTTTAGTGTGAGGACTTCAAGTTGTGTAATCTCAAAGTCGGAGTGTGGGGGCGTGAAGAGAATAAATTGAAAATGAAGAAAAAATCTGAAATAAAAGCGTAAGGTCTCGAGCTTGCGTAATCTAGTTTAAGTCATTTTTAAATAACGATGTCATTTTAATTACGTAATTAAACAACGTCGTTTCATTAATGTTCATTTGTTGTGTTAATTTTGAATGACGTGTATTAGTAGTTAAGGTTTTTGAAACACATGGTAAGACATTTCAACAAACTTAACGGAAATACTAACGTCGAGCTAGAATTGAAAAAAATTGAAAGTTTGAACATTTTATTGTTATTTTTTAAAATTTATGTTATAATTAAAAAATGACAAAAGTTTGAGTTTGTTTGGTAATTAACCTTATTTATTATTTATAGATAGCGTTTTTAATTATACCTTAACAATTAATGATAATGAAAGGTCATACATGTAAATTCATCATGTGTGTCCTTTTTTTTATCATTTCTTACTTACAAATGATGAGTTTAGTTAATAAGATTTTTGCATCATATTTGTCCAATAACTTGTGTAACCAACATACATAGATCTTTAAGTAGATTTAGTATGCCATATCTTAGATCATTTATTGCATCAATTATTGTCTCATTTTCATTATATAAATATTTTATATTCGTACTACCTTCTACATAAAATCTGGGCCTTCTAAATGCATCTTGATGCAAACATGGAATTGAAATGATCTTCCTTGTTTCTCAATCCTCTACATAAACTTGTTTTGCTAAAATATCTCATTATATTAAATCGTTTATGATTTTCTAGTGACGTTCTAAGATAGTAAGCATTAATTTAATTCTCTGAAACTAGAACTCAAGTAAAAAGGGTACTTTAAGTTTGAGGTTCACATTGTTGGCCTTGAAATTTTTCTTGTTGAATTAAACATGATTTAAATGAATTATGAGGTTTGATGGATTAATTTTTGGAGCTCATTATTTATGTCAAGGTTAGGAGGAATTATTGTTGAATTGATGGAATTAAAGTATAAATGTAGTAAGAATCCTTGAGGGGTAATCTTGGTAGATCACTTAAACCTTTAAGTTTTAAGGCATAAGTGGAAGGTCATAAGAGTCATTTTGCAAGCATTAAGAGGGTAAGTTAG
>JANZLX010000213.1:33484999-33514601 GCA_025531955.1 Erythroxylum orinocense
AATAAAAAGTTTTTCATAACGAATAACAATCATGGATACAGGTACGCGAAATTATTCGATCCGATTAAAGATTTACATTTTGTTGTTATTTACGATATTAGATTATACTTTAACGTTTTCATAATAATACTAGTAGCCGTCTAAACTATAACAATGTTAGACTTTTATTAATTATTAATAGTTGGATCATATTTATAAAAAAAATATTTGGATCATCAATTTAACTTATGTAATGTTACAATTGAATAATTAAGATTTACTAAATGCTAACATGATCTTAAACATAATTTTTAAAATATTAATTTAAAATGTAATTTTTTAAATCCAAAATCTTATAAAAGGTCCAAGATTGTTACTATTTTAGCACTTTTATATCTTATTCATAATGCCTTAAGTACTATTTAAATAATGTTAATATGTAAAGCGGTGCCATAAATAATAATAAAAATATACTCAGACTTTATGAAATGTTAATATACAAATCTCACTTTGAATTTTGCATAAAATTTATGATATGGTAGTATGGGCTTTATTAATAGAAAGGAGAATATAAGGATAATACGATGACATAAGATCTCTTGCTATTTTAATTTTAGTGAAATGGATACAAACTTTTGATTATTCTTGATTTTAATTTTAGTGAATTGATCTTTTGATTATCCTTATTTCATTGTGTGAGTGAAATATGTAGTAACAAGCTCTATCTGATAATCTACAATTCAACTTTTTAAATGATGTTAAAGTTTTAAATTGTGGATTTTTAATTATAATGTGATTACAAGTTGTTAAAGTGATGTAGATTTTGGAGAAAAATTCAAGTAAAATCGTAATACTCTGAATATATCCATAATCATGTTTTTCTATTTAAAGCGTTGATGTTATGAAAATTGATATATTATTTGATTTTTATCTTTACCACCAATTCTTGATTATCACTCATGTGCGTTTTGTATCCTAAGAAAGGAAGATTTATTTCTTATTTCATCACTCCAAACAGAGTTTTATACATAGGAGTAGATACCAAAGTGGTTGGGATAAAGATCATACACACAATTGTGTACACACACAAAATGAAGCAATAGAATAATTCTTTTTCTGTCCTGTAAAAATAATATAGGCTCTACAGATATATCAGGCAATGATCAACACATAAACAAAAATATAAATCAACAAGTACTAGAAGTTTTAATGTGAACAAATCTTAGTGTGAGGGAAAAAACATAGGACTTAGTCTAGTAAAACAATTTCTAGTAAAACAATTTCCACTATTATGAAAATAATGGGCACACTAATGTTTAGAATAGTGGATTTTATTTTGTTTAACTAGATCTCATGGTTTTTCCCTCACATTGAGGGTTTTCTTAATGTAAAGATTTTAGTGCTTGTTGGTTTATGTTTTTATTTATGTGTTGATCATTGTTTGGTATATTTATAGAGCTTATCATTTTTATAAGGGGAAAAAAGAATTATTTTGTTGCTTCTATTTGTGTGTGTCTACAAATGTGCGTTTGATCTTTCTCCCAATAAGTGGTATCAGAGCAAGGTTGTGACTTCGATCTTGAAGTCAAAAAATGAAAATAAATATAAGTAAAATGATCAGTTGATGACAATGTCTGTAACTATATAGTTAGAGAAACTCATGCTAGAACTTTATGGAATTGGATTAAACAATTATATGGTAAGAAAATCGGTGATAGCAGGATCTACTTAATTAAGCAATTGCTATCCTTAAAATATCAAGATGGGCCTCCAGTGGCAAATCATATGAATAATTTTCAAGGAGTTATGAATTAAATCACTGGTATGGGAGTAAAGTTTGGAGATGACATTCAAGGACTATTTCGTTTGGGCTTATTGGTAGAGTCACAGGAAACATTAAGGACTTCATTGTGTAATTTTGTTCTTGATGGTATCGTGTCCCTGCATCTTGACAAAGTAAATCCTAAATGAAGAGATGAGGAGAAAATCATTGGGATCCGCATCATATTCAAAGGCCTTGATTACTGAATCAAGGTGAAGAAGCCAAACTAGAAAGTCCTAGAAAAATGAAAGATGTTACAAGTCTAAAGGGAAGTCAAAGTCCTCAAAAGACATTAAGTGTTACCATTTCCAGAAAATGGGTCGTATGAACAAGGAATCCAAGCTAATTAAACATGAGAAACTAAAGGAAAAAGGGGAAGACAATAGAGAAGAAAAAAGATACTATTGTAGTTATATTTGATGGTGATGTTCTTATTACTGGAAAATGTGGTAACCTCGTATGTCAGGACTCTAGTTGGATCAGTGACGGAGATACATTATAACTTGGGGGGTCACTGGGCCCCCAAGTTTTTTTTAAATTATTTTTAATATATATATATATATATATAAAAAGATAGAGTTATTTAAGGGTCAGTGGTGTACTGGGCCCCTCAAAATTTAAAAAAATTAAATTTTGGACCCCCTATCTTAAATTCCTAGCTCCGTCACTGTTTTTACCCATATCCTCCAAACAAGCACCCCCTAAGAAAAACATACTAATAGGATTGTAGGAGGAAGCATGTTCGCATATTGCTCAAAAAAGGAAACTAGGCTTGGAGGAGAAGGAGAAGGAGAAGTCAAACTACCTAAACACGTCTATGAATCACATTCTAAACTTCATCAGAGAACAAATCTAGCAAACCCTCTCCGACCTAAGCTACTAAGGAAGCAATCAATAAAAAACTACTGCAGATTCCACTGAGACTATTTCCATGACACTGAAAACTGTAGGAACCTTAGACAAACCGTCAGTGAGCTCTTAAAATAGGGGCTATCAGAGAAATTACTTAGAAGAAAGGAAGATGCCTATTTACTTAAACATCAATCATGAGGCCAGAACAAGACAGTATTACGGCATAGGTCTAGGACACCATATCAAAGGAGAAGAGATGAAAAACCCACCAGAGTTATTAATATGATCGCTAGAGTCTCAACTAAAAAGGTTTGCACAATTTAACCAGGTGGATATAAAAAGCAAATGACATCATATGAGAAGATAAATCATATTTAAGGAAAAGAAAGTATGAAGCCAAAGCAACCCTTATGGAGGCATGATAGTCCTCAAAGCAAGGGATCAATTTATCTGTGTCCGTTTTCGTGTGTCACCCTATACCCCTCTCCATCTATTCATCCATTAAATGCCACCCTTTGCCCTCAAAGCAGACATTGCAAATTTTAAAGTAAACCGAATCCTAATGAATAGTGATAGCTTTATTGACTTCTTATATTTTTTTATTTTACAAAACCTTTAAGGAAATGGGACTAAAGTCATGAAAACTTCACACTACATCTTTTACTCTAAAGGATTTAGAGCATATCAGGTCTCTTTGAAGGAAAATAATAGATCTAGTATCCTAAGAAAACCACCAAAATGACCAAGTTTTGATAGACCTTTGTTTTATAAAACAAGGGCTATCTTGTGACCGTATCAACTGCTAATGAAATTTCTAATATAGAGAGGCACGGGGTAAGTGTCAAGTGATCACAAAATGTTAAGACAATGTTTACGTGACTTCTTTGTAAAAGAAGAATTCATTAAAATAGATTAATATTAAAGAAATGAATCCCAGGTCATGGAGAATAATAGCAAGGATGAGGTAGTCAAAGACATTCAGCCAAATCAAATTGGGGATACAAAACATAATATAGTATTACGAATTTGAACATTATAAGATGATGTGAGTTGGACTCAAGAATATTGGGGACAAATATATCATAGACTTGTTAATTCAATATTTTATGGGCAGATCAAATGAAATATAAAGGTTTATATGGACGATAGTGATTGTTAAGACAAAACAATGAGGGGATCACTAGGCAGATCTATGAAAATGCTTCAACATATTGAAGAAATATTGCATGAAGCTAAACCCTAAGAATTGTATATTTGGATCTTCCAGTCAAAAGTTCTTGAGCTGTATATTGAGCTAGAAGGTTATCCCCGTTATTAATCTGAAGACCCCATAAACCCTAAAGGAGGCCCAAACATTAATTATTAGGTAAACTAACAAATTTGACTTATTTTCTTTCCAAATTTGTTCAAAGATATCTCTTGTTCTTCAAAAATACTTGAACAAAGCAAAAGATTTGAATAAAGCAATAAGTTTGAACTAGTGTTTGCAGATTTGAAGAGCTATTTTGTAAAACTTGCCTGTCATTTTGACCCTCTTCCCATTTGTGAAATTCTATGCGTATACATCTTGGTCTCATCAAAGGCAACCAATTTTCTGCTAGTTTGGAATGAAGAAAATCAGAGGCATATCTATTATGTAAGCAAAATTCCTCTAAGGACCAAAAATTAGATACATTAGAATGAAGAATTCAATTCTGGCTATTGTCATGTTGGCTAAAAAAGTATGGTCATAATTCCATGCTCATCTTACTGTTATTGTGACAAATTTTATATAAGTTAGAAACATCAGGAAGGATGGTGAAACAATTTGTAGAGCTTAGTGAATTCGAGGCTAAATCCACTCCTTAAACATTGGCCAAATCCTAGCTATTAGCAAACTTTATAGTTGAGTGCATTATCTTTGCTAGTAGATCATATTCAATTAAACATTCTTTTGAAGTTTGGCTTGTTTAGACAATGAATGTTAATACTGCATCATGTGAAGATGGAAGTAGAGCTGACATTACTGTTCAATGTCTATCAGAAGTTAATATTAAATACTACCAAAAACATGAGTTTAAAGCCTCCAAGAATAAAGTAAAGTATGAGTCATTCAAGTTATTGCAAAAAAGATATAACCACCAACTTGTGACTGAATATTCCTATGTATCATCTATATTACCATTTACACGGTGAAATATGAACATTTTATGCCCATTTTTGTCTATAATCAGACAACTTAGAATTTTATTTACTGCAATCAATTACTTCACAGAGTAGGCTGGAGAAGAGTCTTATCCAAATATATTAGGAAAGACAGTTGAGCAATTTTTGATAAGCGATACCATATTTATGTACGGTGTTCCTATGTCTATAGTAATAGACAATGTTCTGCAGTTCATTTATTTAAACGTTAACAAGTTTTGTGTGGGCGAAGGCATCAAATTAAAATTTTCATTTATCATACACTTATAGGCTAAAAATCTCGTGAGAGTTACCAATAGGACGATCTTGCAGGGTAAAAATTAAAGATTAATCAGGCTAAAGGCATATGGGCAAATAAATTACAGAGCGTTCTCTGGAGTTATTGAACTACCCTAAGGAGAACAATAGGGGAACCTCTGTTCAACTTGAAATACGGAGCATAAGAAATCATCTTAATCGAGTTGAAGCTATCGCAAAAAATAACAGTCCTAATGTCAGTGCAGCAATGTCACTAGCTGACTTGATTTAATTAAAGAAAGAAGAGAACAAGTAGACTTAAGGAAATTTACATACTAATAACAAAGAAAAATTTTCAACAAAGAAGTGTTATTTCTGAAAGGAGGATAAATTGTGCATCTTCACTTTTACTCCTATTTAAAACTAATTAATGAATTTATTACTATAATAAATGACTATTTACAAATTCATATAAAACAATTGGAAAACAAATACATCAATAATAAAAGAGTAAGAAAAGCAAGATTTTTAGTAGTTGAACCCCAATAACTCCACTCCCTAAGCTTCACTTAAGAGTTTATTATTTTCTTCCTTCAATGTGTGGAGAGCAACCCTCCATTCAAAATCTTCATCACCATAAGTGAATACAAATCTTTACAATCAGCTTACTTTGTCATGTGCGCAGAGTAATGAACGAGTTACCAACTGTAGAATGATTTATATAATATTATGGTTTGTTAGAAATAAAAAGAAGATTTAAAGCTTTAAATAAGAAAAAAAAACATTTCCAAAGAAGTTATATCCTTCAACTTGATCCTCATGTTATGAATAGATGTGTATGAATAATTGTATAAGATATGTCAATCATTATTTGACGATTATATAAATCAGACCCTTCAATTTGATCCTCGTGTTTGAAACTTTGAATTGAAATTGTTCGAAATTGTTGGAAATGGGAATTGTTTATATATGTTTTGTGATTGTTGGAAATGAAAATTGTTTATGTTTGTTTTGCGTAATTATATATGTTGAATAATTGAATTGTTAGTTTTTGACTTATAGTGAATTATAGTTGATGAAATTGAATTTTGTATAATGTAATCATACAAAATGAGTTATATTATATAATATAGACATGCATATTGTGTAATGAAATTATGTGTTATTTATTTTGACATATACATTCATTTATTTTTATAGATAAATGGAAAGAAGTTCAAGTACTCCTGATCAAACCTGTTCAGAAAGATACAATGATCCAGCTTGGGCTGATACTGCATTCATTTCCAGTGTGAGGAACCATACTATTTGCTTATTTTGTAATAAACATTTGAAAGGTGGAGGACTCACCCGATTAAAGAAGCATTTAGCTAGGGTTAAAGGAGATATGAAACCCTGTAAAAAAGTAAGTCATGATGTGAAGTGGCAAATGAAAACATTGCTTGAAGAATATCAACATGAGAAAAATAAAAGGGAAAGGTTGAATTTTGAAATTGGTAGTGAAAATTCGTTTTCTAGTTTTCGTGGTGATTGTAGAAATGTTGAAGGTGGTAGTGGTGGTGGTAGTAGTAGTACTAGTAGTGTTCCATCGCAAACCCAAGAAGAAGTACCTGGACCTGATGTGAGAAAGAGAAGAAGGCAGGCGACTAATTTATTTGCACCACAAACAACTTTTGGAACCTAACCTTCAATTCATAGTGTAATGCAATCAAGAGATGGGACTCACAATGTCGATATGACAGTAACTAGATAGTAGTATGATACAGGTTTATCATTCAATGCTCTCTGTCTTATTATTATCAACTTATAATGGATGCAATAGTCTCTTATGATCTAGGATACAAAGGTCCTTCGATTGAGGGCTTAAGAGGTAAACTTTTGAGTTGTTCTATTTCTAAAATTAGAAGTTATTTGGTAAAAAGAAAAGTGAATTGAGCTACTTATAGATGTTCAATCATGTGTGGTGATTGGACAAATAGAAGACAAGAGTCTATTATTAATTTTTTTGGTTTATTCTACAAATAGTCCTATGTTTTTTTAAATCTATTTATGCATCTGGCCTTATTAAGAATAATGAGATCCTGTTTAGGATATTTGATGAAGTTGTGAATGAAGTAGGGCCAAAAAAATATTGCTCAGTTTATTCCTGATAATGATTTCACTTATAAAGCGGTAGGAAAAAGGTTGCAGAATAAGTATAATTCTTTTTTGGACTTCTTGTGTTGTACATTGCATTGACCTAATGCAGGAAAATATAAGGATCCTAGGTAGCTTCCTATTATTGATGAGACTATGAAAAAAGCTAAAAAGGTTACCAAGTTCATCTATAATCGTGCATGGGTATTGAATTTAATAAGAAAGGAATTTACCAATGGTAAGAATTTATGTCGTCCTTTTGTGACAAGATTTGCAACAAATTTCTTATCACTTTAGTCTTTTGTTATGATAAAGAAAGAGTTAAGACAAATGTTTACTAGTGATAAGTGGATTGCATTTCAGCATGTTAGGTCTAATATTAGTGTGGAGGTTTATAAAATTATACTGAAAGATAGAGAATTTTGGTCTCAATGTCAATTTGTTATCCGAGTTTGTGAGCCTTTGGTAAGGGTTCTTTGCTTGGCTGATAGTGCAAAAAAGTCGACAATGGGTTTTTTTTAATGCCATGAAGAGAGTGATGGAAGCAATCAAAACCAATCTGAAACATAGGCATTCTTTATACACATCATATCTTTCAATCATTAATGAGAAAAGAGAAAGATAACTTTCTTCTCTGTTGTTTGCAATTGAGGCATTTTTAAATCCTAGTGTCTATTTTAGACTAGATTTTACTAAACAAGCTGAAGTTAATAGAGGAATGCTTTTAATTATTATAATAATTATTGGCATTGACGCGATGTAAGATCTCTTAAGCTCACAAATGGAGCTTTATAAGTTGTCTTATGGAGATTTTGGAATGTCAGTTGCTATTCGACAAAGAGGAGAGCTTTTTCCAGGTATTAGTTGCTTCCTTTTTATTTTTTGAAAATTAATTATCACTTTATTTTGTTTATAACGCTTGTTATCTAACAACTTACAATTTCTTGGTGGGATTAATTCAAAAATAATGTTCCAGAATCGAAATGGTTTGCAATTAAAATTTTAATTCAATATGTGAGTGCAACAGGCTATGAACGAAACTGAAGTACATTTGAATTTATCCACTCCATGAAAAGGAATAGATTATAGCATAAGAGGTTGAATGACTTGGTTGTTGTTTGTTACAATTTAAAGCTTCTAGAAAGGTATGTAATTATCATTATTAATTTTGATATAATTTCTTATAATTTTCTAATAATTAAATTTTATTGTTTACTAGGACTCTTAATAACATAAGTAGTTCAACTGATCCAATTTCCATTAATAATATTGATCTTTTGGAGGAATGGGTTTCTGAAGAACTGAATTTGGTATATGTCAATGACTTGGAAGATAATCTTGGATAAGAAAGCATTGACATGTCATTTGGTACATTAAATTTAAATGATAATGATGATGAAGCTCCACTCAATTATGAGGATTTTGTACCAAATGATAAATGGGGTCAGTGCAGTTATAACGAGTATTCTCTCGTAAACGATTGAATTTCATTCTAGGTTTTTGTTTTTCTCTTCTTTTAATTTTACTTATATTTGATGTATATGTTAAATTCTATATATATAATGTAATTGTAAATTTTTTTGTTTCAAGTTTAGCTTTTACTCTATTGTTTTCTCATCACGAACTTTTATTATAAATTGTAATAGTTTGAGAGTTAAGGATATTTATTATTCTTTTTATTGGATGCTTTGATGTAATTATTATTTATTATATGATGAAATTGTATTATTGTAATATTTTAAATACTTTGTATTATTCTTAATTTTATTTTTGTATGATGATGATTGTCTTTTTTCATATTAATTGTGGTTATTATTTATATGTGAAATATTTAAAAATTATTGTTATTTCATATTAATTGTGATTATTATTTATTATTATAATTTTTGGAGACAAGGTTGATGTAAAATTAAAAAGTATACATTACAACTGTACTATATATCAATTGACTATTTTGCAAATTTTAAAAAAATTCAGGGACTATTTCATAAATTTAAAAATTACTTGAAACAATATCCAGTATTGACCGGTACTAATATAGTACTTACCAGAACTCAATCCAGTACCAAGTCTGGTATGATATTCGTAACTTTGATTCTAAGTAACATAATTCATAACATATGATGCCCTAGCCAATCAGTCTAAATACATATGAAGATCACCTTTTAAACTTGTCCAAAACCATATATATATAAGAATAAAGAAACAAGATATGATTGAGGCATTCATAAGTTGTTAAATAGTATTAACTTAATAATAAAGAAATAACAATCATTAGAGTATCTCACCTAAGTTAGAATTGTTATTATCTTAATATCGGTACAAGTCAAGAAACACTTCAACTCCTTACATAAAAAAAAAGAGGTTAGACATATAAATAGGAAGGTGTAAAATTATGAAACAAAAAAAGCAATTATGTACCCATAATAATGGTTTGGGTGGGTAGCTCAGTGGTGATAGGCGTGGGCATGGACGGAGCCATGTATAAGGGTAGGCCCCCCCCCCACCCTTTCAAAATTTTTTTTAAAAATGTACTTATATAATTTTTTAATAAATAAGGACATTTTTTAAATGTTGGCCCCCGACCCCCCTTAGAATTGAGTTTGGCTCCGTCCCTGGGCGTGGGTCATGCACCCAACAAAACCCTGAGATCCTAGGGTCGAATCCCCATTAGCGCGTTTGCCAGAGGGATCACCCTGAGAGGCCAGAGGGGACAAAACCAAAAAGGTGCGGGCCCACCCAAACCAAAAAGGCGCCTTTTTGGTTTGGGAGGAACCTCCCGCCTCGTGAGTGGTTGTGGCGGTCGTTACCCACATTCTGGCCTGGTTACCTCACTCCTATAAGGAATTGTCCCTTTTGGTCTGTCAGGGTGGAGTTGCGACTCGAACCCCTGACCAAAGGGTTTTGTTGGTCTCATGGACCATGCCTCTTACCACTGAGTCACGTGAGCCTAGCACAACCGACCCATCCAAATAAAGATAAAAGGTAAAAAGTCAATTTATATGCTAGATTACGTAAAGTAAAATAAAAGCTTTACAAAATACATTTTTTACCTTTTTTCTGGTTGACCTAACATCACAAAAATGAAGTGACATAAAATAGAGAAAAAATGGTAAGCATATTTTTTTGTATTTCTTATCATAATCTCAATTTTATTAAGAATGTACCCAACAAATACATTTTTTCACTCTATCTCAATTGATGAATGAATCTAGACGAGTCTATGATTGGATTTACATTTCAAAACTGACCAATTAATAAAAAGCCTAATACCAAAAGTAAAAAAAAAGGATGCAGTTTACCTAAGTTCATAGATGTCTCTGTTAACAATTCAATATAAAACTATTAACTAACAACTTTAGGCCACACATAAAATCAAGGTTTTAAAAATCAGACCGGACCGTTCAGTTCGATCAAAACAAGTTTGAACTGATCAGTGGTCTTATTCGGTTTCACCTAATAATTTCTATGTATAAAAATCAATCGATTTAAACTTTTTCGATCGGACCGGACGATTCGGTCCGGTTTCGATCCGACCTACTTTTAAAACGTTGTTTCATAGTTCAGCGACTTCTTTCTCCCACCCAACGTGTAGAGCTTCTTAATAGGACGCGCTTTTCATTCGGCACTTTAGGTTTCCAACTTATGAGTTCTTTCACCCACGTCGAGACTTTTGTGGTTTAAGTAAATCAATATTCATAATTTTAAAATTTTAAAATAATTCCTTATAATTTTTAATTTTCTAAAAATTTCATTCTCTTAAATTTTCATTAAAATATAACAGTAAAATATATATGGCATGAACATTATATATAAATTAATCAAATATTACTAATATAACAATTCAATTCAATTATTAAACCTGATTCAATTAATTAAACTTAACTAAATTATTATTTATTATAATTATCCTAAATTATAAATTTATGTCGACTTTAATTAATTCGGGTTATATTTAAGAACCACATTAGGTTTTAATATTAGTACCATTTGATTGATTGAGGTGTGAGGCTTATGCCAAATGTATTTTATTGTTATTTTTAACAAAAGTTTTTCTAAAAAAATTAAAAAGGACAAAAAATCAATAATTCAGAAAATTACAAAAATTTTAAGTTAAATCATATAAGCCCTTATCTTTTACTCTTATATATATTTATGGTAAAATGTCGAAATTATTGAATGTCTATAAATAATTTATAAATTAAATAATGATATTAATTTAAGTAACGCTTCCACAAAGTTTTTAAAATAATTGTAATGTACGAATCAAATATAACTTCGAAGAGGTGAAATACAATTTTGATTTTTATTGTTATTTCAAATATAAAATATTAGACTCATATTTATTTATTATTAATTCATTATATAATAATAAACATTGGTGTATTTTATTTCAATAAAATATTTCGTTTTTACTTATTTTTATAAATTTTACTTCTATTTATTATATACCAGTTTACTATTGATTGAATCTCTAAATCTTAAACTTTTTCTTCAACCGATTCGATGTCCGGTCTCCCGTGTATACCAAAACATAATCTCATAAGGTCTTGTGATTTTATAATAACTTATTAACACAGGGATGTTATATTCTAATATCATATTGTTTAGGTCCACCTAAAACTAAACTTGTGTTTTTCAGTATCGAAGTCTTCCTTATGGTTGAGGGATAGACTTAAGAGTTATTGACCCCACCATCAGTTCAAACTCTACAACTATGGGCCTGCTTCTTACTAGCCTTGACTTAATGCCAGATTCACTCCTAGATCTGGTGCTTGTGCTATCTCCATTCGACGAACCACTATATTCAAACATCATCTTAAAAGAAGAAACTAAGAGATCTTTACCATAAGAAGATGACATTCTTGAACTAAACAGTAACTAATTTTACAGTAAATAAAAAGGCGGGGTTTTTTTACAGAAAATGGACACAACACATATTCCTTAGTGATATGAGATTAAATACTATAACAAAATTAAGATCTTATTTTTATAAAAAGGGCTCTTAATCTAAGAAAATATTTCTTTTGTCAAACAAAGTTAAATGATGAATAACATATAAATTAGTTGATCATCCCCAAGTATTTATTCCTTGCAAACCTGTTATTAAAGCCTCAATTTCAACTCAATAACTTGATCCAGAGATTTAAATTCCCAAAAGAATAGTTAGATATTCATTATTCATTCAAATTAGTCATTATAACTAGTCACTATAATGACTAGTTTTTGAATTCTTTTGTAAACTACTACCTTCATTCAATAGAAACGTCTGAGGTTTTATTTAAGGTGTGAAGAGACACCTAAAGAGATATTTAAACATTTAAGACAAGAAGAAAACTATTAAAGAGACTACTCTAAACTTTCGTCGAACACTTCAAAGATATGACAAATTCATCCCAAATAACCTAAGGAAATCATGTCTTTTTCCTTCCTCAATGTACTATAACACATTGCAATGCCAAATGCACCACAAATAATCGAAACAAATGCAAAAACACTCCAAAAATTCATTAAACACATGCAACGTTTTCTCTTAAAATACCAACACTACGTATACAAAAAATCACATAGAATAAATGTTGAATGACTTACTTCCACTGAAGGACACAAGGATAGTGACTAGAGAAGACAGAGGCATGCAAATGCCAACAAGGAGAAGAGAAATCGATGACAAATGGTCACGAGAGAGAGGAAAACAATGAAAAATTCAAAGCAAGGGAGAGGGAGGGGGTCTTTAGGTAGGTTAAAGGTGAAGGAAAACGACATCGTTTAGTGTTAAACCAAACAATGTTATTTTCCTTTTATTAAAAACGTTGAAGCTGAAGGTTCAACGATAACGTTTAACTTTAAATTTTACCGATGAAGTGACAGCTTCATCGGTAATTTACTAACGAAAGAAATTTTCGTTAGTACTTCTTGATGTTTATTTTGCCGCCAACCATTGTCACCAATTGTTATGACGATCTTCACTATTCCACCAAAAAAATTGCAAGGATAATTTCTCTCTACTTTTATTGGTAGATAATTTGTCCGTCACAAAATACAACAATTTTACCGACAAAAAATTAATTTTCGTCTTTAATTTACTACCGAATATTTTTCGTCGTTAATGTTTCATTGGTAATTTCTAATTTTCTTGTAGTGATTTATTTATCTTCACTTAAATATTTTATTCTCTCTTTTTAACTCTCACTAATTTAACAAGTGACAATCTGCTACTTAAATTTATAAGTCGACCAAAAGTGTACACGAAACTGATATCAAATCCTCGAGCCTAGGCCTTGGCTTTCAAAATTTAGACCTCCAAAGAGTCAATTTATGGGGAATTAATTTCTAGCACCCAATTACAAGATACATGCGTGCATGATGGTAGTCCATCAACTTCCAACTTATTACTTCCAATATGAACTATTATTTCCACACACTTTCCCTTGAGAGTTGAAAGGCAATCACACATAAAAAAAAAAATTTCAATTGACAAATGGCAAATTCAGTAGTTATGAAGGTGATAATGAAATGAACATGTACAGATCACGAGTTGCGGGGGAAATAATGCAACAGATATTCCACATAGATATGTCTTCCAGCTTTAGTGGGATACCATGTCAATTGACAGGCCAGCTTGTGGAAGAGTCAAAGGTGGAAGGCTCAACTGGTAACTTCTGATAGGTCATAGGTGGGAAGGGAATTAAAGTTTTCCTTGAGCTCAAGGGCATATAAATGTGTCTCGAGTTATCATTTGTGGGTTTGAAATGTAGGTTAAAGTGGGATGAGAAATTGCTTTTCCTATCCCCGTCGCTAGTGCATGTCAATGAGCCACAGGTCACAAGGGCCATCGGTTGAATATTTACACACTTGAAGAAGAGAATCCCAACTTGTAAGAGAGACAATGACTAAGAATTAGAAAAAGGTTGTTAAAACTTTAACCTTTATTTGTTATAGAGATAATGATATAGACAATAACCGAAACAAAGATTTTGCTAGCTGGGATGGGAACTGGCCAGTGGTAGACATGTTTTCCAAAAAGGAGAAATCTAGTGCTCTTTGATGAGATGAACCAAATATGGTATACAAAAAGTAGAAAATGAAGTTAGTCTCGACTATTGATAAATGTGACATTGCAACTACCGTAAGATACTTTGAATAGGGGCAAGGGTTGGACTTCTAACATGCCTTTCGATATTTAATAAAGACGAAACTGCTGAGCTTTTAACAGTGGAAAATCAAGCTTCATATATTATTCTCTGCATTCAGAAAGCCAATTGAATCAACCCCATGTTCAATTTGGACTCTTAGGTTTAGAGAATGCAGAAGGAGAAAAGGATGAGCCCAATCATACAATGATATAATGAAACTGCTGCACAGAAACTGAGCCAAACCATGTTAATTGCAGAAGTAAAATTCCAAGATGCAAGCCAACAAAATTTACTGAATTGATACTAAACAAGACCTGGTGTTTTTTTGGAAGTAATGTTCTGTCTGAATTGGGTGAAGAAGAACTTTTGGAAGTTTCTTTGTGTTAACATTCGTCCAAGTTAAGAAACCCTTTTGTCGACTATAGTTTCTGGGATAAATTTGAACACGTGTTAGGTGAATAATAATAATTGGGTATTTAGTTTCCAAGAAATGCGTACCACTGCTAATTGACAAGTCGTAAGTTTTGGACCATCTCGAGAAGAGAGGCGATTAACCAACGGACTTTTGATCAGAAAACTTTCAGACTAACTATTAAACTATATCAAGCTTTTTATGTATTAGAGACAGAGTGTACTTCTTTGAGAGATATTGAAGAACGGTGGCGCGTGGGGGATTCTGTGACAAACTCGCGTGATCGATGTGCATTCCTCGTCTTTCTTATGAACTAATCTGTTTTGTCTTTTTGGAATTTTCCTTTTATTCCTTTACCGTCTTAAATTTTCAGGTAAAATTTTGTTCTGACTTCTGATTTCTGAGAGTGAAACAATAAAAGAGATGAAACTCCAACATTTGTCTTCGTAATCACTACAACAGTGCACAAAACCCGTCAACATAATTCTCAGGCATTTCATTATGAGCTTGCTTGCTCTTGATGGCATAGAGCATGACACACTTCTTATTAATGGTCTCAAATCAATAAAAGGTTGTTTTCATCAGTGGGGTCTTAGCTTGATGTGCGTGCAATTACATTTTTTCCTCTAAAAACCACATCTGATCACAATGAAAGCAAAAAGAAAAAGGGTATTGCAAAAACCACTCTTGTTGTTCCTGTAAAGTTGTATAAATATATTTCCAAAAAAAAAAGAAAAAATCCAACTAAATTATTAACAAAATTCAAAATAAATGCCCAATAAAAGAGACAAGCTTGAAAGCCATTACTCTTTAAGAATAGAGACCTTCTGAAAGATAGATCGTGAAGAAGAGTAAGGCATAATGACTTCTACTTATCTACTGTTCTGTTTTGTATAATGAATTCTGAACCTAAAACTCTCTTCTTTGAAGAAGATGGCAATACAACAGCAAGGCCACAATGAGCAAACAGCACATGTAGAACCATGGTTGCCAGATACTCTCTTCTGTGAAGAGAAGAGATGGGAAGATGAGGACGACGAAGAGGTTCTGGATGTGGACAGTGTAATTTGTAGCCATAACACCTCCAATGAAGCAATAAAAAGCGCATCTTTTTTCCTACTTCCGTTGTTGCTTGAACAAGATTTGTTATGGGATGATGAGGAACTTCACTCGCTCTTCTCCAAAGAAGAAGAGCAGCGAGTTCATGTCAATGTCAACGATGTGAAAGCAGACTCTTTTTTAAGTATTGCTCGTCAAGAGGTTGTGGAATGGATGCTTAAAGTCAATGTCCGCAATGGATTTTCAGCTTTCACAGCATTATTAGCTGTAAACTATCTCGATAGGTTCCTTTTTAGTCCTTTTTATCAGAGAAGTAAACCGTGGATGACTCAGCTAGTTGCTGTGACTTGCCTATCTTTGGCTGCAAAAGTTGAAGAAACACAAGTTCCTCTTCTTTTAGACCTTCAAGTACGTGTTTTGGTTGGCTTCACATATGTTATCAGTCTATTGTTTTGACCTTTGATCATCAGAATCTTGTACGTTCCTCGCTTTGTTTTGATCAGGAGCAGACAAAGTATGTTTTTGAAGCCAAAACCATTCAAAGAATGGAACTTTTGGTGTTGTCTTCACTTGAATGGAAGATGCATCCAGTTACGCCAATATCTTTTCTTGATCACATCATTAGGGGGCTTGGTTTAAAGAAGCATCTTCAATGGGAGTTTCTTAGGAGATGTGAACGGCTTCTACTCTCCGTAGTTTCTGGTAAGTTCCCTGCATAACAATATCTTTACTCGACCAAAAACTTCATAGACTTTCTCGATAAGAACAATGTAGGATAGAAAAGATGCATCTTTGACAGGTTTATCTGGTGCTTTTCCGTTTCTTTTTTATTGTGTTTTTGCAGATTCAAAATCATCTGAATACCCTCCTTCTGTGTTAGCGACGGCTATAATGATGCATGTCGTAGACCAAGTTGAACCCTCGAGTTCCATTGACTATGGATACCAGCTGCTGCGTGTTCTAAGAATAAACGAGGTTTGTGTAATTTAATGGAGTTTTAATTAACTCATGATTGCATATACAATTGCAGCAGCTTAACAGCTTTGCCACTGCACTGGGTAACAGGAAAAAGTAAACGACTGTTATAGACTTATTCTGGAGTTAAACTTGTCAAAGACTAGGCGCGGTTCTTGTAGCAACAATTCTAAAAAACGCAAGTACGAGGCGGTTCCTAGTAGCCCTAGTGGTGTGATTGATGCTGTTTTTAGCTGTGACAGCTCAAACGATTCTTGGGCACCGGGCTCGTCAGTTTCTTCATCACTTAAGCCTATCATTAAGAAGAGCAGAACCCAAGACCCCTTGGTCGTCGTTGGTAGCCCCAGTTGACGATCTCTAGCCTAGTCTAGTCTAGTCTCCTCCAATATGTTTGTCATTTACAACGTTCATGTCTTTTCACATTACCTTTTCAATATTGGAAGATTGCCGTTTAGGCCTTTTCTTGGTTCCTTATGGATGAAAGAAATTTTGGAAGAGGAAAAGATGAGAGGGTCATTTCATCTTCGGCATGTGTGCCCCTTTCTCCTCCTTGGACGAGCCTCTGTTTTTTAAGAACATACTGTACTTTTGTTTAATGTTCCTCCTATAATAATATTCATGAAATAAATTTAAAGAATTTTTGTGATTCTATGATTTACCATCTACGCAGTTCCATGATTCTCGTTGATTATAAACGAAATGACAGACAAATTAAATGTTGTTGGTACAAAATTTACCTTAGATCATTTAAGCTAGATGCAATATCATGGTCACCGTATCTATTAATATCAAATATCATTTTGGTAATTTTTTAGATTTATAAAATAATTCTTTTTTTTATAAAAACTGTCAAATAATCTTTCAATATTGTAGTGTATAATTTAAACCAACCTTATTTCAAAAAATATTAATGATATAAATTTAAAATAACAATTTATTTATTCTTAATTTTATTTTCACATATAAATAATCACTACAATTAATATAAAAAATTATTTTATCATCGTAGAAATATAAAATTAAGAACAATATAAAGTATTTAAAATATTTTAATTTTATCATATAATAAATAATAATTACATCAAATTATCAAATAAAAAGAATAATAATAATTATTAATAAAATATAATTTCTATCTTAATATTTAATTTTTAATAATAAAAATATATTTTTATCTTAATATGTAATTGTTAATAATAATAAAATATATTTATATTTATATTAACAATTTTAAGAAGAAATACAAAAATTTGAGGCCTCTTAATTTTCATTTTAACATATTTTTTAGTATTTTTAAAGAAAAATATAACTATTGTTTACTATATGAATTTAAATATTATATTATTAATAATAAAAGAGATGATGGTGAAGAAGAGAGAGAGTGAGATTGTAGGAGAAAAAATAAAGAGAGGAAGAAGAAGGTAACAGAGAGTAGGGTGGGGTGAGTTTTTAAAATTTTTTCATTTTTTGTATAAATATTTCTGTATTTTTTAAAATTTTTGATATTGGCCAGTGTATGATCGATATTTCAAATATTGATTGATATCATGCAAAACAAGTTAGTACAAGCCAATATTTAGATCTAGCATCAAAACATCCCTTTTTGTACTATTTTTTAGCCGATACGGTACAAGGTTTATCACACTAATTGGATGTAAGATTTTTAATAGGATGAAATGATTTATAATATAATGGAATATAAATAGATGTAATATTAGAAAATTGTTGTTCGGGAAGGATGAAAAAGTTCATAATATAATATAATAAAATGTTGTTAAAAAAAGATTCATAATATAATACAGTAAAATGTTACTTATCATTTTATATTCTATCCTAAATCCTCAAATCAAAAGTAACTTAATTTTATTATTTAAGATATAATGAAATATAATGTAAAACTCTCATCTTTTTATCTTATCTTTATTTCATTCTATTATAAATCATCTTTTTAAATAATGTAATAATATTACGTTACATTCTATTCTATTCTAACCTGAGGCTAAAAAAGTATGCATGTAAAGATAGCAAGAAGTTGTCTGGTCTCCGGTGGTGGTGCTGTTGACTTCATAGAGTGAACGCAGTTTTCACATCATTTAACAATGTTTTTCTTATTGAATTTAATCGCTCATCATATAACTTTCCTATTAATTTGATTGATTTACAAACTTCTAAGGATCCATAATTTTGTGTTTGATTTTCTTTTCGGATAAGAAATAAGGAAAGACAACTAATTGCAGTACATCCACTTTTAATTGACTGTGATGCATTATAAGGTTCCAATGATGCGTTCATTCCCACGGTTGATTTGATGGGATTAATATCATAATCTTAATTCCTAAGTTAAACGTATCGAAAAAGTTGGAGTGCCCACTACACCAGTAAACTTTACATGATGCTCACTTCTTAATTTTATGTTGAAATTGTAGCTTGGATTTGGTAAGCTAAACGTCTCTCGCTAACACATGCTTTTTGTACATAAGTCCCTTTCTTAATATAAATCCCAGGACAAGCAACGACAATCTACAAGCAAAGTAAACACATTAAAAAAAAGTCAGCCTTGAAAAGGAAATCCATTAGAAATAAATAGCTTAAACAAGTTAATGGGAGACAAAATTCTCTCATATGATGGGGAAGTTTGCCTTTGGTCCTCTCTTTTCTTCTCCACCTAAAAGGCTGGTAGATTGTAGATGGAATAGTGCAGATGCATGGCTATTGCCTAGCGGTCCTGAGCCATCATAAGATACTGAAGTCGACTCTACCCTACACCAATAATTATAGAATAATATGATCATGGTCGAAGTCTCTCCTGTTGTGTGACATGGTATCAAATGAGTCACATGAATCTTAACTTAGACCGAAAACGAAACCTTCTTCCTCTCACTGTTCTCCACTTCTCTTGCATACAGCTGTAAAGCTCCAAAGACAACATATATATATATAAAGAGGGCCACATGTAGATGTGTGGCAGCACTGGTGAAATATGCATTTCTTCTCCTTCAGCCCGCAGTAACGTTTCTGCTAAATATTTTGATACCTTGGTACTTGATCAATTTCTCTGACCTGTTAAAAGAATAAATAGAAATAAAAAAGAAGCTTACCCTCCGATGCTAAAGTGTCATGTACCTTAGATATGATTGTAACTAGTATCAGCGATCTGGATGATATTGCCTTGGACCAAATCCATAAAATTTGAATAGTCAAAGGTAAAATGAACGACTTTGGTTTGTCCCTGAAACATATTAGTCGTCCTTGGAGTCAATAAGACAATAACGACAGTTCATTTTTCCTGCTTGCCTTATTAATTTAATCCGTCTGGTTTGTCTAACTAGTCTCACAAATTCCTAAAGTAGGTTGTAATGTAAGGAATCGCCTACACCAATGCATCCATTATAGTTTGATGAAAGCAGTTCATAGTCAAGTTAGAGGAATTGGTGAGTGGCATTTTCTGATCCATATCTGTTTCAAGTCTAATCTAATATTATACTTTTGAATTCTCAATAAACAATTTTCCTTTTCCTCATACAGGAAAAGAACTAACAAACTTCATCGACTCGTAATATATAGAATAATGATTTATCAAAGTATAGCAATGATCTGCCATGGATATAGGATACTGATCCGCAACGTGATGATATGGGCAGTTAAGTAACTGGTTATAAAATTAATAAAGTTGAGGGTAGAAGAACCTATTCCTATCTTCATCAAAGTTCATCCCTGTATAGAAATATTTCATGTTTCTCATTGAAGTTGAGCGAACAATTAATGTTACTGTAAAAGACTAAAGATCCATGCAAAACAAATGTTTGGAGTAGGACATAAGAAGAGGATGAATAAATAGGCTGCCAACATCAGCAGGAACCTAGAAACCATTAGTATTGGAAAATTCTTTATTTAGTTGCACATTTAATTCAAAAAGTTCTAGAGCATTCATGTTTTGGAAGGTTCTCATGTCTCAGTAAATCTGTAAATGTCTCATCCTATTTAAGTCACACGAAAAAAAGGCATATTAATTGTGTTTCAACTTTCAAGCTTTCCAGGGCTGTCTATGACATATATATATATGGTCCCTGGTACCCTCCTGGATTCTGAAAACTATGGCCCCTCCTAAAGATCTTCAGACATAGATCCCAAAACCTCCTGTCAACTGCCTTACATTGCACATCCAATGCGTGAATCGAGTAATTGTTCTAACTTGTTTTCTGATTTGTCCTTCTTTTTGTTAACAAGCTGTACACATTCGGCATCCAATGTGTTTAGGCAACTTATTTCAAGCGGTCTCCATCTCATGTAAGGCCAAAAAGCCAATCCCATTTGCTATGAAATTTCTCCAGCTTTTACCAACACATTACACAGGAATTGACATACCATTTAATCAATGATGCTATCTCACCAATGAAGATGAGGGAAATTTGTGGCCCGAGTTACACAAGCGTGTCCACAAATCAAATCAGATCAGCACTCAGTTAGTCAGTAAGAAAGCTAATCTCTATTACCAACTGTATTAGCTTATTGTTGTATGGATAAAGCCTTAAAAACAGAATAAATGAACTGACTCCTGAGCTGATCAAGTTGTTCATGGGAATCATGTCCACTAAAGTTGTTTGCCATCTTTATAGAGCTATGGTCCCTGCACAATGCAAAACCATTTAAACCTTGAAATCCAAAATCTGAATGGGACCGTAATGAATATACCATCGATGGACCCAATTTGCCGATCCCCGCCATGCCTGCAGCTTCTTGAACATGGAAGCAAACTGTAAAATGGGAAGCTGACAAGTAGGCATTCAATGTAGAAATAATGATCAGGCCAGTGTTATGGGTCTGGTGGTCCTAGTAAAAGGGTAAATCAAAATGTAAACATGTTCCATTACTACATTCTTTAGGAGATTAAAAAACATTTAATTCTCCAAGTCATGTGAGTTGGCCATTCGGCCTCACGAGTCGAGAGTGACCATTACTTTGTGTGGTCATAAGAAGAAAAGAAAAATAGGAGTATTTGATGCCTTCAGGGGTCAGCCATGTCCCAATCTGCCAAACTTGGTTGCTGTGCTGCAAGCATGTTTGCTCTCTCAGACAAAGATTTTGGGTATCGTTTGACAGGATAAGGTCACCCAAACCCTATCACAGTAGGCTAGGATTTTCAGTATTGATAAAGCCAAAGTGTGTCATCGTAAAAGGTTCATTAACTCGGAAAACTGTCATCACAAATAGTGGATTATGAACATAATAGAGAACAAAGTTCTCTTTTCTCGTAAGTTGCAGATATTGGTCGCTTCCAAGCTTTTTCATCAAACATAGGAGTGTGTCGGATCAGGACGACATCCATTCAAAATGAGCTTTTCCTGTTAAACATTAGATAGAAAAAGTTACATGTTAAAAGGCTTGGAGCAATAAAAACCACCTCGAGTTCTAAATGTAATGTTTGACCTTCTTCGGAAGTAAGCATATTTTGGTCATTAATAATAGATAAGAAGATGGAAAATATTTATAGAAATACAACCAGCTGCTGCTCATAGTATCAAACGAAATGAAACTGGAAAGGATGCTAAAGAACATAATTTTTCTATACTGAAAAGTGAAGTGGGGTGGTGATAATGATTTACCACAAAGTTGAATACTTGGCAATTGTTTTTTCCCAAATAGAAGATCT
This sequence comes from Erythroxylum orinocense, assembly GCA_025531955.1. NCBI lineage: Eukaryota > Viridiplantae > Streptophyta > Magnoliopsida > Malpighiales > Erythroxylaceae > Erythroxylum > Erythroxylum orinocense. The sequence goes on from JANZLX010000213.1 coordinate 33,507,442, forward strand.
TTTTGGGGCATGATATATAATATTATGATGTGCCAAATCAGACAACACTGGAATAGAAGGTCAGACTCACCCCTGGAACTTGAATGGAATCTTCAAAGTCATCTATGTACATGTCTCGTTGTTTTACTGTAATCCTATGAGCTAGAAGATCGAGTCAGAGAGCGAATAAGAAAAGGCAAGGTCTGGCTTGGGATGCTATCTTGGTCTTTGTGTTGTTAACACTTAAACTAGTCAAGGCAAGGCATCAGTTTTTCTTCCAAAAATTGCTTCTCTGGTTTTCAAAGAAGAGAAGAGATCGGTAATGCTTTGATAGGCCAATATCAGAAAGAGGTCTAAGTTTTCCTTTATTCACTGAAACTAGGGAATTCCTTAAACCAAGTACTAAAAAGTTATCTCAATACAAATCAGAATTACGACAAACAAGAGCTGCAAAAATTCCCATAGGGCAGTTTTAAGGATGCAGGGAGATGGATAGTAGGTAGGAGCATTAAATGCCGGTCGTAGTTCAAAAGATGTGGTTCATGTGAAAACTAAAGAAAAAGAAAAAAAAAAGGATCACGTTGGTTAGTACTTCTTGCAGGCCAGAAACTTTAACCCGTGACTTGAGTACGCAATTGAATTATGATCCTTACAGAAACAACAGAAGGCTATAGTACTTGTATTCCCTAACGGGGGACAACGCGGATATTATTGGAAGAATGAAGTTTGATTGTGCTTAGGTCAATCCTTAGAAATTCATGAAGACGTCAGGCGTGATTTTTACTATTGGGAATTTAGATTTCTTTTAATTTTCACTCACATGTAAAGATACAATCATCATCGAGTTTGGTACGTCTTATCCTTTCGTAGAAGATATCCTGGAAGATTGTTTCCTAGTACCTGCTTATTAAGCGACGCGTGCTTCACCGCATTCATTTTAACTTGCAAGCTAGGCTCTGACCAGAGACAGAGCGGGCGACATGTAATTGAACCCCCAGTCAAGTTTTTGGGCCTAAAGCTTTCTAAGTTCAACCACTTTAACCACTTACTTGCTCAATAGCACACTTTCTAATTGCTTGGGAATCCAAGTCATCATTACATGCATATCAGCTAATGGACGTCATTGTCTCTATGAAAAACTCCATTTTACATGGTTTCACGAAGTATAATCCACTATTGCAAGCTGCCATTATCATCCTTTAATCCAACACATCAGTCCTTACGAGAAGAATAAGACATGCATCCGCCATATTAAATTGGTTACCTCCGACTAGACTTATATGGCAGCCCAATGTATTAATGTTATTGTTTCATATAGAGATGTGCAAACACAACTTTGCCGGACTGCAGGGAAGAATTGAAGTACGCAAGTAAATAAAGAAACTGTTAGTAATAAAAGTTCAACAGGGCATGGAAGCAACTGGTAACAAGGTGACTGACAAAAAGGATTAATTGTTTAGTCCATTATCAAAATGTTACCCGCCCCGCATATGAGCACCTAGCTCACCAAATTGATCATCTGCTTCAACTGTATCCTCTGACAGGCGAACTGCATCCAGTTTCTGTTTTAGGATATCTATCGCATTGAGTACCAACTGAGAAGCTTTGATTGCACCAGTAGATTCAACTGTGAATATAAAACTATCTTCTTTGGCACGAATCTCTACAAGCCCTGGCTTCCCCATCGCTTCTGCTTTCTTTATCACTTCATCATCGTAAGTGTACAGCTCAGGGTCAACCACTTTAACCTAGCAAAATTTGTGGAAAATAATTGTCAAGGGTCATCGTGCAGATAAGCATAAAAAAACATCATAACCATAAGGTCCCAAAGTAGAGGAACTTTTAGTTTCTTATCCAATAATTGCAAGGATTACCCATTTAAAAATGAGTATCATATATCTCCAATGCCACCTAAAAGTATCATCAACTAAATGGAAATCATTTGCACTGCAGTTAACCATCCACGCACTAAAAGAAAATTGACAAATAAAGCTGCAGTTGGGAGGTTGTTCGATAATATAATTTTCATCCCATTGCTGCTATCGACCTTATGCAATTACCATTACTGTCTCACTTTAACACCCCGCATGCTACGAGTAGAACCATCCACATGAGATCCAGACAATTGACAAGTTGAGAAGCCCATTGATTCTCAACCTGAGCCTATCTTAAAACAGATACATAATAGAGATTGAAGGTTTTAGGAATATTCACAGAACATATTAAAACTAAATTATGAGTGTTAGTAAACAATTATCCGAATTAATTGATAAACAAATCAAAATTGAAAACCAATTAACCAGTATAATTACAACAATTTTACCTTCAATACAACCCCAGAAATTACAAGAAACAATTGACAGTTTAAATAGGATAAATACAAAGCTTGACAAAGGAGTAGAAATCTTATTACTTATATATAAACTAGAACAATCCGAAGAAAAAACAGGAAAGATAAAAAAGGAACTGTTGAAATGCTGAACAGTTGAATTCCTTTTTTCTCTTATTCATCTGTACACAATTAAGGAACCAAAAGTGGTATCAGAGCCAACTAAGCAAGTTATGTTAATCAAACCACGGAAGATATAGAAAAAGACAAAAACTCAGTTAGAAGAAATAACTCAACTTGTCAATAAATTAACGTTAGAAAATCATTCATTTATCTGTAAGCTAAATGACTACAAATCACGTATCAAAAAAGAAAATTTTGACTTGGATCTCATAGAATCCAGTCATCTATCAACTATCCAACACTCCAATTCAAGCTGAGGAATGTTATTGATCAGTTATAGCTTGCATATAATTCACTCAAAACTTGCTCTAGGAACTGCTTTTGCAAGGATAACTTTTTGTAAACTGGTTGGTACATAAGACAAACAAATTTTCCCACCCTTGATCTCAGCCTTGATACAATTTCTTTCAATCCATAACATGTTTCATTCAACTTGAACTATTGCCATATCCAACTTACTAATACAGCTTCGTAGGACTTGTATCAAAATGTTCAATTCTAATAAGAGCCTGTCAAGCCAAATTAGCTCACATATCCCTTGTCCAGTCACCCTGTACTCTGCTTCTACACTACTGCTTCCCACAACCATCTGTTTCTTGCTGGCCGTGTAACAAAAACTCCCCATAGTTCTGTACAATTACCCTCTAGTGGACTTGGCATCTTTAACTGAACCAACCCAAAAGTGAAGCTTTTATTTTTATTTCTGCCGCTCTATTTTGTTAAGTACAATTGCATGAACTTTGATGGAATATACCATTTTCAAAGAGATAATTCCCATAAACCCTAAAAAATATTCTCCCCTATTATCAACATGAACTATGTGAATATTACTACAATGGAAGACATATTTTATCATTTTATGAAATTGTTGAAACACATACCTCACATTACATTTATCACTCAAAAGATAGACACAACAAACATAAGTATGGTCGTTTGTGAAGGAGATGAACATCTCTTACCTATTATGTCTATAACACTTGATGCTCCCCATATATCATTGTCAACAAGATGAAAGTGTCTTGAAGACTTGTAAGAATGAATTGGATTATTTCCTTGGTTGTTCTACATGAATACATGATTCACAATGGAAAGTAGAATCATTTTTATTGATTTATAATTTCAGTTACAAGTACTTCATGTAAGGAAAACTAGGATCGCCTAACATTTATGCCATAACATCACATCAAAGTTAGACAAAATAGTTAAAGAAAGGACTCACAAAAATGGGAATATTGTATAATTTTGATCCTTAGTCAATTTACTAATATAAAGAAGATTGTACTTAGACTATGAACATGAGTACATCTTTCAAATGAATTTCATAGAAAACATCTCCAAACCCAACCACCATAGATGTACCTCTGTCTGTCTGCTACAGAGACTCAAATAATCAACGCATTTTCTATAATTTGAGAATATATTATTAGACCCCGTCATATGATTTGAGGCAATAGTATCAACAATCCATTCATTAAGGGCATCTTCCCCTGATAATAAAGAGGGAAGCATAATACCTCGTTGTGCCCTTGCTACCATAAAAGTTGATGTTGAAGATTCAAATAGTCATTACTAGCTTAGAAGAGTCCTTAGGATCTACATTTGCTTAGGAGTAAATGTCGTTGAGTTTTCTTCTTTGTCTATGCAGTAGACTTAGCAATAAAGCCATTATAATTTGTTTTTCCTGACTATGTGGCTTCTAATCCTACATTTTTGCAAGAAATTCCAACAAGTCTCCTTAGCATAACTTTCTTCTACTCTCTTCTTATCTGACTTCTTTAAATACTTCCTACAGAGATAGTAAGGATTGTGTCATCAAAATGCAACCTTTAAATGAAATCAAAAGCTCTGTCTTAACTTTACTGTTCAAAACCCTATTGTTTGGGCATCACCATGGAATCAAGTAGAACAGGTCCATCTTCTACCATAATTCAGTTAGCTTGTTGTAGTACTCAATCACTAACCTCGTTCCTCACTTAGTGTTTTGAAGGGTTGAACAAATCTCAAAGCACTAACATGTGTTTTCAAGATTTGAACACATCTCTTGCATAACCTTACATATTTCATGCGTCATTCTGTAGAAGATATAGATGCAACCAATCTGAGGTTCCATTGAATTGACAAGTCAAGCCATGATGATGATGGAAGTTACTATCTCATTCTGAGAAGTGGAACATTTCTCGCTATATTGTTTAACTTGCAGGACGTGACAAACTATTATGAAACCATTAGCAACCAATACCCCTCCTCCTCACCTCCTTTCTTCTGATAGTAACTTTCACGGAAAGAAAAATAGTCATCTACCATATAGCTTGTCTTCATTTAAACAATATTGCCTACTCCATTTTTTCTATATACCTAGAAGAACCGAAGGTAGTTAACATTCTTCAAACTAATTTTAATCCTTTTGTTACAAGAAGAAGAAAGAAGACATTTTTTTCCCATATTCAGACACTGCTGCTTACATCATTTAGTCTATCTATCTAATAAGAACAACCACAAGTAGTTAGACATTCTTCACTCCAACCTATATTGTTGCCTATATGCTCAAAGCAAAAGTTTGTAAATAAGTTTTTTGATTTCACAAGAAGATCTAGAGTTGAAGTACTTCTACCATTAAAAGCAAAATGAAGATTGAAGATTATTAAGATATGTTCTACAATGGTCAAGTCCTTCAAGGCCATCATAGATCTGTGCAAAGTTCCTTAAGTTGCAGATTCCAATATGTTAAGAGGTATTTCTACATCCATCATAGATCTGTGCAAAGTTCCTTAAGTTGCATATGTTAAGAGGTACTTCTACATAAACAAAAGTTTACTAAAAGAACTATATATTGAAGTAAAAGACTCAGTAATTCCTGTATTAACAACTCATTTGCTGGAGTTTAAAAAGGAAACCCAATGTACAAGAAGTTTTTGAAAGATTTCTTTTATGCATAAAGTGCCGAATGTATACATGAAAGTCTCAAGACTCTCTAATGTATAATGGTGAATATATTAAAAAAGTGATGACATATTAACAAAAAATAACTAACCTGCTGAGTTACAGGATCAATGTCAAACACTTTAGTTGGACTACTCTCCACCCATTGTTGCTTTTCTTCAATTGTCAAGCTTTCCATCATGTCCTCATTGATATGAATGTCCGGTTCATACATAAATGTGACTGTTGCCGCAGGAGACCATTTCGCATGATCCTTCCCAATCCCTTTCCGGGCAATTGCTCTCAGTCTTAGCTCTTGACCACGCCGCAACTTCACAATTATAATCCCCCTACAAAAAGATTCAAACTTTGTCACCCAAGTTCTCATTTCCCCTAAAAGAAAGAAGCTTACCGTAACCGAAGTTCACCACTTAACCATTAAAGAATCAAAACCCAACTATAATTCCAAACCAATTGAACCCAAAGTTCACAAGTTTACCACTAAAAAAAGCAAACCCAATTACCTGCTCTGCTCAGATGACTCATAATCGGACGGATCAGAGTAATCCACGGGAACAACAGAGTGATCAGAACTGACCAAATCCTTACTGGTAACATCTAGGGTTTGGTCGTCCCTGCATTTGGCTCTGAGGTGAAACTCCACGGAGCAGTACTCGCATTGGCCATCGCCGTCGCAGGCGTCGCAGTCACGTGAGAAGCGCATGCCCATGGCGCGTTCGCTGGTGAGAGGGATGAGGCCTAGGCGGTGGGCGATGAACTCGTCGTTGAGGACGGAGGAGTTGACCTCTATTTCGACGAGATCGATGGCAATGGTGGGGACTTCGGCGATCATGATGCGGCGGAGAGCGTTGGCTATGGAGGCGTCGGTATCACGGAGCTCGAACTTTGCGCAGTCGTCTCGGAGTTCCCGGATTTTGACCCTTGGGAAGCGTTGGTAGGAGACTCCATCCATTGTCGCAAGGGCTCTCTTCTACTGTAAAACCCCTACCCGAAAGGGCTTTTGAATACTTTTTTGAGAATTTCCTTTTGAATACTTACATCCAAAATGACAGTGTCTTGAAGGGTACTTTTTATGTAAAAGTAAGTTTTTTAATGAAATAAAATTATTTATAATAAATGTAATATTAAAATTTCATAATAAACTATAATGAAATATTAACAAAAATTTATAATGTAATATATTAAAAAGTTATTTATTATTTTATATTACATCTTAAACTTTTAAATAAAAGGCTTCTTATTTTTACTATTTATGATAAAATGAGATGTAATATAAAATAATCATCTTCTACTCCAAATAATATTACATTTTATTCTATTCCATTAATAAACCCTTAAATAAAAATAACCTAAGTTAATCAATTCATACTTATATGGGTTTTTTAATACCTTTTTTTAAGTTTCATTTAGAAATAAATACTAATTAAGTCAATTAGTTATTATTTATTATTTATTTTCAAGGACTTGAAAACTATGGGTGTTCATGGTAGGGTAACCTGAACCTGAACCTAAATGTCAGGTTTGACAATTTCACGAACCTGAACCTAAACGTAAACCTAAAGAACCTATAGGATCGATTAACCTATTTTCAGGTTCGGTTCTCAAGGTAACCAGAACCTATTCATATCAATATATATGATAAAAAATTATAAAAAATTGGTAAAAACAAATACAAATTATTCATAAAAGTATGCATATAAAATCCATCAAAGATTAATCCAATATG
>JANZLX010000213.1:33543526-33562907 GCA_025531955.1 Erythroxylum orinocense
TAATATATTATTAACAAATCATAATGTTAATACATGAATCACAAATGTTCATTGGCCTAGGGCACACTACTAACAATTTTGAGGGATTTTTCAGTCCTTTTGAAGCCTTAAAAAATCCTAAGGTTACTCTGAACATAAAGGATATTTAAAGAACAAGAAAAAGAAGTAGAGAGAGCTTTTGCATCAGCCACTTTTGAGAAACCCTAGAAAGAATTCATCGAGAGATTGAAAAAGAGAAGAAGGAAGGGAGAAGTGGAGAAGAAGCTGACTCGACGTACTTCCCAATCAAGAGTTTCCCGACATTGCTGCCTCCCATCATCTATGCAGATCGTATTTCATATTTATTTTTAATTTTATTATTGTATAGAGTTGGGAATAACAGTTTACTGATAGGATTTTTTTAATGTTGAGATGTGCTAAACCCACCTTTAGAGTTTTATCTTTGAATTAATGAAATCTGAATGTTTATGTGTTTATCGGATTTGTTGTGGTTTAATTATGCAAGTGCATAATTCGATACTAAACTAAGAGGGTGAATCGAATGAAAAATAATTAAATGGGCTAACAAGAGTTAGGTAATTTGATAGAACAAGAATTAAATCAAATCGCTAAATTCTGCGAAGAGAGATCTTGTATAGGTTTCCAATAGTTTATTAGAAAACTTCAGAACTCATTAGGGTTTTGAATAGGATGTTAATTGAAAGATTGAAACTTCCAAAATCTTATTAGGATTTATAATTTAGGGTTAATGGTTATAATTCGAGAGAGAATAATTAACCATAGGATCGTCTAGAACTAACAATCTGATCATTCATTATCAATTAGGTTGCTATTAAGTATAGGTAAAATTTCCTTTCTCTCAATTGCTAATTCCCTTACGTTGATTCTTGGGTATGTTGTAACTACTAAATTATTAATATTTTCGTGATTGATTCTTAATTTGATTGCTTGAATTGAATTCTTATTTTAGTTTCGTTATATTTTGAATTTCTGCTGGCCTTAGAGTTTAGGATTAGATTACCTCTCCTTGTGGGATCGACACCTTAGGTACTACGCTAATGAACCGTGCACTTGCATATTATCGAGGTTATTTATTAAAACTTAAACACAATTAAACCACATAATCAATCATCCTTAACATCACTTTCTAATTCACGATATTTTATAATTTTTATTCGTTACATTTGGATCTTTCAACTATATCTTAAATCTCAATCATTACAAAAATTTCAATTTTGCAAAACCACTATTGAGAACTCATTTTCTACAAAAATCAAAATGTTTCAATGTGATGAAGCTTTGGAACTCATCAAAGGATCATTTGCTACTTTTCTCACCACTTATAGCATTTTCTCTTGTTTCTCTTGCTCTCACAGTCCACAACAAAATGGTGTTGCTGAATGTAAAATTCATCACATAATTGAAGTAGGAATCACTCTTTTTATTCATAACTCTCTCCCAAAGTGATTCTGGTATAAAGCCTTTTTCACTGTTGTTTAACTCATCAACCTTTTACCATTATTTACCTTACATTTCAAATCTTTCCATGAATTGTTGTTCAATTCGTCTCTTGATCTTAATCATCTTCAAGTTTTAGGTTGCACATGTTATCCTTTCCTTGCTCACACTCTACCTAATAAGCTCACACCAAAATCTATTATATATGTCTTCCTCGACTATGCCTCCAGTTATAAAGAATACAAATGTTTTAATTCCTCCATTAATAAAATTATATTTGCTGATATATTATCTTTCTTAAACATCAATTTTTTTAAATTTCCTCCATCCTCCTCTTCCTCCTCTCCAACTTCACTATCCTTCCCACTACAACTTCAATTATCATCTACTCCTCCTATATTACTTAGTTTTTCCCCCTTCCCCAGTTTTGACTACTTCTACCTCACCTATGCCTCTTATACCCTCTTCCTTACCTATTCCCCCTGTTTTTCCACCATCATCTTCCTCTTTTTATCCAATGGTCACTCGCACTCAGGATCACACTAGACTTTTAAAAATCTTCCCTGACCACATCATTTACCACGCCATTGTTCCTCTGTCTCTTGATCCTAACCCTACCTCTTTCACTTAAGAAAATAAATTTCCTTATTGACGATAAACTATGTTGATGAGTTCAAAGCTCTCTGTCACAACAATATACTTAGTCCCTTATTCCTCTAAGGAATGTCAATTTTGTGCCAGACCGCTCGATCTGACACAGCCCAACCTAATTTTGGTCCGAGTTGACTAAGCCATGGGCCGAAATTGTTCAGCCTGATCGGAATGACAGAAACAACATCTTTTTCACAGAAACGACATTGTTTTCACAAAATGATATTTTTTATTTTTTAAAAAATGTTAAGGATGGATGGGGTCCGAGCCACTAGCTATCAACCAATGGTCGCGTCGGGCCACGGGCCAGCCAACTCTAACCCACGTGCAAGCCAACCCGAGGGTCAAGCAAGACCCAGCCCATTGACATCCCTAATTCCTCCTCCTCTAGGTGCAAATATTATCGACTGTAAGTGGGTATTTTGTACAAAGTTTCATCCTGATGGTTCCCTCAATTGCTATAAAGCTCGCTTGGATGCCAAAGGCTATCATCAATTACTCGATCTTGATTACACTGACACATTTAGCTCCATTGTCAAACTAACCACTATTCACATTGTTCTTGCATTTGCCTTAGATAAAAACTAGTCCATTCGTTAGCTTGATATTAATAATGCCTTTCTCCATGGCAGCTTATAAGAACTTGTTTTTATGCAACAACCCCCTAGTTTTGTTAATTCTTATCTTCCTCATTGTATGTGTCACCTACACAAATACCTTTATGGTCTTAAGCAAGCTCCTTCAGCTTAGTTTCATAAACTTGCTAACCTTGGTTTTACTTCATCTAAGGCTGATACATCTTTTTTTATCCACTCTACATCAACTCACATCACCTTTCTTCTTGTTTATGTAGATGATATCTTGGTCGCTAGTTCTTCATAATAATTTATTCAGACTATCATTAATGCTCTTCACTCTGCCTTCACCATAAAAGATTTAAGCCCTCTTCATTACTTTCTTGGCATTGAAGCCACTTTCACGCCCATCAATATTCTTCTCACACAATCTAAATACACTCATAATCTTCTTCACTGCACACACCTTAACTCCTCCAAACCTGTCTCCACACCCATTACCCCCTCTCTTCCACTTTCCAAAAACTATGGCCTTCCTCTTTCCAATCCCACTGAACATTATAGTACTGTTGGAGTCAATGTTTTAAAAACCGAACCAAACAACGAGCCGATCAAGAAATGGCTTAAGATTTAAAGGCTTAACCGGTATTAAACATTTATAAAACTTGTATATAATAAATAAAAAGTAAAAATTATAAAAGTAATTAAAAATAAAATATTTTACTGAAATTAAAAACGTTGTTTAAACACATTCTTAAATTATCCTAAAAAATTACTTATCTACTAGATTATTAATTAATTACATTTTTAGTGTCTTTCTTCTAATCTCCTTCTAGATCAATGCAAAAGGTTGGATACCTCATTATAAGACTAACATTGTATAACAACTTAAATTGACCCTCCTACCATCAAAGATAATAAAGAAATAGTTAACCTTGTAGATATTATACAATGTGGTGAGCTCAGATGGAATTGAGGAAGTTTCTTGCCGCTTGAAAAGATTTCTAGCACTTAAGAACCTAAAGGTTAAGTGTTACATTTTCATATTTACAAGTAAACGTGTTTTGGAATTTTAATTTATATGAGAGTTATATTCTATTATTATGCTAACTTATTCATAATATCATTATTCAGACATGGATATGCAAATTCATGTTATACCAAGTCAATGCACTCACAGGAAATAGAGGCATATAATTTTTTTTATTTAGGGAACCACATGTAGTTTAATAGTATAATTTTATCTTTACCATTTGCATTTGATGTTTATCACTTCATGATGAAAAACATAAGACATTTCTGACTGCCTACTCTAAGTTCTAAAGTTGTGATGATTTCCTCAATTTAGTTCCTCCAACTCAGATCTTTTCACCTTCCCATCTGTTGTCTCAAACAGCAGGGACCTGTCATGAGGTACTTGAACTTAGAACTTCCTGAATGAGGCAACTAAAACATAGAAAATGTGTGTCAATGGACTTCCTCCAGGTTTCTGGTTTCTGTATAACCTAGTACTTGAGACGAAAATCATGACAACTATCGCTATAGCCACAATTGGTATGCCAAAGCCCCAACCCCAACCAACATTTGTTTGAATCCAGAAAGGCACAAAAATAGCAACAATAGAACCAATTGAAGAAAGAACCCTTCATTTTCTTCTCAATCTCATTAGAATCATCAAATTGATCTGCACCAAAGGAAGAGACACAAAGCTTGATCCCTCCAGTCCTTAAAGCTATAAGATATAATCTTGTAAAGAAAATTACAGCAGCATTGCTCTAGTTGCTACTAAACTATGTTAGCTTAATTCTCTACTTGGTGAACTTGGACTCTCTAATATTAAACTACTTTTGTACTGTAACTAACATCATTGCTACCTTTCTTGCTGCAGATCATGTCTCTCATGCTCGTGCCAAACATATTGAGATTGATATACACTTTGTTTGTGATTTGGTTGCAAAGAAATTTCTATTTATACGTTATATTTCATGTTCTTACTAACTTACTAACATTCTCACCAAACTATTGGGTTCTACTTCGTTCTTGTAATTTCATTCCAAGCCCAGTGCTCTTCCAAACATTAGCTTGCAAAGGGCTGATAACAAATCATCTTCTCAGTTGTAATTCTCTTAAAGACACTTATCCTCTTATCTTCTTTTTAATATCTTTTGTATCATATCATTTTAGTTTAGATAATACCTTATCATTTTTGTTTATATTGAATAATTTATAAATTAAATCACCTTATCTACATTTGTGTATAGATATATGTACATTATAATTACATGTATTAAATATTCCATTTTCGAGAAGGCAACTCAATTTGCAACTAACAAATTACTTATCATTAAACGTTATTCATGTATAACGTACATGTATTAAATATTCCATTTTCGAGAATGCAACTCAATTTGCAACTAACAAAATACTTATCATTAAACGACTCTATGTAACGACCACTTTTCTATGATATGGAGATTAAAAAAATCCGCATCTCTTCAACAGCAGAATATTCTAATCGACAGCCTTTTCTCTTGACCACCGAACCAATTAAATACATCTCTTTGGGTTGGAAACCACCAAACAAGTTGGTAACTGATAAAGAAGACATTAGTTTTATACTGTAACGCGATAATAAAAGTAGAGCGTCGTCGATTAGTGGGGGCAGAGCAGTTGTTTAGAAGTGGAAAACATGGCTGCATGATATGCTCCTACCATGAGTCGATGTAGTTTAATTATGTTTAAACACATCGAAAAGGAAGTTGAGCTAAATGATTAGTGAACACATAGATTTAATAATTTGATAAGATTTTCGATTATAAAACACCTTAAACACAACACAAACCTTAATTATTGGTACAAGATTAACCATCAACTTGTATTAAAAAAAAAACATAAAACTTTAACTATTTTTGCGATGAGCAAGTTATTAAAATTTTCGATCAACTTTTATAAAAATTATATAATTTTATGTCAATAAACAAATTTTGTGCCTTTTTAATATGTTAGTCTCTTAACAGGTCAAGTTATTTCACTAGGCAATAGAAAACTTACTAGGATTTATTAGGCTTCCCTATAATTTTCAATAAATAATCAATCAAATTTGATTTTTTAATTTTACTTTTATAAAAGTTAGTAAAATAAAATTTTTAAAAACTCTAGATATTATGTAGTAATTGTAATAATACAGGCCAAAATAGGAATGTTAGAATTTTTTTTTTTTTTTTGAAACTACAAGTGTTAGAACTTGATATGTACACCAGCTGGCATTGCATATATTCGTGTCAATGGAAAACGGCGGGTTAGATATGCCTGGAAATGGGCATTTTTTTCTTTTAAAAAAAGAAGGGTTGATATTCTCCACTAATCCTTTAGAACCTCAAACGACTGCTTAAACTAAGCCAACAAAACTCTGGGAAGGTACACATATATGACATAATGCAAATACATCCTGTGGACAGCAAATTCATCCCCACGTGCCTATTTCCTTTCCAATATGTATACCTACGCAGCGCATTCCTCATTCCTGACATGTTGTTCGTACAAGGCAAGGCCAACACCCAAATTTGAAACTTTTTGAGTGCTCTCCAGCAGAGCTGCCTATAAATCTTTTGAAACATCAAAGGTCCACCCAGTGAAAACCCCTCGGGACCAGAAAAACTATCCAACCTGATGGCCATGTTTTGGATTCTCTGCTTTCTCCATTTCTTTCTTTACACCACAAACCTTCCAGCTTTTGCCCTCACTTCACCGCAGGACATATCGGCGTTAAAAGCCTTCAAGTCTTCAGTTAAACCGACCTCAATTCAACCGTGGTCGTGTCTTGCCTCATGGGATTTCACCACCGACCCATGTGCCATCCCTCGCCGGATCCACTTCATCTGCGGCGTTACCTGCTCGCCGGACTCCACCCGAGTCACTGAAATTACTCTCGACCCGGCAGGATACTCGGGCCAACTCACTCCCCTCGTTTCCCTACTCAGTAACCTCACCATACTTGACCTCTCCGATAACAACTTCTACGGTGTCATTCCATCATCTATTTCCTCACTCCCCAACCTCCAATCCTTGACTCTCCGTTCTAATTGGTTTTCTGGCTCTTTCCCAGACTCCATCACCAACCTGAAATCCCTCGAAAGTTTAGACCTTTCACATAATTCTCTATCAGGTTACCTCCCGAAAACCATGACTTCCATGTCCAGTTTGAGAAGACTCGATCTTAGTTTCAACAAGCTAACTGGGTCATTACCAAAACTGCCTCACAACCTGTTAGAACTAGCTATGAAGGGGAATTCTCTATCTGGGTCACTATCAAGAAAATGGTTCGAGGGTTTAACTCAGTTAGCGGTGATTGAACTGAGCGAGAACTCGTTGAGTGGGGCACTAGAATCGTGGTTCTTTCTTTTACCAGCACTTCAACAAGTTGATCTGGCCAATAACAGCCTGACACGAGTTGATGTCTCAAAACCTACAAATGGCTACAGCGATCTCGTAGCTGTTAATCTCGGGTTCAACAAAATAGAAGGCAACGTCCCTGTAAATTTCGCCGCTTATCCTGTGCTGTCTTCTCTGTCACTAAGGTACAATCATTTACGTTGGACGATCCCACTAGAGTTTAGTACAAAGAAGAGTTTGACAAGGCTGTTTCTAGATGGGAATTTCTTGACCGGGAAGCCGCCCCCGGCATTTTTCGCCGTAAGTACGCCGGTCGTGGGGAGTTTAGGGGATAATTGTCTGCAAGTATGTCCACATTCGTCTCAGTTATGCACGCCGTCCCAGAAGCCTAGTTCCATATGCAAGCAGGCTTATGGTCATATGGTGGAAAACCAAGGTCTTACTGTGTCAGATGTAAGGCAATAAAATATTTTCTTATTTTTTGATAAATACAAATGTAACCTGAAGTTTGTAATAATTAAATGAAATATATAGTTGGTTCTTAAAATCGGTGATGCGAAGTCTTTTTCCTTGAGTTCCAGGTCATGTAAGTCGTATGTTTTGGTTAAGGTCTCTTTTAGTTTAGACAGATGACAGAACACTTTTAGGTGAGAAGTGTTTGATTTTCTTGGATAAGTTGGGATCTGAATCAGTCCATGTGCATTTAGACTTATTATGGTTCGCAGGAGTTTGGAGTTCAACTAACAATATTAAAATAATTACATCCATTCTCTCGTATTAAGGGCATAAATTACATTTTCATGTCTTTGGAGCTTGTGGTAAGGGTTAAGTGAATACTTACACTCTTGAGTTGAAATGTTTGGGTATAGAGTCAGGTTCAGTTATAAGTGGTCGTTGGTTCCTGAATCCACCAGCTGACAATTTCCAGGCATTTTGGGTTGAATACCAGAAAAGAAAGCCTAACTACTTGAAGCTTTTGAATGAAACGGAAAAGTTGTCATGAATCATGAATCACGAATCACGAATCACGATAGATACAGTCCATGTGAGCTCTGTCGGTAAGACGGCATGCGGAATGTGATTTTGAACGGGAACAAAAATTTTATTTTTGATGGTTGCAAAATATTATTGATAATAATTTTTTTATAATATTAAAATTTAAAATAATAATTTTTTATATAAAATTTTTTCGGAGACAGGCAAGTGAGTCCATGCATATAGTGATATATAAATAAAATACTACGTGGGACAATGTCCTAATAGTTGACAACTTTTTATCATTACTCTTCAACCGTTGCATTGGTTGTAGTAATTGACTTGACGGGTCATTACGATAGGAGGTGAGGTGACAAAAGATGGACCCCTTTCCATGTGATTTGAGATGATACGATGGTTGAATTTGCTGCAGTGTTACTCCAAGCTTAAGTCAACAAAGTGAAAGATAAGGCTAATCATAGCAAATGCAAACTCATGCTTGATGCCCACTTCAGTTTATTTATTTAATAATGACTGAAAGTTACCTGAGATTGGAGTTCATCTCAAATTTGTTTTACTTCTATTGGAAAATGTATCTTCTATCTCTGTTCAAGTCATAAATCATATCATACACACCAAC
The DNA here is from genome assembly GCA_025531955.1 of Erythroxylum orinocense. Lineage (NCBI taxonomy): Eukaryota > Viridiplantae > Streptophyta > Magnoliopsida > Malpighiales > Erythroxylaceae > Erythroxylum > Erythroxylum orinocense. The sequence goes on from JANZLX010000213.1 coordinate 33,552,218, forward strand.
TAATTCTAGTTTAACTAGTAATTTGGATGATGAATTTTAGATAAAGACAAGTAGTTACTGTTTTTTTTCCCCAATTTTTATGGCCATACAATTATGAGGTTTACAATGTTGAGCAAATAAGACTACGACCCTTCTGGAGACAAAAAGGTCGTTTGAGAGTAATTTCATAGTAGGTGTAATGTAATCATTGCTACATTAAATTATCATATCTAAAAGTATATTTTTAATAATCCATTTCATTATTCCCTCAAAAAAAAATCCATTTCATTATTTCTTTTAGATATGCAAATCCTTATTACATTATGTTTCTTACTACTTTATATCTTTAATTATATTAATTCTAAAGACTAAAGGATTAAATTGATTTGATCATTTTAATAATAAAAATTTTGAATTTAATTTTTAACTTTTCGATTTTATTTATTTCAATAATTAAAAATAATAAGTTTATTAATTGCTTGAGATTATAGACAAATTACAACAAAAAAAATGATATATTATTTTGTAGGTTGGTAAAGCACCAACCAAATCAATTGATTTGTTAGTCTTCGAATTTATTAACCTTGGCATTGTTAATAGAACAAAAGTTGAAACAAATATGCCTTCTAGATCCCGGAGCACATGTTATTTGTCTGCTTATCAATTGGCCGTTAACATTGAATAATTTGTTTAAGACGGTATTTCTGTAAACTAATTGGTGAGAACTACAATTTTGTTTTACTCATTTCTTATTAGCATGCATATGTTTTTGTAACCCATAAAGATATTTTGTTCCAACAAGTTAGATATAGAATTTTATTAAATGTCAAAAATTAACCTATATTTTTAATATTAAAGTAATTTAATAAATCTAAATTCAATTTTATGAGGTGTTAGGACTTTCGGGACCATACTATATTTCACATTAATTAAACAATAGCGATTATTTTGGTTTATTTACTTGTTAATATCATTTTTATACTTTTATTATTGATAATAATGAAATAATACACAAAATTTTAATATAAACCAATTTAATAATGAATTTTAATTTAATTTCTTAAAAAATTAGAATATCATTTATATCTAGTTAAAAATAAATAAGAAAATCAGTAAAAGATTGTATAATTTATTTTCAATTTGGTATTTGTTTATATTTTTAATTTAATATTATTATTCCCTATAATTAAATATTTGATATTTTAAACAATATATTTAATTATTGACAAAAAAAATAAAAATAAAAATGAAAGATTAAGACCAATTTTTGTGATTTTGTGAGAGGTAGTTTGTTTCCAATTTAAACTTTCTATTATAGTTTTTAGTTTTATTTCTTGATATATATATATATATATATATATATATATATAAACAAAAACTTAATTATTAATATAAAGGTTCAAAGTTTATTTTGATTTTCAATGTTTATAGCAAGGTACAAAACAAATCTTAACATTTTAAATCATTCAAATTGAAACCCAATATTTTCAAAACGTTTAAAACAAACTTTAAATAGATAGAAAATTTAACAAAGTTAACTCCATGTTAATTAAACGCAACAACAATATTGACATGATATCCCCTTAAGGTAAGTCTCCCCTCTGATGCTTTCCGTTCCTCTAAAAATGTTTGCTTCAAAATATCCTTTCTACTGTTGATATGCATATTTCTCCGTATTATCCATAAGCTAGCTAGTTGGGATGAGTTCAAGTTGTATTTTATTTTAATGTTTAACTTTCAAAATGTGTCTTGGGCGTAAAGGTTTAATGCAGCTACACTTTTCTGAAAAAGAAATATAACTACACTTTCATGGATGATAAAAAGATATGATAATAATGAAATAGAAGAAATTTTTTTTGGAGAGCCATAACTCTCTCCTAGTAGAGAAACTATCACCATAAAAATGACAACATTTTCAACACCTAAAGAGTCAACACAATAGAGAAAAAACAAAAGTATTACAAGTTAAGAAATCTATTAACCCCTTTGTTGAATAAAAGGGGTAAATATATCTTAAAATCTAAACAACTCCTTCTGTGTTACCCAATTAGGTTTGGAAGGATCTGGCGATCACCACCATCTTGAAGGACACCCAAAAGTGAGTCTTGAAGGAGAAATGTAGATCAAGAAATTATATGAAAAGGTAAGATAAATCCTTCATAAACCAAGTTTCTATTATTTATGTTTCACACTGGAAAACTATCCGATGCAAAATGATAAGGCCTTTCACATGTATCTTTCTTTACCAGTCCATCAGTTGAGTGTCTGAAGCAGACGAGTTCATAGCCAAACCCCCATACCCTAGCCGCTTCCCCTCTGTCCCCTTGAGGTAAGTCTCCCCTCGGATGCTTTCCATTCCTCTGAAAATGTTTGCTTCGAAATCTCCTTGCTACTATTGATGTGCATATTTCTCTATATTCTCCATAAGCTAGCTAGTTAGGATGACTTCAAGTTGTATTTTGTTGTAAATGTTTAAGTTTGAAAATGTACCTTTTGCAAAAAGATTTAACGCAGCTACACTTTTGTGAAAAAGAAATATAACTACACTTTTACGGACGATAATAATTATATGATAACAATGAAAGAGAAGAACAAAAGTTTCGAGAGCCATAACTCTCTCCTAGTAGAGAAACTGTCACTTTAAAAATGACAGTGTTTTCAATACCTAAAGAATCAACACAGTAGAGAGAAAACGACAACGTTCCAAGTTATGAAATCTATTAGTCCCGTCGTTGAGTAAAAGGGGTAAAAAAATCTCAAAATCCAAACAACTCATTTTGTGTTACCCGATTAAGGTTGGAAGGATCTGGCGATCACCACCATCTTGAGGGACACCCAAGAGTGAGTCTTGAAGGAGAAACGCAGGAAATTAGATGAGAAGGTAAGACAAATCCTTCATAAACCAATTTTCTATTTTAAATCTTTCACACGGGAAAATTGTCCGATGCAAAGTGATGTGGCCTTTTCATATGTCTCTTTCTTTATCAATCCATTAGTTGGGTGTCTCAAGTAAACAAGTTCACAACTAAACCCCAACACCGTAGTTGCTTCCCCTCTATCCCCTTGAGGTAAGTCTCCCCTTCAATGTTTTCCACTCCTCTGAAAATGTTTGCTTCGAAATCTCCTTGCTACTTTTGATATGCATATTTCTCTATATTCTCCATAAGCTAGCTAGTCAGGATGTGTTCAAGTTTTATTTTGTTGTAAATTTTTTAGTTTCAAAATGTACCTTTGGCGTAAAGGTTTAATGCAGCTACACTTTTTTAAAAAAGAAATATAACTACACTTTTTTGGACGATAATAATTATATGATAATATGAAAGAGAAGAACAAAAGTTTGGAAAGCCATAACCCTCTCCTAGTAGAGAAACTATCACCATAAAAATGACATCATTTTCAAGACCTAGAGAGTCAACAGAGTAGAGGGAAAACGATAATGTTCCAATTTATGAAATATATTAGCCCTATTCTTAAGCAAAAAGGGATAATAAAATCCCAAAATCGAAACAGCTCTTTTTAAATTACCCGATTAGGGTTGGAAGAATTTGGCAATCACCACCATCTTGAGGGACACCCAGGAGTCAGTTTTAAAGGGGAAACGCAGTTATGGAAATTAGATGAAAAGGTAAGACAAATCCTTCATAAACCAAGTCTTTATTTTTTTATGTTTCATATTGGAAAACTATCCGATGCAAAATGATATGGCCTTTTCACATGTTTCTTTCTTTACCAGTCCGTCAGTTGAGTGTCTCAAGCAGACGGGTTCACAACTAAACCCCAATATCATAGTCGCTTCCCCTTTGTCTCCTTAAGGTAAGTCTCCCCTTCGATGTTTTCCACTCATCTGAAATTGTTTGCTTCGAAATCTCCTTGCTACTTTTGATATGCATATTTCTCTATATTCTCCACAAGCTAGCTAGTCAGGATGTGTTCAAGTCGTATTTTGTTGTAAATTTTTTTGTTTCAAAATGTACCTTTGGCGTAAAGGTTTAATACAGCTACATTTTTTTTAAAATGAAATATAACTACACTTTTTTGGATGATAATAATTATATGATAATATGAAAGAGAAGAACAAAAGTTTGGAAAGCCATAACCCTCTCCTAGTAGAGAGACTATCACCATAAGAATGACATCATTTTCAAAACCTAGAGAGTCAACAGAGTAGAGAAAAAATAACAACGTTCCAATTTATGAAATCTATTAGCCCCGTTGCTGAGCAAAAGGGGATAAATAAATCCCAAAATCTAAACAACTCCTCTTGCATTACCCAATTAGGGTTAGAAGAATCTGGCGATCACCATCATCTTGAGGGACACCCAGGAGTGAGTCTTAAAGGGGAAACGTAGATCTGGAACTTAGATGAAAGGTAAGACATATTCTTCATAAACCAAGTTTCTATTTTTCATATTTCACACTAGAAAACTGTCTGATGCAAAGTGATATCATCTTTTCAAATGTCTCTTTCTTTACCAGTCCGTCCGTTGAGTGTCTCAAGTAGATGAGTTCACAGCCAAACCCCCATATCGTATTCGCTTCCCCTCTGTCTCCTTGAGGTAAGTCTCCCCTTTGATGTTTTCCACTCCTATGAAAATGTTTGCTTTGAAATCTCCTTGGTACAGTTGACATGCATATTTGTCTATATTCTCCATAAGCTAGCTAGTTGGGATGAGTTCAAGTTGTATTTGGTTGTAAATGTTTGAGTTTCAAAATGTACCTTTGGTGTAAAGGTTTAATGCAACTACACTTTTTTGAAAAAGAAATATAGCTACACTTTTATTGATTATAATAAATATATAATAATAATGAAAGAGAAGAATCAAAGTTTGGAGAGCCATAACACTCTCCTAGTAGAGAAACTATCATCATAAAAACAACAACATTTTCAACACCTAAAGAGTAAACAGAGTATAGAAAAATGGCAGCGCTGCAATTTATGAAATATATTGGCCTCGTTGTTGAGCAAAAGTGGGTAAATAAATCCCAAAACCCAAACAGCTCCTTTTGTATTACCCGATTAGGGTTGGAAAAAGCTGGCGATCACCACCATCTTGAGGGGCACCCAGGAGTGAGTCTTGGAGGGGAAATGCAAATCAGAAAATAAGATGAAAAGTTATAACAAATCCTTTATAAACCAAGTTTCTATTTTTCATGTTTCACAATGGAAAATTGTCCGATGCAATGTGATATGGCCTTTTCACTTGTCTCTTTCTCTACCAGTCCATTAGTTGAGTGTCTCAAGTAGATGGGTTCACATCCAAACCCCTATACCGTAGTCGCTTCCCCTCTGTCTTCTTGAGGTAAGTCTCCCCTTCGATGTTTTCCACTCATCTGAAAAAGTTTGCTTCGAAATCTCCTTGCTACTTTGGTATGCATATTTCTCTATATTCTCCATAAGCTAGCTAGTCAGGATGTGTTCAAGTTGTATATTGTTGTAATTTTTTTAGTTTCAAAATGTACCTTTGGCTTAAAGGTTTAATGCAGCTACACTTTTCTAAAAAAGAAATATAACTACACTTTTTTTGGACGATAATAATTATATGATAATAATGAAAGAGAAAAACAAAAGTTTGGAGAGCCATAACACTCTCCTAGTAGAGAAACTATCACCATAAAAACGACAACATTTTCAACACCTAAAGAGTCAACAGAGTAAAGAAAAAATGACAGCGTTCCAATTTATGAAATCTATTAGCCTCGTTGCTAAGCAAAAGGGGATAAATAAATCCCAAAATCCAAACAACTCCTCTTGCATTACCCAATTAGGGTTGGAAGAATTTGGCGATCACCACCATCTTGAGGGACACCCAGGAATGAGTCTTAAAGGGGAAACGTAGATCTGGAACTTAAATGAAATGGTAAGACATATCCTTCATAAACCAAGTTTCTATTTTTAATATTTCACATTGGAAAACTGTCTGATGCAAAGTGATATCGCCTTTTCACATGTCTCTTTCTTTACCAGTCCGTCAGTTGAGTGTCTCAAGTAGACGAGTTCACAACCCATATCGTATTCGCTTCCCCTCTATCCCCTTGAGGTAAGTCTCCCCTTTGATGTTTTCCACTCCTATGAAAATGTTTGCTTTGAAATCTCCTTGGTACAGTTGACATGCATATTTCTCTATATTCTCCATAAGCTAGCTAGTTGGGATGAGTTTAAGTTGTATTTGGTTGCAAATGTTTGCGTTTCAAAATGTACCTTTGGTGTAAAGATTTAATGCAACTACACTTTTTTGAAAAAGAAATATAGCTACACTTTTATTGATTATAATATCTATATAATAATAATGAAAGAGAAGAATAAAATTTTAGAGAGCCATAACATTCTCCTAATATAGAAACTATCATCATAAAAACAACAGTATTTTCAACACCTAAAGAGTCAACAGAGTAAAGAAAAAACGGTAGCGTCGCAATTTATGAAATATATTGGCCTCATTGTTGAGCAAAAGTGGGTAAATAAATGTCAAAATCCAAACAGCTCCTTATGTATTACCCAATTAGGGTTGGAAAAAGTTGACGATCACCACCATCTTGAAGGGCACCCAGGAGTGAGTCTTGGAGGGGAAACACAGATCAGAAAATAAGATGAAAAGTTATGGAAAATCCTTTATAAACCAAGTTTCTATTTTTCATGTTTCACAATGGAAAATTGTCCGATGCAAAGTGATATGGCCTTTTCACTTGTCTCTTTCTTTACCAGTCCATCAGTTGAGTGTCTCAAGCAGATGGGTTCACAACCAAACCCCCAACCATACTCACTTCCCCTTTGTCCCCTTAAGGTCTCCTTCAATTTTTTCCACTCCTTTGAAAATGTTTGCTTCAAAATCTCCTTGCTACTGTTGATATGCATATTTCTCTATATTCTTCATAAGTTAGCTAGTTAGGATAAGTTTAAGCTGTATTTTTTTGTAAATGTTTTTGTTTCAAAATATACCTTTGGTGTAAAGATTTAATGCAACTACACTTTTTTGAAAAAGAAATATAACTACACTTTTATTGATGATAATAAATATATGATAATAATGAAAGAGAAGGATAAAAGTTTAGAGATCCATAACACTCTCCTAGTAGAGAAATATCACCATAAAAACGCCTAAAGAGTCAACAGAGTAGAAAAAAACCACAACGTTTCAATTTATGAAATATATTAGCTCCATTGTTAAGCAAAAGGGAGTAAATAAATCCCAAAATCCAAACAGCTCATCTTGCACTACCCGATTAGGGTTGGAAGAATCTGGCGATCACCACCATCTTGAGGGACACCCAAGAGTGAGTCTTAAAGGGGAAACACAAATCAAGAAATTAGATGAAAAGGTAAGACAAATCCTTCATAAACCAAGTTTCTATATTTCATATTTCACACTAGATAACTACCCTATGCAAAGTGATAGGGCTTTTTCACATGTCTCTTTCTTTACCAGTCCATCAGTTAAGTGTCTCAAGCAGACAGGTTCACAGCCAAAACCCCACACCGTAGTCGTTTCCCCTCTATCCCTTTGAGGTAAGTCTCCATTTTGATGCTTTCCATTCCTTTGAAAATGTTTGCTTTGAAATCTCCTTGTTACTGTTGATATGCATGCTTCTCTGTATTCTTCATAAGCTAGCTAGTCGAGATGAGTTCAGGTTGTATTTTGTTGCAAATGTTTAAGTTTCAAAATGTACCTCTGGGGTAATGATTTAATGCAGCTACACTTTTCTGAAAAAGAAATATAACTACACTTTAATTGACGATAATAATGAAAGAGAAGGACATAAGTTTGGAAAGCGATAACACTCTCCTAGTAGAGAAACTATCACCATAAAAACAACAACATTGTTGACACCTAAAGAGTCAACATAGTAGGAAAAAACAACAGTGTTCCAAGTTATGAAATCTATTTACCTCGTTGTTGAGTAAAGGGCATAAATAAATCCCAAAATCTAAACAACTCCTCTTACGTTACTCGATTAGGGTTGGAAGGATCTTGCGATCACCACCATCTTTAGAGACACCAAGGAGTGAGTCTTGGAGGAGAAACGTAGATCAGGAAATTAAATGAAAAGGGAAGATAAATCCTTCGTAATCCAACTTTCTATTTTTCATGTTTCACACTGGAAAACTGTCTAATGCAAAGTGATAAGGCCTTTCCACATGACTATTTCTTTACCAGTCCATCAGTAAAGTGTCTTAAGCAGATGGGTTTCATCCAAAGCTTCATATCGTAGTCCCTTTCCCTCTGTCCCCTTGAGGTAAGTCTCCCCTACAATCCTTTCCATTCCTCTGAAAATGTTTGCTTCGAAATCTCCTTACTACTTTTGATATGCATATTTCTTTATATTCTCTATAAGCTAGCTAGTCAGGATGTGTTCAAGTTGTATTTTGATGTAAATTTTTTAGTTTCAAAATGTACCTTTAGCGTAAAGGTTTAATGCAGCTACACTTTTCTAAAAAATAAATATAACTACATTTTTTTGGACGATAATAATTATATGATAATAATGAAGAAGAAGAACAAAAGTTTGGAGAGCCATAACCCTCCCCTAGTAAAGAAACTATCACCATAAAAACGACATCATTTTCAACATCTAAAGAGTCAACAGAGTAGAGAAAAACGACAGCGTTCCAATTTATGGAATCTATTAGCCTTGTTGTTGAGCAAAGGGGGATAATAAAATCCCAAAATCCAAACAGCTCCTCTTGCATTACCCGATTAGGGTTGGAAGAATCTGGCGATCACCACCATCTTGAGGGACACCTAGGAGTGAGTCTTGAAAGGGAATCACAGATCTGGAAATTAGATGAAAAGGTAAGACAAATCTTTCATAAACCAAGTTACTATTTTTTATGTTTCACATTGGAAAACTATCCGATGTAAAGTGATATGGCATTTTCACATGTCTCTTTCTTTACCACTTCGTTAGTTAAGTGTCTCAAGCAGACAGGTTCACAACCAAACCCCTACACCGTAGTTGCTTCCCCTCTACCCCCTTAAGGTAAGTCTCCCCTTCGATGTTTTCCACTACTCTAAAAATGTTTGCTTTAAAATCTCCTTGTTATTGTTGATATGCATATTTCTCTATATTCTCCATAAGCTAGCTAGTTGGGATGAGTTCAAGTTGTATTTTTTTGTAAATGTTTGAGTTTCAAAATGTACCTTTGGTGTAATGGTTTAATGCAACTACACTTTTTTGAAAAAGAAATATAACTACACTTTTGTTGATGATAATAAATATATGATAATAATGAAAGAGAAGAATAAAAGTTTGGAGAGCATAACACTCTTCTAGTAGAGAAACTATCACCATAAAAAGACAACATTTTCAATACCTAACGAGACAATAGATTAGAGAAAAAATGACGGTGTTCCAATTTATGAAATATAATAGCCTTGTTTTTGAACAAAAGGGGGTAAATAAATCCAAAATTCCAAACAGCTCCTCTTGCATTACCCGATTAGGCAGACAGATTCACAGCCAAACCCCCATACTGTAGTCGCTTCCCCTTTGTCCACGGTAAGTCTCCCCTCCGATGCTTTCCATTCCTCTAAAAATGTTTGCTTCAAAATCTCCTTGCTACTGTTGATATGAATATTTTTCTATATTCTCCATAAGCTAGCTAGTTGGGATGAGTTCAAGTTGTATTTTATTGTGAATGCTCGAGTTTCAAAGTTTACCTTTGAGGTAAAGATTTAATGCAGCTACACTTTTTTGAAAAAGAAATATAACTACACTTTTGTTAATGATAATAAATATATGATAATAATGAAAGAGAAGAACAGAAGTTTGGAGAGCTATAACACTCTCCTAGTAGAGAAACTGTTGGATCCCGTATCTGGAACCCAACTACTTAATCCGAAAAACTCAAACATAAATATGATTCCTTACTAACTCAAACCGGAAAACGAACGGAAATAAAGAACGTAGCGAAGGTATCGAAATCAAAAACGAATCGAAACAAAAACAAACGGAATGACAAAGCAAAACTAATCAAACAATTGATCACTTTCGGAAGCAAAAAGCGGAAGCATAAAGAACGGTAGTGAAAGAACGGATTTCTTATCGAATTCGAAATGGAACGAAACGAAAGCAAATCGAAACAAACGTTTCGAAACGAACGGAAACAAATGCCGATATCTGCAAGCGTAAATCTTAGAAAACAAAACGTTGCGTTGGAAACCCCAGACTAATCCAAATCCGAAAACCGGTATAATTTTTTTTCTCATCTTATTCATCTTAAATCCATTCTCATACTAATCAAAACCATATAGTTTTCCCTTTCGAGGAAACTATTCCTCATGCAAATCTCAATTCTTAATCATTTTCTTATACATTCATATCAATCCCAAATCTCATTTTTAAACCCAGTTTACAAAAATTTCGGCAGCATAACGGCTGCTTTTGCAAAAACCCAAAACCTGCAATGATTCAAAATACACTTCGAAAATTCTCAAACAACTCAAAAACATCGGACCTCCCGTCCAGAATCCAAATCACAACCAAACACAAGCCTAGACCTAACACTTCAAAATTCTCAAAATCATAAACCATACTCAAAATCAAACTCCATTAATATACAATTTCATTCATATCCCAAAATCATATGCAAACTCAATTCGATAAACAAAATCCATAATTCATACTTCAATCCGAATTCAATCAAAACATATTCAATACACATTCACTATTCATATACAAATCCATTCATATACAAATCTCAATTCAATAAACA
>JANZLX010000213.1:33564494-33577981 GCA_025531955.1 Erythroxylum orinocense
CTAATATTACTGGATTTGTTCCAAACAGTGTAAATTGAATTCAATTCTAATTTCATTAATGTAATTGAATCCAATTCACTGTGTTCCAAACAGCCCGTTAAGGTATTTGCATAAGTCGGCGTCTGTTGAACCTCTTGTTCTGTTATCTTTGCTCGCTTCGGGCCGAAGGACTCCTCTCCTCTTGTTTGTGGCGGTTACGGTTAATGATAGTGGATTTAAAAGTTCAACTCAAATGCACTCAAACGGGTTGATTGGAGATTTGATCGGGTCGGATTCTTTATAAGCTTTGCATCCAACTGATTCTGTATATTGTTATTCGCCGCGAAGCCTACCCATTGCTGATTCAACACTTACAAGCATGGGAAAGTCGAGGTCTGATTTTAGTATAATTAGAACCATCTCGCATTGCCTTTGTTGATTCATGCTTGTCTTAATTGTTTTCTGGATTCAGAAAAGATACTAAGGAAAAATCAGACCACAAGTTCAAGAAGAAAATTCAGTTCTATGCCAGTAAAAATCCCAACTTTTCACTCTCGTGAACATAATTTCTTCGTATATCATGGTTTTGTGTTGTCCTTCAGTGCTCTGATGATGTTGTTTTTTCAGAGGTTAGAGATACAGTTGCTACCTTGAATGCCAAAAAGTCTATTACAAAGGTGGGTTGTTGTTTTTGATGATGGTTAAAAACTGTATCGAAGTGCATTGTCCCAGTCAGTTGTAATCTATGCTTTTCCTTTTCTAAAGTCGTTTGATGCCCTTGTTTAGTTGGGGCAGCTATCCAACTATTCTTCTGAAATTAATAAATTTTGTCGCTTCACAAAGAATGAATTATAACCTACTCGAAGGAGATAACCTTGGTTTTAGTTTTAGTTTTAGTTTCCATGTTCATAAGAATAATAAGTTGGTTTTCACTATGTGGATTGTTAGTTTTAAATTGTGACATACAAATTGGGGCATGGTGGAAATTCATTAATATTTAGAGGTAGTTTACCGATTGAAATTTGTACCTTAGTAGTGATTATGTATTCCTACAGAAAAAGAAACTTCGGAGCCGGCAGAAGAAATTGAAAGCATATGACCTTACCACTCTGTCAGAGTTCCTTCCCGAATTGAAGGGTCCTCAGAAGCCAAAAGAAGTTCCTGAGATTAAATTTAACTGCAAATCCAGGAAACAGTTAATGTATGTGCTCGAGTTCAAATATTTGGATATATGTTTATATTTCTTCAATAATTCTTGTGTCAGTAACTGTTCTGGTTACTATCAGACTGAAAGAGGGGAAACAACTCAGTACAGTCCTCAACCATCCAGCATTTCTGTCGGATCCTCTAGGATCCATCCATCAACATTTAGAAAGCACACAACCTCCCCAGGAAGAGAACAAGAAAAAGGCAATCAAAGATGGAGGGAAGAAAACCAAGAGAAAGAAGTCTAGGGCATTAACAGGGGCCGAGTCTATGAGCTTCTGATCGGAACTGGTACTGGCGAATTTTTATTGTTTGACGAGCCATTAACTTTGTCAAATCCAGAAACATTCAGTTTCTCCAATTTTAAGCTGGCCTCACATGTTTGACAAATTTCTGGTTTGCTTTATTCCTAGGATGCTTTTACTTCCATTTGTCAAAATGCATCATGTCCTTTGTTCCGTTTTTGGAGAATATAGAAAAAATATTGATATCTTCTTGTGGAAGCTTGCTCTATATGTTTCCAACGTCGATAACCAAATGTTAATTCGGGTAATCAAAACGCATAGATTGTGGTATGTATCAAAATATTACAAGAGGTTCACATGTGGTTGGTGGCGTGCAAAGAGTGTATTTATGTCCACTCGTTAAACTTGAAAAGTCGGGGGCTTTCTTCTAGGCTACTAATGCGACCTCTGTGGAGCGTTGTTAAGAATCTGATCGGGTGAAAATGGTCAAATGATATATTATCGGTGCCTTGAAGCTGCATTCCATTAATTATGCGACAAGGCTGAGCATTCTCAACGATGCTGAATTGTGCCGTGTGAGAGCATTGTTGCATAGCTCAAACTGCCCATATCTACAGAACTGCTCGTTGCAATCACAAGGTTGCATCCCCTATTTCACTCTGAAGCATGGATATCAAGTGGATGATCTTAGTGTAGGGCATATCAAGATTGAATTTCCAAAGTTTAATACATCGAGGAAATGACCTTGGTTTCCATATTCATAATATTATTAAGTTGGTCTCAAATAGTAATATATTGATAGTTGGTTTTAACTTGCTATTTGCATTTTGGGACGATGTTGATCTACGCAGTGTTTGTAAAGCAGGAACTTCGTAACATTTGGAGGTAATTTACTGGTTTATTTGTAGCCGAGTAGTGAATGTATAACACTATTCATCTCATGTATTCCTCTGCCTCCAAGGAAAGGGCTTTATGCATTTTTCAACCTAAGAAAGGAAGAATTTGTTCGACCAGAAGTCACTAACATCACTTAGAATCCAGTCCAGTTCGTTGCCGGCTTCTGAGGTTCTCTCTCCATTAATCATGTTTAAGATCTTCCTAAAGTTCAAACCGTGAATCGGTGACCAATATTACTACACGACTATGTTTGGATGTCAATTCAACTGATTTCGTGAACTAGACATGGAAAACTCTACAATAAAGCATGTCATACTTCCAGAAGGGCCTTGCCAGTTGCTATTTCAACATTAACACTCACTAGACTCGCTACAAAACCAACCGTTGCAAGCCAATTATTGCCAAAACATCCACAACTATCGTTAAGCATGACTTTATTATATACAAGAATAATCTCAAACTTCAAGCACTCAATGTTACGTGGTGTATATTACGTTTGAACTTGCATAGACACTAGTTCTTGGGCTGAAATAATCACCAAGGGTTAGAAAAGTATCCGAATTCTCATAATAATGATTTCAGGCCATATAACTTGGCATTCGCGCATTCAAGTATTCAAGCTTAGATCTTCTACACTTGAGGGCAATCGTGTCAGCACAGAAAGTTTCTGGTTTTCTCACAACTTAAATTGATGTCCTGTATCCAACAATGCCTTCCCACAAATGCAGTATGCAACTTCAAATCAGGGCCTCAGAGGGTCAAAGAAAAGACACGATTTGTTTGAATTTAGAGCATTAAAAACCATTCATCCTCATATTTTAAACAAATCCTGTACTAACACGTAGCGTATTTATCCAAGCAATCACAGATGCGGATCAAGGAGCAGAGGCAGCAAACTAGTAGAAATTCTTACAAAGCGGACAGACAGTAGCAGAGGTAGTCCCTTTCGCACTAAAATCGAAGTGGGCAATCAGCGAAAGGTCTTGCTGGTCTAATGGAACAAACATTTGCAACATGATACGTTGATCCAAGGTAGATGAATACAAGAAGTAAGAAAACGAGCATACAGAGAGAGGGCGTGAACAGGTAACGCGGGTGGAGAGTGAAGCAGAGACTTGAACTACTGCCATACAATTGGTGATGTAAACGAGAGAGGAAAAGATTTGTAACTCAAGGCAGTAATTAAAGCTAATCCATTATCCAACCTAATCATTAAAGCTAATCCGTTATCCAACCTAAGTGGCAGCTCGCAGGTCTCGCAGATGACGAGGTTACAGAAATGAGAGGCACAAAATGACACGTCGGGAATAGTTTTTTTTCTATTTTTCTTTTTCTACATAAAAATTAATGATTTTCATAATTTATAAACCATTGGCAATAAATAATAGTGATATTGCCGAACGACATTTGATCCCGAGCAAGCAGCCTAGCTTTCTTATGCAACTGGCAAACGACTCAAACGAAAGTAGAATCTTTAGCTCCAGAGATATAGCCTAGGACAAGGCCATCCACTTTGTCTTAAAGACTCGTTAGCTTTGATGGCATCCTTGTCCTTTGGAACATACCACTTAAACCCCAGACACCAGTTCAAGAAATACACGTTTCTATCTCCTCATACTTCTCTATCGTCGCTGCCCTCTCGGTCTTGTTTTTCCCCATCTGGGTGTGGATTAAAAGGTCCTGGGGTGCTTGGTAATGGACTGCTTGCCAGAGCTGAAGATAAGGCCAAAGGGTCATCATCATCTTCTCCTGCTTCTTCAGTACAACAACAATCTGAACAGCCAAACATTGATAAACAGCGACAGGTTCTGTTTCCTTAGTCAGTTTCATAAAGCTTCAGTTTTAAGGGCGTCCATTTCCCTCTTTCCTCGTTGTTGGCTTGGACTAGTAGCATTTAGCTTATTACGTACCAAATTGATTTTCCATGTATATTCTGAAACAAATTCGTGTTTATGGTATTGAGGTTTAGAAAGTTTCAAAATTTGTCTGATGCGCTCATAAATTTATTTGATGAGGGATTTGAATCCCTTCTACTGGAATGGAGATAAGATCCAGTTTCATTTGTTATCTAATTAACAAGTAGTGTTCCTTTTTCAGATTGGGGATTTATTTTTGTGACCTTAGTCAGAACTTACGTCAAATTCTTCAAAGGAATAGTTGGTCGCGAACTTATTGACTGAGAACGTAGCTTGTTAACTGTTCATCGTTGAATGGCATTTACGATATGGATTAGCTTTGTTTTGTCATTTTCTTTTCCTTTTCTTTTGTTCTTTAGAGCATTCATGTTCACGACTGTTACCTTACTCGTTAAATTGACGCTTTGGCATATAATCAGGAGTTGGCGCCAGAATCCAGAACATGTGATCCTTTATGTTCACTCGACGAAACAAGCTCGCAAGAATTTGCAGCATCATACCAGCCAAAGACTGACATGCTAAAAGCCCTTGCAGTTTTTGCAGCGGCTGCCACAGGGGCATTGGCCATCAACCAATCATGGGTTGCAGCAAATCAGGTACTTGCCGACGATGGTTGTGGCATGCTTCTTTAATTTGATTGTCTGCCACAGAACATGCACTTAAAATTAATGAATTCTATGTATGACAATGAAGATTAGAAGTTGATACGATGAAATAAACCGTGATAGGATCTTGCTATGGCATTGCTGTTTGGAATTGGATACGCAGGCATTGTTTTTGAAGAGTCTCTCGCTTTCAACAAAAGTGGAGTAGGGTTATTGATGGCTGTAAGCCTATGGGTAATACGAAGCATTGGGGTAAGATTAATTTCACATGCTTCAAATTGCCTACAACATCTGATTTGGGCTTATGTTGATTTCTCTATCAACTATTTTTTCCTTGGTAGCTGTTTTCATATGCCCATAGAGGATGCGGTCGATATGGTTGTTGTTGAGTTTCATCATTCAGCTTCCGTATTATAATCCATAGTTTGATTTATGATTTGGATTCACATGTTTAATACAAGTTACAGTATTAGACCAGAACGGTGCTGCCTTTTTCTAACACTATCTCAATGGTGCTTCTTTAGATTCATCCATAAGTTAGATTAATGGCTAAACATTGGCTTTTGTTTATTGATTCTTTTAAGTGCATTCTTATAATCAGTCCATTTGCCTTACATTGGGACGGCATAAACAAATAGGCAGCTTGATAGTGTTAATTATTGAGTTTCTAATTTTTCATTGCTAATTATTGTGTTTGGAGCAGTCTACATCTTTTCTGTTTCTAATTTTTCATTGCTAATTATTGTGTTTGAAGCAGTCTACATCTTTAACGAAATATAATCACTTTTATGTTTTTTTTTTTGTTCAAATTTTTAATCCTCATGGCAATGGTAATCTCCTTTTTATAACGTCAAATGGACGTTCATTATCACTTTGCCTACAAAATGATCACATGCTACTAAATGTGTTGCTTTGGATCAATAATTTGTTGATGAGCATTTTTTACCATTCTAGCTAGTTTGTTACCCCTTTTTTCCATGATTGATTTGTTTGTGAAATTTTTAGCGTTTTTTAATGCATGGTCAGTCTGTATGAGTTTCAGTGTCCTTTGCTGTTAATCAGATTCTTTTTCTCTTGTTTTTCTTTTCTTCATCCCTTACCTGTGACAATCTCTAGTAATATTCTGGCTATTCTCATTTCTTGAGCAGGCTCCTTCAACTGATATAGCTATTTCAGAATTATCACATGCTTCTGCAGAAGTCAGTGAGATAGTGTTTTTCTTGCTTGGTGCTATGACCATTGTTGAGATAGTTGATGCTCATCAAGGATTTAAGCTGGTCACTGACAACATTACCACTCGGAAGCCACGGACTTTGCTATGGGTGGTTGGTTCTATATTTCTACTTCCATAATCAATTAAGTATATTTGTTCTCAATTTTTTCCAGTGAGAACCTCTAAAAGGAGACTGAATAGATATACTTGCATTAATCTAGTCTCTAATATTCTTTAATGTTTGTACTGGTATTTACTGTTGGGATACGGCTGATATTTTAAATTACATAATTTATTTACTGGTGAGTTATGGATGATATTTTAAACGAAGTATATAATTATCTCTGTTGCTCCTGATTACGGGAGGAGATTTTGTGAGTAGGGGCTGCTGTGAAAGCCAGCCCCAGGTAAAGCTCATCCACTCTTGGGGAATGGGGGTGCAGGGAGTGGAGCCCCCATGTTACAGTGCAATGGTTTCTAATGTCTTTCCTTATTGAAGTAGGACTAGGAGTAGGAAAAGAATATTTGTAATTTGGGTTTTCTTTGGTCCATGTTGTAAAAGGAATAAGTCTAGGTATAAATATATCTATTTTACTCTGCCATTAGTAGTGAATGCTAGTGACTGGTTGTGGATGTATGAATCACATAAATCTTGTGTTCCTCCCTTTTCTCTGATCTCTAGGTGTGTTGATTTCTTGATTATTCTTCCAACCTTTACTCCATTGATATCAATAGAAGTTGGGCTAGCTCTGATCAAGAAAGTAGATAAATTTAATGGCCTATAGTCTAGTTCATCAATTTTCCTGATCAAGTAACATAATCCTAGTGTCCAATTTGAATTAGCATATATGTTAGATGTTTTTGTGTTTCTATCTTCAGTTGTTAACATTGAATATTCGTTCTCCTTTTTCAACTTTTGGTTCAGTTGGTGTATAAAGTGTACGTTGCTATCTTCACTGAAGTGGGATATAAGTCAGCCACTTTTCACTTTTCCCTTCTCTCATTTTGGCTATTCTCTCTTCAGGAGAAAATAGAGATCCACTTTATTCTGTGAAATTTTCAGCTTGAATTTGTAGATTTCTCTTCTTCTTTTTTTTCTTGCTTTTGAGTTTAGATAAACTGTAACCTCTTTTTCTGTAACCTATTGCAGATTGGTTTTGTTACATTTTTCCTTAGCTCAATTCTTGACAACCTGACATCTACCATTATCATGGTTTCGTTGTTGAGGAAATTGGTTCCTCCATCAGAATACCGCAAGTATGCTCTGCTCAATTGTCACAATTTATCATATGAAATTTGGAATCTTCCTAAACAATCCACGATAATGGTTTTATGGATTCAAATGATTGAATTAGGCATACAAGGGGTTCAGCAATGTTGCATCATAGAGTTGGTGTTTATTTTTGTTGAATTATTAGTATCATCATATACAAAATTATTGGAGAACTGATTTAAATAGAGATAGATTTCAATATTTATCTCCAGCTAAAGATAGAGTGAAGAAGAAGGTTCAATCTTTAATAGTTTATAGACTATTGAAATTTGTTTTTATCAGAACGCTTAACATGAATTCATCCTGTCTAGTGGGGAGGAAAGATGCCACAGTGCACTCAACCAAATTAGGCTTATCTGCACTCACTTTGTATTTATCCTATTTGTTTGTTAAACAGACATCAATCAATTTAGAACATCAGCATGTTTGGGCTTCATTTACAGGCTTCTAGGAGCTGTTGTTGTGATTGCAGCAAATGCTGGTGGTGCGTGGACCCCTATTGGTGATGTTACAACTACTATGCTATGGATTCATGGTCAGATATCCACATTGCAGACAATGAAGGTCTTGTTATCCTTGGAAATGGATTCTTAAGTTTCAAAACATGCCCATATTCATGTTTCTAAATGTTCTATGAGATGCATTGTCCAAATGTTTTGCTGATTAGTTATAATATTTGGGCATAGGCTCAGAAGGACTGATGATTCCGTAACTTGAAACCTACTTTGTGTTGAACAGTGGGACATTATAGTATGTTTATGGAATAATTTGCTTATATATGTGGCTATGTATGTGCTTGATATAATGGTACTGAGATCTTACTTTTAACCATGTTAATGATTTCCTAATATTTGACCTACAAAGAAATTTACCACCTAATATAGATGTCAATTGAAAAATGTGATGATATTCCGTTCTTGATCACAGGACTTGATCGTACCTTCAGTTGTTTCTCTAGCCGTTCCACTTGCTCTAATGTCTTTAACTAGGTATTCTTCTTGCATTGCTAAATCAAAAACAGAGTTAGGGATTTAAGTAATTTAAGTGTTTATCAAGACTTGTCAATGGAAATTACAAGTTTCTCATTTTCATTCAGTGAAGTTAACGGAAAAGGACAGGGCTCTTCCAATATCTTGGCCACTGAGCAGATGGCTCCGAGAGGGCAGCTTGTTTTTGCTGTAGGCATTGGAGCTCTGGTTTTTGTTCCAGTGTTCAAGGCCCTGACTGGATTGCCTCCTTACATGGGTATGCTTCTTGGACTTGGAGTTCTATGGATTCTAACTGATGCTATTCATTACGGCGAGTCAGAAAGGCAAAAGTTAAAAGTACCACAGGCCTTGTCACGAATTGACACTCAAGGGGCCCTTTTCTTCCTCGGTATCCTTCTGTCTATCAGCAGGTATGAACACAAAAGCACATTTTTTGATTTGAATCGTGTAGCGTTTGGCAATTCACTTTTTTTATTTTTTCATCTAGTTCGGATACAATGAATTAAATAGACTTTTAAGATCAACAGTTCTTCATGCTAAACTTCTATGACATTAGAGATTTAGATTGTTTAGGCCTTCAATTATTGCTTGTGAAACGAATTATAAACCAAGGTCGTCATTGGTGCAGCAATTGTGTTGTGTAAGCTATTGAAATTTCAAAGAGAAAAGACTATCTGTTGTATCCTCTGACTAACAGCATGCTTGACATCCTAGCATTTTATGTGTATCTGCATGTAATAAAATGCCTGCATTAACTAGGACAAGTGAAATTGTTTCCTTCATCATAATACACGTCTAAAAACATTCATTTCTTTTTTCAGTTTGGAGGCTGCTGGGATTCTTCGTGAATTGGCAAATTACCTTGATGCTCATATTCCCAACGTCGAACTCATTGCCAGTGCAGTAGGGGTGGTATCAGCAATTATAGACAATGTCCCATTGGTTGCAGCTACAATGGGAATGTATGATCTTACCTCCTTTCCCCAAGATTCTGAATTTTGGCAGTTAGTTGCATATTGTGCTGGAACTGGTGGTTCTATGCTAGTAATTGGCTCTGCAGCAGGAGTTGCTTATATGGGCATGGAAAAAGTGGACTTCTTTTGGTACATGCGTAAGGTATGTACTGCCATTAGTAACTTTATTGGATTTTTGCCAACTTCAAGTAATGGATTCTTTCTCAAATCTCCAGGTGAGTGGTTTTGCTTTTGCTGGTTATGCTGCTGGTATTGCAGCCTACTTAGCTGTTCACAACTTAGGCGTCTCCCTGCCCACAACTCTAGCCGACGTCTCATTCCTTTCAGGTTCATAATTTTCACTAGCCTCGAAACAAGGGTATGGCCACCTTCAATAAGATGTGTGGGTGTGATAGATGACTGTTGTATAAATAGTTCTTCTGATAAATACAGAAAATTAGATCAGTTAGAACAACGAGATGACAGAATATGAGCTTTCAATCATCAAGGGAGGTTACACTCTCTTCTCTACTGTTACAGTTGACAGATTATTTTTTGCGATTGCGAGGTTCGTTGATCGATGTATAACCCAAGGTAATGCAAGTGCAGGAAGCAGAAAGAGTTGAGTGGAGCTTGTCTGCTTTAGTGTTCTATGAGATTAGGAGCTATTTTCACAAGAACGTATACAACATCAAACATTAGAGAAATCAACCCCGTGAAAAGCCAAATTATTTATTCAAACTAGAAGTTATATTCGTTTTACTTATTAAAGCCTCCATATTCATGGTTATGTCATCCACTAGTATGCTTGGAGCCTGCAAAGTGGAATCCTTTTTACATGGAACTTAATTAAAGCTTGGCCAATTGCCCATATCAAAAAGCAGATATAATTGTATTACAGTCGCAACAGAACCTGAAGATAGTACATATTTATTTTATCTTCCAAAAACTGCCAGAAGGAACCAAAATTTGGGAATTAAATTGAGTTATGATTCCTACCCAAGAATGATAATCATAGGATAAAAGTAATCTATCGGCTAAATAACCAAGGCCACGTTACGATTTAAGGAAAACAAACTATTCAATGGCTAGGACATCTCCAATCTTTTTCAAACTCTCCTTGCTTGGCTGGTCAGCAACACCGATTGCCATGAGAGCTTGCTTTGGAGGAGCTATCCTTCCAACACTCGTGAAGCAGACATTCACGTTCTCCTCTCCTAATATGCTCCCCACTTTGCCAATCATACCTGGTTGATCAATCTGTCTGCAGAGAATGATGCTACCTTAGCTCACATCCACCTCAAAAGATCCAACCTTGGTCAAGTGAGGAATTCCGTCATTTACTCGTCCGTCAACTTTTAATCTCACCTGTCTCTGATCTGGCACTAGCAAACTTGGATTCGACATTGGCAATCCGAACCTGGATAAACTCAAGCGCATTCTCTGGAGAACCATCTAGAAGGATCCGTTCTTCAGTTATTTGTATCGCTTTCTGTTTGGCAGTGAAGTCAGCATTGACCAAATTCACAAAAACACTGGATATGGGCTCGATCAGTCCCTTGGTAATCATTGCACGAAGCACCCTGGTGTCAAGGTCATCAGGAGCTCTGGTAGAAGTTACTTTTACAGTTTTCACACCACTACCACCAGCCACTAGCTGGACTGCAAGTCTTCCAAGTTTTTAAGTAAGAATAACGAATGGTTTCAATTCTGTCAGAACCTGAGATGCAGGAACCAAAAACACAAGCAAAGCATTGCAGTTCTCAATAATCATATCAAAACCAGTCCTTCTCAACATAATCATAAAATGACAACAGAAAAGTGATATACCTCAGCTGGAACCATCGGTGCATTGACTGCAGTTGCAGCTAGCTCTCCTCTTAAAGCGCCGGAAACAGCATTAGCTATTTCTACAGCCACTCCTTCCTGCATATCAAATTTAAATGTCATATGATACTAATGACTAGCATAGTAAAATTAGTAGAAGATTGATCCACCAAGTGGTTAAAAAAAAAGAACCTGAGCTTCCACTGTGCTAGCACCAAGATGTAGAGTTGCGGTAACATTCTCATGCTGCACCCATTTGTTGTCCTTTGCCGGGGGCTCTTGTGTGAAAACACCGAGGGCTGCCTGAGCAACGATTCCAGCATCTAATGCCCTTAGCAGAGCATCTTCATCAATCACTCCTCCACGAGCAACATTGACAATTCTAACTCCTTTCTTCATCTTTGCAAAAGTTTCGTCATTGAGAATCTTCGATGTAGCTGGAGTAAGTGGCATGTGCAAGGAGATAAAATCAGCAGATGATATATATAGCTTCGTCAAAGCCCACAAGTCCGACGCCAATTGCGCGAGCTCGGTCAGCCGAGGCGTATGGATCATGTGCAATCACATGCATACCAAGGCCGTTGGCTCGCCTGGCAACTTCTGATCTAACCTTTCCAAAACCCCATAACAGCAAGTATTTTCCCGACAAGTGATACACCCACGTAATTGTTAACAAGCAATTGTACTGTGAATTCGAATAGAGTAGTTTATAATGATTAGACATGTAATTGTAAACTAAATGCATATTAAAAATCGAGTATATAAATTTAACAACGATTTAAAAATATCTTTAGAAAGTCGCAGTTTTTGTCTGCTCATATTCTTGTAGCAGGATTTCGTGCGTTACTTTATTTCCGTCGTCTCATCTCCGGCTGCGTTCCGTCGCCGGTGTTCTGTTTCTTTGGATTTCAATCATGAGTATTGACAATGAGATTGCTAATCTCTCTTTAGATGGTGGTGAAGAGGACGCGTGGTTTGCTCCTCTCGAAACGATATCGTTTACAAACTGCTTGGTTGGGTGTCTCCTAACCATAAATCGAATCAACTTCGATGCGTTTCAGAATTTAATTGCCGATCTATGGCAACCGCAGGCTGGATTGGCGATTACTGATCTTGGGCCTAAGAGATACTTGTTTCGTCTCTTCCACGAGGCTGATGTCGATAAGGTTATCGCATGGTGCCCTTGGGATTTCAATCGACATATGCTAGTTCTCCGACGATTACAAGACGGTGATGATCCGATGACCGTTCCTTTAACTCACTCTGACATTTGGGTGCAGATACATGATCTCCTCCCTGGGATGTTCTCTGAGTCGTGGGCAACACAATTCGGTAATTTCATTGACTCTTTTGTTGAGTATGAAGCTCCTGCACTCGGTCGTACTCCTAGGAAGTTTATGAGGGTTCGGGTCAACAATGATGTTCGGAAACCATTGAAGCGTAGAAAGAAGATTGCTACGTCAGCCACCTCTTTCATATATGCGAGATTTCAGTATGAAAGGCTTCCAATCTTTTGCTTTAGATGCGGTATTATTGGCCACGGTGACAAAATGTGTCCCGAGCGTCTCACGTCGTCCGTTATACCAACTTCTTTTGCTTGGGATGCCTCGTTGCGTGCTAATCTTGGGAGAACTTCACCACCTCATAGTCGTTGGTTGCGGTGTGATGATGGCTCTCCTCTACCGAGGCATGGTGATCAAGGAAAAATTCACGATGATAATAGTGATCATAGAGTTAATGATATGGATACTGCTGATGCGGAAGATGTGGCACTTACACATGTTGATGGGAAAAAGCGTTCTCGTACCATTTTGGATACCTTCGATTCCACCTCTCTCTCTGGTTCGGTTTCTAATCGGGCTAACTTTGGATTGGCGGGCGTCGGCTTGCAACCCGACCAGCAACAATGAAAATCTTAAGTTGGAAATGTCAAAGAATTGGCAATCCTGAGACAGTTCTTGCTATTGGCGATCTTATTCGCCAACATCAGCCTGATTTTATTTTTTTTAATGGAAACGTTAGTTGGGAATGATGTCATTGCAAGTTTGAAACGTCAATTTTGATTTGATAAAAGTTTTTGTGTGAATAGAGTTGGTCGCTCAAGGGGTCTTCTGGTGTTTTAGAATGATTCATTTGATGTTCGGTATCTTAGACACTGTCGGAATGCCATTGAATTTGATGTTCATATGGATGATGGCTTCGTATGGAGGCTAACTTGTTTTTATGGTTTTCCGAAGAGATTTTGTCGCCAGGCTTTTTGGAATCTTCTGTGTTTGCTTGACCGTAGGAACAATGTGTCGTGGATGATTGTAGGCAATTTTAACGATTTGTTACTTGCCACTAATAAAGAGGGCGGTAGTGAACACCCAAACCATTTGTTTAGA
>JANZLX010000213.1:33583364-33599477 GCA_025531955.1 Erythroxylum orinocense
ACATAAATAATCATGAACAAATTTCTCAATTAATCAAAAAGATTCGGGGCCCAATAAGAGTACTACTGACTGTATATGATATAGACTTATATATTAAATGAAATATTGATTTAAATTTTTGAAAAAGTTCAAATTATTTAAATCTAAGTAGAAATTAAGCATTGAGAATACTAATACAATTCAATTAGATCAACATGGTTAAATATATATATTTTTTATTTATCTATAGGGAATGAGATTCTCTAATGAATATCTTCACTGTAAGAGTATTGATATATATAAGGGAAATACATAATATGAGATATTGTATGATACAATATTTATTTCTTCTATATTTATGCCTAATACAATGACTTACCTTTAATAATTCCAAGTAAATCTATTAGAAAATTTTCATATTAGACATGAAAATGATAAGCCTTTGAAAGAGTCCGTGTGATGCTTAGTTAAAGCATATATTATCCACTAAGTTTATAACTAAATTGGATGATAAAAGGTTATAAGATATCCATTAAAAACTTTACGTCCAACCAAACGTAACCTAAAGGAGTTGATGTTAACCTATTTCTCTTCCACAGTCTTATAAGAAATTGAAATAATGTTGAAACTTGCATACTTGATTGAAACTTGGAAAGTCTTGGAAAGCACATTAAAATTAGGAGATTAATTGCGATAAGTAAACTTTTAATTGTATAAATTTCAAAGCCTTCATTCACAATCTCAAGATCTTATGATTTGGACACTCATTAGCATAATTTCGTTTGCTTGATGAACCCATGTGTTTTTCAGTATTCTCCTCCACTAACTCCATGTGGGTTTTGGATTCTAAATCGTGAAAACTCCATTTGAGATTGGGTTTCTGTGACTTGTTTGTTGACTATTGTGTTAGTTAGTTTCTTTCATCTTGAGTAGTAAGAGGCGTCTGAAAATTCGTGTTTGTATTACTTCCACATGTTTTGATTTTACCTATCGATCCCTTCTTCCTAAAACTCGGTGGTTTCTGTAGCTTTCTTTGGAGTCTTAGTTGGTTCTTGGATATATTATCATCTTTTCTCTTCTGGCTGTGTGATTATGTTATGTATTGAGTTGTATTTGATGATTTATTTGATAAGAAAAAAATAAATATTTCTGTATACCAACCAAAATCCTTAATTTTCTTACCATAAAAACCTTTTGCTAGCTATAATTACCTTGTGAATGTCAAATCTTAATGCTTTTACTAATATACAATTTTCAACCTTAGTTTGGATGCTGTAGTTCATAGATATGTATGAAAATTTGATCTCAAATCTACTTCTTATATGAACTTGTTATTGCTCTGTTCTTTCTTTACTCTTAGTACAGTCCCTTATGGCCTTCTTCGAATCAATGTTAAGCTTGAGTAATTATGCTGAGGGGGCTAACTTAGACCAGGACTCAAATTTCTTCATGTTTATGAATATGCTTGCCCACTATCTAATTAGAATTCCTTCTAGTATTAGTATTAGTATTATTATTATTATAAATATATATTTACTACTATTTTTTGTATTTCTATTAGTATTATTTATTTATTCTTTTTACATATTGGAAATTAAGTATTTCATATTTTATTTACTAACTTTTTATTTTGTATTTTTTATTATCATTATTGCTATTATTATATTATATATATATTTATTATAATTTTATTTACATAATTATTTAGCGTGCGAATTTTACTTATTTACTTTTTAATTTACATCACATTTTTATTGTCACATTTGCATGTGGGTCTACTAGAAATAACTTCTTTACTACGTAGGGATAAGGCTGCGTACTATCTGATCTTCCCAAATCCTGCTTTATTGCAGGACTTCGAACTGGATGTGATGATGATGAGTAAAATTCGATACATCATCTAAATTTTGTAAATAAAAGGTTATTTAGCGAAATTCCTAGTACATCTTATTAAATTCATCACACATATGCCATCCACAAATAATTATATTGTTTATAAAAAGTTATTTATTTGTCCAAAATATTATACTTATTATATTAAAACTTTAAACTGAATAATTTTAAATGAAGGATAGATAAAAGCACATAGAATAGACAAAAATATCATATCCTCATATTATTAGAATAATAAATACACATAATATAATAAATTAACATAAATATTTATAAATAGAAAACGGTGGTTGAGGACTAGTAACATATAAAGAACTAATCTCAACTCTTTGAACATATAGCAGATACCTTCATTCCTTTGATCAATCAACAATGCTTGTTGTGTTTGCAGATTGCAGGTTCTGATGGTTTATGATTTCTGTTCCCACAACTGAAAATATTGTATGGTCCATGCTTGTTGGCAATTATTGAGATTAGCTACTGCTCTGATTATGATTTAAGACCCAACTAAATGATCCATTATGTCTCGCCCAATTAATACAACCCATCATTTCCATACTGTGTTTTTAAACCCAGACCAGACCGGCCGGTCTGACCGGTCTGATCAGTAACCGGTCAGTAGTCCGGTCCGGGGTATACCTCAAAACTGGTCTTAAATTGGACCAGTGTGAACCGCTCAAAACCAATCAATTGATCGATTTTTGACCGGTCCGATCGGTCATGTTTGACCGGTCAGACCACTGGTCCAATTAATTTATTTTTTATTTTTTATTTTTATTTTTATTTTTTAAATATTTTTAATATTATATATAATTAAATATAATTATTGCATAATTATTACGTCACACCGGTTTAACCAGTGATTGAACCGATCAAACCGATAACTAGTAAGGCCACTAATTCAATAACCTATCCGATTTTGAGAACATTATTTCCATATCATCAATAACCAATGCCGTTACCATAACAAAACAAAAGGATGAGCCCAGCCTACTCCCACTACCACCAACTCAATTTCCATATTCCAAGCCAATCATACACAAACCTAAAGGACACATCATTCTCTTTTGTACAAGTTTTCAAAAGTCACAATTGCTTTCTTTTATGTGAATGATTGGCTTTATGCACGAGTTACCACATTAAATATCAAATACATGACAACCTTATTGTCTTTTGAGTGGCAGATAATCATTGTATTTGTATCAATAAAGCATGCAAATGATAAATACCAGAAGAGCTATGATGTCTTCATGTTTTAATGGCTAAAAATTATGATCTTCTAATCTCAAAGTTTAGATAAATTAATAAGGAGCTCTTCTAATAAGTGAAGTCGTAATTTTGAATTATCCTTATGTATGCAGCTGTTTAAAATTTGAGGCCAAAATTTTATCTCCCGTAAAGAATCTACCCAATTCAAATAAAAATTAATTTAGATATAGATGACTTAAAAATACCTTCATACCTTCCTCAAACACCTAGTGAACAAAAAAAAAAATCTTCTAAATATAAAACTGAAGAAAACAGAAAAAACATGAGGCAAAATACCTTTTTACATATAACACATTCTGCTTTTCTTTATCCACCGTTAAAGTCAACAAAAGATAAAAAGAAGCAATACCCTTTATCCCCACCCAACCATGGCACTTTATCAGGGGGACCTAGTACGTAAATTAGCTTGGAACAGTACAGGGAGCTGATATCTTATCTAGAGCTTGAAGTGCTTCTTTCATGGATGGTCTCTTTTGAGGTGCAAAAGAAGCACAACTAAACCCTAGCTTCAGACATGCCACCACACAATCCTCCTTGGCATCCGCGTCAGATCGTATTGCCACATCAGCCAATCTGAAAACCATGCTCTTGTATTCCACCGTTGAACTTGAACCGGTTGCCCATTGACTCAACTCTCGCTCTGAAAACACTCTACCGGTGAAAAGTTCCAACAAAACACTGCCAAATGAGTAGACGTCCCATTTAGGGTTTGGCTTTAGGTTCTTCAAGGATTCTGGGGCTTGATATGGTGAGGGGGTGGCTATGGAGGTACTAGTGCTAGGACCTGTGTAGGGGCTGGCAGCGATGGGGTGTTCCTGCGAGTTACCAATGGATCTTTGACTCCCGAAATGGTGGCCGGAGTTGTTCGCTTTATAGTTTCCACCGGAGAAAAGCCGACCGAGCCCGAAATCCGCGATAACAGGCTCCATATCAGAGTTCAAGAGGATGTTGCTCGGTTTGATGTTGCCATGCACGTACTTCTTCTCATGGATGAAGGCTAATCCCCGGGCCAATCCTTTTGCTATCTTGAACCGGACTTCAAGTGGTAGATAACTAGGCGAGGAACCAGGTTTTCCTGAAATTGATTAACGGTACAATTTAGCATAAATTAGAAGAGTACTATTAACAGGTACCAGAGACATGCAGCGTATCTTTAGCAGAAACAAGAAAATTTTACTAAAAGACGCTAGAAACAGAGAGCGTGAGTGAAGCAAACTCGTACTGTGACCAGAGGAAGCGAGACTGCCGTAGGAGACATAGTCATAGATAACTAGTTTCTCATCGTCTCCCCAGTAAAACCCTCGAAGTCTAACCAAATTGGGATGCCTTAACTTGGCTATGACCCTCAGTTGGTTCTCAAAGTCTCTTAGTCTCTCAACTCCGTTGTCTCCAATTCTCCTCACAGCAAAAGCTGTACCATCAGCCAGCACAGCTTTGTAAACTATGCTCACGCCACTTGCTCCTAATACATAAGCCGATGATTTTAATAGTGTTTCCATTTCTAGCTTCGTCTCTCCGTCCACCATCACCAGCTTCCCTCCGTTGTTGTAGTAATTGCTCTCGCTGTGATCATTAAAGTATGTAATTTCGTTTTGCTGATGATCATCACTTTCGCGGTCACTGTCTGAAATTGTTGTCTCCGATGTTTCTTCCCCACCTGCAATTCTCAGGCAATACCAAGTTGCTGGCTTTCTTGCTTCTGTCTCGTATTTTGATGTTGTGGTTTGTGGCGCTGGTAGTCTTGGCGGGTTCTTCGGTGGCTTGGTTTTGGTCTGGTCATTAAGAGTTGTCTTCCTCTTTTGGTATACGCAAAGAATGACCATGGCAAGGAGAGCTACACCTGTAACGTCTGCTAAGGCAATAGCGACTATACTGCCTGGTTTGAGGCGGGTTTGGGATTGATTTTCGGTGCTGGTTTGCGTTCCCGCTGAGCTTGGTGTTACTGGGGTTGAGTTTATTGACTTGGGAATCACTGCAATTGCTGGTGAGCTTGTGGTAATGTTTGGTGGAGTAGAGAGAGTTGATGGGATTGAGCAAATATTCTTTAAGGGTTTGCCACAAAGATCCACATTTCCCCTGAAAGACTCTGTCTTTTGGTTAAGCAAAGACATGGACTGCGGGATAGCTCCGGTTAGATTGTTGAAAGAGAGATCAACAGTTGCACTGCCTGGAATTTTCTCAGCAAATTCTGGTGATATTGGCCCTGAAAGCGTATTGTACGAGATATTCAAGAAACGCAAACGGTCTCCGCCAAAATCAAGAGGCAAAGACCCGTTTAGTAGATTGGACGACAGATCGAGGACTTCAACAGAACTAAACCCTCCAGGAACATAACCATAGAAGTAATTGCTCCTTAAAGAAAGAACTGTAAGATTCTGCAAAGTAGTCAAATTCTCAGGCAACTTCCCAGCCAAGGCATTGCCAGAAAGATTCAACAGCTGTAAACTCCTTAATTGACCAATAGACTCTGGAATCTCACCAGATATTTCGTTACCTGAAAGACAAATAACTTGCAGCTCAGTTGAATTGAAAATGGAATCAGGCAACGACCCATTTAAGAAGTTATTGGAGAGATCAAGATGTCTCAGGTGTTCAATGTAGCCAAAGTCAGGTGGGATCGAACCCAAAAGCCGGCTATTGGGAAGCACAACACCTGTGACCCTGAACAAGTCTTCTGTACCAGGACCGCCTATCTCTGAGCAGGTAACACCATTCCACAAGCATGGTGTTTTGTCATTGTAGTTCCAGCTCTGTAACACCGATAAAGGGTCACTGAGAATGGAATATCTGAAGGAAAGAAGGAGCACCCCATCTGTGTTGAGAGCTAATGTGGGAACCAGAACTAAAAACATAACACAGGCCAACAGATGAAGAACAATGAGTAAACTCATGGTTGCTTGAGCTAGTGAAACGAGTTAAGGGAAAGACGGTGCATATTCATACTGGAAGGAGAAGGTGAGGTGAGGGAGAGGGATGGTGAACAACCGTAGTCATAGTTGTTCTGGTGAACAAATCGATAGGAATAAAGTTTATTTTGCAAACAAAGGAAGGGCAGAGAGTAGTAGTTAATGTTGATGTCTAGATGTAGTGAAAGAAACTTGTCCGTGCCTTGTGAAGACGTGAAATGGATGTACTAAGAAAGGAAAAGTTAGCTTTGGGTTGCGGATAGAGACTGAGAGCAGCAGGAAGAACCGGTCTTTAATACACTGTGTACTGATATGATGAAAGGAGCGAGATTGGGAAGCAAACAAAAAGGAGCAGGGGAAAGAAAAAAGGACAATACGAATATTAAGTTTACTATTGGCTTTTATAAATCGATCGGTTTTGCTTAGACCAAAAAGTCCACATCTTTGTTGCATATCCATGACCATAAATTGATTACACTGTATAATGAAGTGAGAGAGGAATCTTGTATCTGCTGCTACAAGACATCCAAGTGAGTTGGAGCCCATATGTTTGCTAAAGGAGGCCTGGCTTCTTGTTTATTTTTCTCCCAGTCACTTCAGTTCTGTAGAGTCCCGTGCTTCTACTGAAATTTCTTGTAACTTATTATGACAGGTAATGAACACAAGCCGATTGAGAATCTACCACTATGAACAGAAGTTAGAAAAAAAGAAATAAAAAGTAGGAGTAAAAGAATAAAAAGATATTGTAAAATAAAGATAGTGGAGCCTGGCCTGGCCTGGCCTCATTTAAGTACGAGGGTGTTGTGCATGACTCTGGTCTACCACTGGCATGCCCATCCACAACAACTCCATTTCATTCACAAACTAATCTATCTCTTAGTTTCTTTAAGTTGCAAATCCCTCAACCAATCCACTCCTCCCTTCCTTTAGGTAAACTAATCTTCTTCCCTTCATTGATCAATTATGTCGAACTCATCCATACGATAAATTAGTATTGAAATTAACTTATGTCCACTCACTTCCTTCCTTTGAGTAGTAACATAGTGAAATTTGCTCTTCCTAGTGGACCAATATGCTTTTGTTCCTTTTTAGCTTGTTGGGAGAAAACATTGTCACTTTTGTTCTGTTCTCGGTCACGAGCTCCTTAACTTACAATAACAATAATGCTGAGTTGAGCACTGTTAAAATAATGGATTCAGTATGTTCTTCCAGAACCAGGAAGCTTTGTACAAAACCTACTCATCAAAATTTCTGTCAATGGTTCCAGAATCTTCAGAATACAACATAACGTGAATAATGTATAGCCTACCATCTCTTAGATTCCTACTCTCCAAACTTAGAACATCTATTTCTTTAGATGCATCCATGGCATACCCACCTCAAATTCTATCTTTAACATAATTATAAGAACAGTTGGACAGACAATGGGGACTTAGGTATCAATGGTTGAACCGGTTTTGTTGTATTCAATGTAGGATATTCCAAAGAGAACAAGTGTTTTGCTTCAACTAAGGAGGATAATGTCCTATAATTCACTGATGGGATCAGTTTCTTTTTGTTAATGTTGTAATCTGACTATATAATGACAGCTTAAGCTCAGACTATAAATTCTTAGATAACAAAAAGGAACTATCATGTATGATATAACTTGGACACTGCAGCAATTTGCAGTTGAGATGATTTCCTTGAGAGTCGGAAAAACCCTCCTCTAGAACTGACGACTAACAAAGTTAAACTTCAATATAATTTTCATTGCTTTCAGGAAAAAAAGGAAGAAGAAAGAAGAAAGATGAATTCAAGGATATTGTCAATCTTCTTCTAGCCACCCATTCCAAACACATATTTCTCCTTAAGCCTCCAGTTGGAATCATGTTTGATAGAGCAAATTCGAAAGAGCTAAGACACATATAATATTGGGACCATAATCCAACAGTCCTTTTCCCAAGAATGAATCACAATCGGAATTAGCTAGACCAGACGTACGTGCAGAAAAAAGAGTTCACCCCATTTCATGTTTTTGGCCAAGGATCAGAGGATTTGAACAGGACTTCGCACCAGTCTGCTCAACTCAAGCTTCATTCTCTTAGTTCCCAGGTTTAGACCAACCAGCATACAAAACCATATAACCATTACATAATCGTTCTTTCTATTTCTCATGACGTTTCTAAATTTTATCAATCTCCTACAGTTGAAAATGCGAGGAAGATCACAATCTTCATCCAATGGTCCCAACCTATACTGATTGAGTGGTCACCTTTTACATAACAAGGTTCAAATTGGTCTAGTTGAAACTTAGTGGGACTACAAATATGACTCCACACAAACATGGATTGACGGCTAACTTCAGCTTGTAGCTATATTTTTCAAAGGAAAAAAAAACTATATACCATTAATTATGATAATAATTTAGATGGAAGCAAAATGTACTTAACTTAATGCTAACAATTCATTAATGACTTCGTTTACATAATATATAAAAAATGATAGAAAATATCACACCATCCTTTTACAGGATTTTATAAAATTAAACTTGAATAAATAAAAAAGATCTTTCATACCGTAATTAACTAATTTTAGTAAATAAAAAAGTAATTTCTTCAATCTTAATTTCAATTATAAGATCATGATCATAAAAATAAATATTTCATACAATACATAAGGCCTCAAGGAAGATCATGTTGGTATGCTTTAAATCGTAATACGGGGGTTGTTCTGTATGAGTCATCGTTTTTAATTGACGCAATCTTACTTTTTGGTAGAAAATGGGAAGAAGTGCACATGAAAATTTGGAGAATTATAGCTTTTGGTGTGCCATTCTTTTGTTTGCCCATCAATGTTCTTGGGTGTACTATAATTCACATTTATATCATCATCAAGTTGTTGTCTGTGACGATACATAGACCTCTGTGGTTTTGATGCACAATTCTACTTGATTCTGTTGCTCGTCTTCCTGGTTCTTAAGTTGTCCACAGCATATATGGTTACTTTAGGAATGTTGCTAAATTTGATACATGCCTTGAAGTTGCTTTTTCAAAGATTTGCTTAATTTTCTTGGTACAATATGGTCTCTTCATTGACAATTCAGTACGTCTATTGTGAGACTTCTGTACTCATCGTTCCTTTGGTTACTTTGTTTTAGGCACCTCCACGTGCTGATGCAGTGAAAAGCTTAAAGAATGGCATAGGGTTGAATCTGTTGGGTATGGGTGCTGCTATTCTTGGCATGCAAGCTACAGTGGGATTGCTAGTTGCACAGGCTCTAACCTCCTCTGCTAATCCTTATAACCAACGAATTTCGCCAGCCTACAATCCTGTTCTTGCATTGGATGTATTCTTGGTCCAGGTACTCTATTTCTTACTGTTTGATTGCAGAGTCCTGATCGCTGAATTCATTGGCAAAGTTGACATAACAGAAATGTTTGATGTCTCTCTTTATCTCTGATGAAACTCCAACGCCTAACCTGGATCAGTATTACTCATTCAGAAAGTCCACCATACAGTATTATTTGGTTGTTCTGCTTGCATATTATAAGTGAAAGTAGTTGATATTACTAGACACGAAACAATGGATAAAGTAACATCCCGTGCCTGGGTATAAACGGTGTATTCTGGGATAAGAGTTTATAGTGAGTTATTTTTCTTTTGCGTATAATATATTCTGTCACAGGCATCGGCAAACACTATACTTTCTCATTTCTTGTGGCTACCTTCCTCCCTAGAGCTTTTATGTTCAGTGACATCGCCACCTTCAGATAGCATTCCAATCCCAAAGGTTGCATAAATTCTCTGCCTCCTTGTGGTAAGTGTCTCTGGATTCAGGCGAGCCAAACGTTTTTGAGGATTGAAGATTATCATTAAGTTTGATAATACGGTTATTTCCAGGATTAGTATCTTGTATTCCTCTATCAATTTGTGATGTTTCATAGTCTGAGCGAGTAAATATCAGTCATTGAACGTGAACCCCAACCTTAAAGCTTGTCCGATTGCTCTCATTGCAAATGTGTTTATGATAGTGAACGACATTACTTTCAAGTCTCTTCCAGGTAGAATGTTACCCAAAATAACAGATTCTGACTTTTTCAATTAGTTGGAGTGAATGTTAAGAAAGACTGATTTCTCATGGAAAAAGGTACATCCCAGTTGCACAGGTTCGATTTTCACTGAAAGATCATACATGCGGCACTGAGATTTAAGGATTATATAATATATCCATGGATCATGGGGGGGCTACAAGCTGAAGCCACGTAACTAACACCGAGTGCAAAAGAGAGGCTGTGCCTGTGCGTAGAGCCATGCTATGCCGAAACAAGGTTTCAAATAAAAATATTCATTAGCGTTAGTGTGGTTACATCCCAAGCAAATGTCGATACATATCCAGAACCTAATTTTCCCAACACCATACAAGGAATTATCCACGGAAGTACTATCACAAGCACTAGCAAAACTGCACCTCAAATACAATTCAAACAACGGGATACTGTGGAGGGAAAACAAAGATAAGTATTCTTCATATTGAAGGAGATACCAAGGTCAGTCGTGCTCCCAGGAAGCTACATCAGTAACTAAAACATTCAGTACGCCATCAGCGAAACCCAATAGCCGGTGTGTGTTGGAATTCTATCTCAATACTAATAATCAGTGATCTCTTCGCTCAACCACCGGAACTCCTGTATCAATGACCAAAAGATCCAACAGAAGGTGTAAAGCGAATGAGTAATGACAAAAAACAGAACAAGATTTGAATAATTAAACTTAGGAATGCAAGTAAAGAGTCCATAAGAATTTTGTTCAAGGATAGAAATGAAATCAATATCAGACCAAGTCATGTTTGTCGTTGAATGTACTTTGGTTTGGGAACAACTTCTACACTCAAAAACACTTCTTAAGACACCATAAAAATTTCTGAGTCTAGATTTGTCAACGATGAAGTGTTTTGGCAAATAACAAACAAGTCAAGGCCAAGGTTGGGCATTTTGCAGAGTAAACTTAAATTGGATGTGAAAACCAGGCATTAAGAGAATCTACACATTCTTATGCCTTCAAATCATTTAAGGAATACAGCCAATGGGCCTCTCCACAAAAAATCAATGGGGCAACTGATGAGAACATCCAAAGAACACGTTCTTTATTAAATTGCTATATCTCTAATTTGAACTCAGCGAGTATATTAAGTGTTCCAAGCAACCACAATACAGTTAAATCAGATACATACAACAAAAATCAATAGGAAAGCGAGTGTACTTCCGTTCCATGAGTGCCAACAAAAGACATTTTGCTGCAAACTAACTTTTGTTTGTGCAAGTTAATCAATGGTAAACACTGGGCCCTAATTAAATAGATTTCTTGTGATCCACGAGAAGAGATATGAAACTCTTACCATAACTTCACTTCATTCATACGTTTTGGTACAAAAAAAAGTGAACCAAGTGCATGAGAGGTGAGAAATAGCTGTTTCAATATCAAAAGGGAGTACTTTATGATACGGATTCATTGCAATATGTTGGATCATTCCTGCTTGGACCTTGCTCTTGTATAGATACTAGTCACAGATACTGAAAGGAAAAAACTTGAGGATCGATAGCAGAAGTGGAAAAGAAGTGAAGAAAATGGGACACCAGGCATTATGAGCCACTAAAAAATTTCTAATCACTGCATAAGGGAAATTGAAACTTCATTCCAACAAGACAGCACTACTTGTTCATAACATAGGGAAACTTCAGGTGAAATCTCATGGTTGAATGCAAAACTGATCACCTGATATTACCATAGACTTGCCATTCAAGCCTTTCATCATTATTTTAAAGACTTGCAGCTACTAGAAACTTAGATATAAGATAAGTAAAATTAACTACCAGGCATTCATTAACCTTCATATCATAACAACTAAATTGGCATAGAAACTTAGATATAAGATAAGTAACATTAACTACCAGGCATTCATTAACCTTCATATCATAACAACTAAATTGGCATAGGTTGTCATAGCAGTGCATCACATATGGTGCCTATAAACCAGCAAAGTTTGGAACTGCACACCATATCCAGCATAATTAAAATAAGAAATCAGTCCTACAAGAATCCAAGTTAGGTAAAATGTTCATATAAACGAAAGGGGCAGATAAATACTTACCCTACTCAGTCTTCTTTTCCTTGTTAGGTGGAAATGGAATATTCCTTAGAAGGATATCTTCAAGTTTCCTATATTGGGCATGAACGATACCATGTGCTAGAGACAACTTCTCATCAATGTGATGCTGGTATTTGTCATACAATACAGGGACAGAAAGAGCAAGAAGAACACCTGCAGAAATAATCATATATAAGGAATATTTCAAGGAACTATTAAAATTAGGCACTTAGCTAGTAAGAACTCACCAATGTAGACAAGGGTAAGGAAGTTGCAAAGACTGCCAATATATGATGCTAGCCACAGAGCAGAAGCGACCTGAAGAAGGACAGGCGCATTAGTCATGAAAAGTTGAAGAGGATTTCCAAATTCACAAAAAGCACAATTGAGAATGTACTAGCTCCAAACCTGAACAAAAAGCTTCAAATTTCTACCAATGGCAATATCACGTGCAATGGACAGAGTGTAGTTGGCATAAACTTGAATCACACCAGCAGCCTTAGCAACAGTTTCCTCAGGTATCTCTAAATTCGGAACCGGTGGCAACGGCCTTAAACACATTACCGAATTAAACTTCATATTTCTTTCTTAATTAAAAACACATCCACAAATGGAACAATCTCCACTCCATAAGATCATTAATTATTAGGCAGTATAACAAGAACCCAATTCATTACATTTACAGGAGCTAATTTATCAAAATTTGACCTTAAATAGACACAAACCACCAAAAAAAAATTTCGTTTTAAATATCGGCAATTGAGCAAAGTTGAAACAGAAAAAAGGACAAAAGAGTATCGGGATTATAAAGTACCTATTGAGAAGGGAAGCAGATTTGGCCCATAAGAAGAGAACAACAACAAGAAGGAACAGCACATTAGCCACAAAAGATAACAGATTGTAACCACCTCTTTCGAACAGCAACCACAAGCCCGTTGCTCCAAGGAGTACTATCACACTTCCAACCCATCTCCTCCATAGCAAAACATCAGCAACTATCACACATCAATTCAATTCAAACAAAATCAAAAACAGGAAAGTCTAACGCATAAAATAAATAAAAAGAATTTGGGGAAATCGGATCGACCTGAGCCACCACCGAGAGCTTGGTAAACGTTGAAGCGACGAAGAGGGGTTGTTTCTCCCATCTTTTGGTTTTCGTTTCTAGATTGAAACTTTCAGAAATAAAAATTGGAGAAAATGAGAGAAGAAAACACAGAGGAGAAAGATGGTCTGAAATAAAATTCTAAACTAGTTTTGTTTGCGTGCGATTTGATTTTAATAGTATTTTTTATTACCAAACAAGAGGCGTTTTCAAACATATAATTGCCAATGTGCTTGCTACAGGCAGGGTCAATGGGCCGGGCCTGGCTTGACCCCGAGCTGGGTGGCCACCAGATCGTCCACGGGACCAGTCTGGCTCAACATATTCTTACTTTTCATTAAAACAGACGTTATTTTTGTCATTCTAGTTGAGTCGAACAATTTTAACCTGTGGCTCGCTTGTAGCCAGACAGGTCGACTTAAAATTGACATTTCTAATTATAATTTGTCTATTTAATATTAGAATTAGAATTTAAGTTTTTAAACATACAAATTGTGGGTTTGATTACAATGTAAAGTAACTTATTTAAAAATAATATTTAAGAACAATAATATATTTTAAGTTATAACAAACAACTCTAAGAGTTTGATGCATGTAATATTTAGTATGAGCTAACACTCTTTTTTAAGTTTGGTCTATATAATAGAATTATATTTTAAAATAGTAAATATAATCAAAATAAGAGTCTTCAGGGTTAAAATCAAAGATTAATTAAATTTTTTAGTAGAGTTCAATTTAAAATTTATAATTGAAAGGATTATGGGAAACACCTAAAGTAATAACTTATAACAATTATTATTAATCTTAATTAGAGATTTCTTTGCATACTTAACAAATTTGAATATTGACCTACAAACTTAAGATTAACCTAACAGACCTATTATAAATTCAGTTTAAATTATAATCATATTTATTTTACTAAATTTAGAACTTAATATAATCACAATTTACCAACCACATTAAACATCTATCTTTGTTAAACATGCATTGAAAGTTGTTTTGTCAAAAGTATCAATAATTCCACTTCCAAATTTATGCTTATTTGATAGTGTAATTAAAGTTCATGGTTACATAGTATAAAAGTATGTTCTACAAATTTAATATTAATTGATAAATATACTTAAATACTTAATTAAAATTTAGGGGTTCATAATAACTGTCAATTTAAATTTATGTATTTCTATATAATTATGTTTGCTTTTATAGTTATTTATTCAATTTACGTTTTGTTAGGAACAATAATATAAAAATAAAGTGAAAGAAAATTTATGTAGTAGAATAACATTGTTTATTTACAGATAATCAATCTTAAAGTATTCAACCTTTTTCTAATTTTTTAAATTTAGTGCTCAAGTTTTTCAATTGTGTGACTAAAATTTTAAAACTTTAACAATTTAGTTCAAAACGCTAGTTTTTGTTGATGTGATTAGGAGATGAACATCAGGTAATAAACATGTCACATTATCAAGAAATAATCTTTTGACCTAATTTATACAAGTTTTAAATATTTATTACTAAATTGAAATTTTTAAAAGATTGACACTAAATTGAAAAGGAAACATAATTTTGAACCCAAGTTTTACACCAATTGACAAATTTGACCCTAATATTCAAGTGTGAACAATTATAATCCTAACATTTGGAAAATATTAAAATAAATCCCCAAGTGTCACCCTAACGGAAAATTCAATCCATTCTGTCAATTGTCAGGTCAGCGCTAACTTGGCACTTGAAAAATAATTTTTTATTCAAACGAGTGGGTAGATTTTAATTAAATTAAAGAAAAATTTTATTTTATTATTAAGTATGAAATCTACCATTTATATTAAATTAAACAAACTTTAACCCACCATTTTTTAAGCAGAGGGATTAGATTATTGGTTAACAAAACAATATCACATTCATCGTTTTGTTTACCCTTTCTCTGAAATCCTCTGACCCTCCCTCATTTCTCTGATCCTCCCTTATTCCTCCAACTCTCTGTCGTCGTATTCCGTATAAACATTTGGAATCGTTCATCTTCTAGAATATGTTAACTTTTAGAAACCCTTACCTTCTCATATCCCTCTCATTCTTTACTATCATTACAAGGTGAGGAGGTGCACGATTGGGAGAGACTCTGTCGTAAGCATCGTTGTATAACAGTCGCTCTTATAGGTGAGTGTCTATGTTATTTGGTTCAGCGTTAGATGGGATGGCATGTTTTGTCTATTGGGTAGGTTCTTTTGTGTTCACCATCTTGATATTGAGCATTTTGATTGGAATAGCCTTTGAGTAGCTCGTGGGTGATGATTACATTATCCTCAGTCATCCTGCCTTTACTGATAACTACATTATTTTTAGTGTATACATTATCACCATTCATCCCCAATCTTATTATAAATGTCAAATTAATTTTATTAAGCATATTTATTGTCTATATGAATTCCAACATTACTGGAAGATATCATAAGTTTGTTTTATGATTGGTCCATCAGTAGGAGTATAATTTTGAAGCTTGAATCATTAATATGAAGCAGTATGAATTTGGTCCTATTTAGACTTTTAATTTGTAAGAAGTATCTTATTATATATATCACAATCTGGTGTTGAGCAGCAACATTAAGTAGAATAATTAAGTTTGTTTAAGTTAGGAGTTTGAGGTATTCAAAGTCGTTATTTTCTTTGTTTAATAAATGAGGTTATACTTACAGGTGAGCCATGTTGTAATATCCCGTTAACCATGTTAGAGGTAGAATTGTGAATTATGAGAATTTCTGAGAAATTAGGAAAATGCACATCATGCATTATTAATTGTGACATGCACATTTTGCACATTTATATGATTGTACATG
>JANZLX010000213.1:33628746-33642073 GCA_025531955.1 Erythroxylum orinocense
GTAATAACAATAATTCTAATATTAATATTAATGATAATCAATATAAAATTAGTAACAATAGGTTAAGCATACGTTGAAATAAAACTTCTAAGCATTCATAGAATTAATTAGATAATAGGTTCAACATACATGCAAATAAAGCATCTAAACATTCATAGAATTAATTACATAATAGGTTCAACAGACATTAAAAAAAATCTAAGCATTCATGGAACTAATTACATAATTGGTTAAACATACATTAAAGCTTTATATTTATTAATAATGTCCTTAACAACAATTCCCAAAATGACTCCAATGGCTGAGTAAAAATGCTTGACTCCATGCCATGTTTGTTTGCAAAGTTGCAACTTCATTGACTTGTTCATTTGTTAGAAGTGCAACTGGATTCGGCAAGGAGGAGGGTTCATTGGCGGTAGGAACAATATGTACATTGCGACGAGTCAGCCTATATGAGTCCATGAGATAAGCAATTTGTGCTTCATCCAATATTCGATACCCTTTGAATTGAGCATTAGGAAACCCCTCAGTTGCCAATTTGACATCATCCCAACTTGTAAAAATACCAACTTGACGTCCAATAAAAACCCCATAAAAATTGTATCTGCCTATATTTAAGTACTTGAAAATGAATCATATTACCATCATTCATACATGTACAAAAATGACAAACATTAAGAAGTTTGTAAACCAACCATTCATAAGTAATAGACAATTGTACAAACATACATCATTCAACATCATAATCCCTGTTCCAGCACCATGCGAATTAAGAAATTAGGCATCAAGTCATATGTCATCATCTAAAAGGCTCCTAACATAAGCCTGTTTTTGTGCTGAAGTCAAACCCCAGAAAATATTTGCATATTGAGTATTCTTAGCGAATAACTTTGCAATCCTGACAACTTTGTCAATGGAGAAACTCAAATTGCCAAGCTCTTCACCCAACTTAGCTCCTTGCATTCTTACAATGGCATCCGCAATTACCCTAGCATTCTCTTTACTAGTGTCAATGACACGAGCAAATGATGCGCAAGGCTTTTTAACGCTTCACTATCCCGTATCTTCCGTTTCCCTTTATTTTGTTGATTTCCGTCAGTGTTGTTGGAAGATGCGACGGAACCAAAAACATGGGCTGAAGTTGTCGGAGCAGGAGTTGTATGTGGGGCTGGTTTAATCAAAAGGGGTAGCAGAAGTTGGTTCAGCAACTGGTGCTTCACCTTTAGTTTCACCTGTCTCAAGAAAGTCAATAGCTTCTGCAGCATCCTGAGCCCTTCCACCAGTGGCTCTGTCCCGCCCAAACACAAACTCAAGTCTTAGGTAAAGAGGGAAAGGCTTGCCAGGAGTGTAGTACTTGTTACGGTGTCTTTGGAATAAACATCAGAAAATGTCAGCATGAAAAACATATGATTATTCGGACATTTCTAAAAACAATCAACAATTAACAAAAATTACCCTCATCCATTCATCTAGCACTTGCTTGCTGTCCACCTCGACGCATTGCTTGGTTTCATTTCACCCAAATCCACTGCAGTTTAACATGTCAAAAGCCGTCTGATATTTGTCCTTTAACTTCTTGTGCTTATTTTTCACATGTCTCTTGTCAATCCCACGATCAGGAAACTTCTCCACCATCTGTCGAGCAAGAATTTGGAAAGTACTAGGCTTGAATTGCCCATTATCTGCTCTGTGACCAGCTACGACAGCCTCTCCCATTAAGGTCACAAATGCATCTGTTTCACCTTCAGTTCAAATTCTTGACATTGCGCCTAAACCAAGCAATGTCAAGAATCCCAGAACGTTCCAAACCATTTCCATAAATGATTAAGCAACATACATTGAAACGTTTTGTGAAATAAAGAAGACAATATTCAATTCACAGAAACATGTGATTAAGTTCAAACAAAAAAATTAAACAGAAATTTAATTGTCTGCTCATATTCAATTTCAATGAAAGTCAACAATAGAAGAAGATATGAAAACAAACCCTCAATTCAGTTACAATGAAAGTTAACCGAAATGAATCCCGCGATTCACTTAATTAAAACATTCACTAAAAGAAAGTTCACATTTTAATGGTTTCTTCTCCATTCATCAAATATGTTCACAGCTAAATCCTCTCTCCATTGACTCCATTCATTACTTGTCTCAACACGATCAACAATTTCAAGCAAAGATGTATCTTCCTCAATTGGCATATTCTCAGCTTTAAAAGGAGTAAGCTCTGATGGATCATAACTCATATGTAACCTAATAAAGTTGTGCAGAAGGTAGCATGCAAGAATTATATGCACATGAGTGGTTTCTAAATAAAAGGATGGATTTCTTAGGATTTTCCATCTTTTTTTAGTAAACCAAATGCAAGCTCAATCACATTTCTTGCAAATGAGTGTATCTTATTATAGAGCTCCTCTCGGTTCCTAGGTGCCCTTCTATCTCTCGCCCACTCTTAAATATGGTATCTTGTGCCTCTAAAAGGTGCAAGAAAGCCAGGATCATTGATATAGGCAGCATATACTAAGTAGTAATTTCCTATAAACAAATGACACTATTACTATTGTATTTGCAATCAAACATTTTAAAAATTTTGCAATTTTTTTTATAATTTTGATCTTACATACCCCTTGGAACTTGAAGTCCATTCTGCCTCGTTACAACATCATGCAGAACCCTTAAATCTGATGCTGAATCCTCCCATCCCGCAAGAACATAAACAAAGTTTAAGTTCTTATCACACACCCCTAACATATTTGTGCATATTTTCCCTCTCCTACCTCTATATCTGGGGTTGTCTGCTTGGGGAACTATTATATCTAAATAGGTCCCATCTAGAGCACCAAGGCAATCCTTTGAACAAAATTCCACCAAAACAAAGTTAAGAGTTTAGTAATTTACAAAAGTTACATTAGACAATTTATTGTAGCTAACAAAATTTACTAACCTTAATTCATTTCCATCTATTGTCTGTGCAATCATCTGGAATTGGTATGGGCTTGACATACAATAGATGTTGCAGCTTTAGTACGGCCTTCAACACACTATGGAAGGCCCTACTTATTGTTTCTCTCGACATCATCAACCTAACTTGTAATACTCTATTAGATTCATTTTGTGCTAATATTCTTAGGAAGATTAAAACTTTTTCTTCAAAGACACATGGCCAGTATTCGTCAACCCACCGTGGACTTGAAGCATTTCACATAACACTGTAAATGCATTTAAGTCCATTCTTAAATCCTACTGGCTATTCCTATCACCCTCATTCAAAATCCTATCTATATCAGCTTGCCTAGTTGGCACTATCAATGCCCTAGTACCTAATGCATTTTCACTCCTCCTCCGTTTTTTTGTGTATAGATACAAGCATGCCAATATGACCATGCTCATTAATTCCAACTCCCCATTCCACAGCTCAAGCAAAG
Source organism: Erythroxylum orinocense (assembly GCA_025531955.1). Lineage (NCBI taxonomy): Eukaryota > Viridiplantae > Streptophyta > Magnoliopsida > Malpighiales > Erythroxylaceae > Erythroxylum > Erythroxylum orinocense. The sequence continues at coordinate 33,632,169 of JANZLX010000213.1, forward strand.
TCAAACACTTTAACATTGCTTCATGAACCTTGTTATCCATGTTTGTAAATAAATACTGTCTGCCAAGAGTTAAAATTTTATTGATCATTAACAAGCCTCAACCATTGGACATTCGTGCGCTAACTGAAAACCAACACTTATACATTGTTATCAAAACCAAGTTCATAATCAAAACCAAGATCATTTTATACATTGTTAAAAAAACCAAGCTCATAATCAAAACCAAGCTCATATAGAATATCGAGACAAACTAAGTAGTACGATTTCAGTAATAGAGAATATGTTTCGGTGATATACATGAGTAAGACAAATATTACCAAATGTCTATAGTAGTATGTTGTAGTTAGTATTGTTGTTAGATTAATTAGTGAACTAATTCCTCGCTTGACTAATATTACCAAATGTCTTTAGTAGTATGCCCTAATTAGTATTGTTGTTAGATTAATTAGTTAACTAATTCCTCGCTTATGATCATTTACACTTGATTCCTAATTGAATGCAGGATAGGGTGTAGAGATGTAGTCATGCACAAGTCACAAAGGCCCTTAACTTATGAAGGCCATATTTAGAAAAGAGTATTCAAGAATCCCTGGAACTGTGTAATGACTTACAAAAGTTTCTGTCTTGCACTATTGGATGATCTCAACTTCTTTAGCTTGATATTATTGTTTTCTCTTACATATAGACTATTCTAACTATTAGTATTTCTTTCTTTCCTAAAGTTTCAAAGGAGTTGAAATGGAACAAGATCATAGGGATTGAAATGAATCCTCATTCAAAACTAGATTTTGAAAAATGCATTAATTTTGAGTACCATGACAAGATTTAAGATACGTTTTGATACTATGTTAATTATATACATGAGGAGAAACATCGTAGCTTTCTCAAAAATTTTAGAGATTGGACTATTAAGCATTCTTTTAAATGACTTAATGGGTTTAAACTTGACTTGAAATTTAGTAACTTGACACAAAGTTAAAAGCAAAATCCACTAATTTTTAAAGTCGAAAGCACTTAAAAGAATAAGTCAACAGAACAAGAAAAATATTATAGTTAGCCAGCTTGGTTGCTCCATATAGACCAACAAAAGAATTATATGCAGGTATTGATCATATGACATTCAAGTTGGCATTCCAAACAAGATACCTAAGCTTTAAGTAAAACCAAAGTATAATATCTAAAGATGTACAACTTCAAATCAGCAAGAGCAAGGCAAATTAAAAGAGAGTTGTTCAATCATCATAGGAATATTGTTTCTAATCGGGTGTGTAGTAACCAAACAACTAAAGCCTGACCTATACGAAATCTTAATTCCATGTACAACCCAAAAAAGATGACCCTCATTGTAAAATCCATGCCAAATCCATTTCCAATTCATGTTGAATATATGAACAAACTTGCATATTGAAAATCTAAAATTAATACAATTACAATTCAATCATGAAAGTTTACCATAAAATCTTTCAAGGAACAAAATGCAACCAGTTGGAAATACATGTTATCTATTGATTCCTTAAAAATGTAAGAAAAAGAAAAAACATTAAACTAGACTTTGTCCTAAATTTCTTATTAAACACATAATTCATTAAAATTTATTTCACACATATTTTAAATGTCCAAATTATGTCATAGCAAACCTACACATTTTGGAACTACTCCATCTGACTTCTTGCATCACACCAATCTCACTCAGTCCTTTAATTTCATAAGAATTTTACCATTATAAAAGAAATATGCCACTGTAATAATTGAGTCAACCACATATGGCAATTCTGAAACTAGTTCACTTCAATAAGCTATTACAAGCTGATCTTCAGCTACAAGGTCTTCACTCTGTTCACAGTTGAAACAGGCTGCATATTGCAATATCAAGTTGGTCCCCAATTAATTCTTTCCTACCATATTTATGCATGGGGACCTGTCACGCTTGTAAACATGTAAAATGTATGTTTTGATATTCAGACACCTCAATGGTATAATTTAAAAGAACTTTTAAAATTTGAAGGCTTCCAAACAAATCTTTCAAAAACTTTGCTATTATCATAACCAGGAAAACATGTCGACTTTCTGCACATATAACCTATCATTCAATAGTTGAGAGAAGGCAGCATGCAAGGCAGAACAAGTCAAGACTCCCCAAAGATAAAAGTTGAACACAATTAATTTCAAGTTCTAAACATATGCATGTGATTCTCCACTGTATCATATGTTAAATGTCCAACAAAGATAGCAATGTTCATTTCAGCAAAAAGCACATCATTGGCCTAAGATAAAAGTTGTGGTCTAATCTAACTTGCAGAAACTGTTCTATTTAATTGTTAATTCTTGACAACACCCAATAAAGTTAATTGCACCTAAACCAATTGCAAGAAAATAACTTGCAACAAAATCAACCCATATCAATTAATGACACAAGTTTGCTTAAGTGTGTTTTAATCAACCCATATTAATCCATATATAAATTTTCAAATAATCAATGTGTTTGCGTAAGTGAATAATTAAAGAAACCTAATAATCTCCTGTATTGGTTATAGTTACTCTATAATCAATACAGTTGAGCATTTGTTCATAGAATAATAGAAGATGCTTTATGTATTTTTGGTAGATGTTTTCAAATAAAGAAGCAAAATCCATATACAAATTGTACAATTAAAGCTATAAATTATCAACCAATTAAGTTAATCATCATAACTAACATACAAACTGCCTGGTTTCTTTCAATATCTACAGTGGAAGTCTGTAAACCATGAATATTGTAGAAACATCAACATCTTCCAACTAACAATACAAGGGTATATTTCATTCAGAATTAAAGCAGTTGATTAAATTTAGAAAATAGGAAATACCTGTCAAAAGAAACAGAAGATAATCTTTGGAGATATGTGCAACCTCTCACCAATCAACAACAACCAAGGATTCCTAAACAGAAACAAAGAAACAGGTTAAATTATTCGAAAGGAAATCAGAGGATGATCCAAAACCCATTGAAGTTTTATGCATTTGCAAGCATCAAGCATTACAACAGTTTCAGATAAGTGATTCTACATTTTAATTTTGAAGAATCAAATAGCCATATGTTTGAAACACCATGTGGAATGAATGATTAGAATTCAATTCCATAAACTAAATTGATATTGCTCAAACACAATTTCTGTTGAAGTAATGAATTTATAAATGAACCGTATATAACTCAAAGTTTGGAACATAACATGTTCAAGTACTCAAATGATAACATGCATCATTTTCTGAGTCATTTATATGCAAACATGTTCAATTTTCCATATCAATTTAACCCTCTTCAACACTTCCTTCTTCTCTGGTTAAGGAACTTGAACAGCTATCCAACCACAATGGGACAATGCATACACATTATGGAACCTAAAACTACAACAGATGCTGGGAACTAACAATTTCTCACCTATTTTGCATAAAACCAAATCCCCAAAACTGATCAGTCTATAAATCCCCAACCAAATCTCCACATTAAATCATGCATCATCAAAACACAAAAAAGTGAATAAATCTCCCAACCAAACTCTTTTTTTCCCGAAAGCAAAACCAACAAACTTGAAACCCCAGAGATGAAGGAAATTCAAAAACCCAGTGGGCATGCATTATTGTTAATGAACAAAAAGTGGGTCTTCGGGTCAACGAGAAAATGAATCATAAGAGGAACAGAGAGTAGAGCAACCAGTTGTGGGTTAGAAGAAGACAACAATTTACGAATGATTTACGCAACCAGAGTCTTCGTCAAGCAAGGAAGACCGACATTTTTCCAGCATAGAATAAAAAACTTACTTAACCCTGGAGAGACGAACGTCTTGGAGAAGAAGGGCAGCGTGCGAGAGAGAAGCTGAGAGACTTGTCGGTCGACAGAGAGGACTGATTTCGTGAGGGAGAAGGAGATAATGTGTTTCGCTATCCAGATGAAGGAGACGAGAGGGTGTTTTTTGTAAAACAGGTGTGTTTTTGTGTTTTGGAGACAGGGATAAGCGTTTCTATCCTTCGATTTTTGGAGGAACAAAAATGCTTATCCCTGTCAATCGGAACAGAGGACAGCAAATCGGGGACAGTAGCCAAACATTAGGATTTTTATGTTTTGTCGTCTGTCCCTACTATTAGAGATAGCAACCAAACACTGCATAAGAGGTTAGAAGGCTGAAACCAAACACAAAGTCTTTCTACGTCGTCGTTTAGAGAGGAGGAGGAGAGCAACAATAGCAGAGAGAACAAATGTTGCCAACAACGGCTTCCAGAGAATCAACAGGTCATCGTCCTCCACATCTCCCCTTAATTCAGCTGCCCTTTAGTATCTCCGCCAAATCATTAACCTTCTCATCCCTTTCCCTTATATTATTCTTCTTCTCTCCAGATCCCATCTCTGGATCTCAACTGTTTTCACGACAATTTCTTCTGCTTAAGAAATTATTTTTTAGTACTTATGCGTAGTGGCAACAAATGGAAAAGCTATTTATGATTTCCGAAATGTTGTAGTTCGTTTCTACCATATGTTTCTCTGCAGAATATTTCTTGTCAGAAGCCGAATATGTTTTGCGAGAAAGGTTCGACCTTGTATTTGGTTTTAATTTCACTTTATTCTTTTCGAGTGATAATCATTTTTATTTCATTGTCTTAGCAATGATTCATTATCCTACCAGATTCTACTACATTAACAATGTCCAGTCGAAATCCTGCTGAGATGCAGAGGTCCAAACGTAAGCAGCCTTACTCTTAATTAATAGAGAGCTTATCCTACCAGATTCCGTCAAGATTTAATTGTTCTTGAGGAGGATTGGTGCAGCTCTCATCACACTAGATATGACAAGTCTAAGTTCATTTCCGCTTATATATAATCTTTTTTATGTTCAGTAATTTTATTTGCTTGGCATGATTATATTGTATTAGGCAATTACAGGTGGTCTTCCTCATTTAGGATTTCAATCATATCTGCTCATTAACATGCTGTTCAGAACAACAAACTATGGATGGTGCAAAAGCAAAAATAGTTGGCCTTTTGATTTTTCTGAAACGTTTAAGTTCATTTTTTATTTTCTAGATTGACTATTACTTTACTTGCGTAGACTAAACATGTATTACCAAGACCTTTCTCATTTCTTTAACGTGCAGGGACTGCTTGTAGGGAAAAACAATGAAAGACTAATGATAACTTTTGAAAAATGAAAACAATAATCCCAGAGATGGATTTGTTTTTAAGTTATAATGAAGTTCTAAATGACAATCGTTAACAGAAGATGTTAAGCTTCATTTAAAGTAGGAGAGTTGCCATTTAGTGTGTTTATATGAATTTCTTTGTTATGATTTGTATGTTACAATAGCTTTAATACAACATTTTTTACTTGTTATTTCAGACGTGTAATTATTTGGTAGGATTCAATTTTTGACTAAATTTTCTTGTTGAAATTTTGAGTTTGTCTGTGAGACTCTAATTGCAGGTGTAAATTTGTGCAATATTGAAAGCAATTTGAAATATTTTTGTTTTTTATTTGGTCTCGGAAACTAAGAATCAATGGGCACTCGACCCTACTTTTGTTGTAATCTGCAGCCTTCTATTGGTCGTTGCAACAATGACTTATTTTACTGCATAAGTTAACCATATTGTTATTGTTCATGTTAACATCTTTTTTAGTCTATATAATTAAGACTTTTTACTTGATCATTTAACAAGAAAATATTGAAGTTTAATTGTTCTGTTAGTAGAAATATCTTCTGGGGACTTATTTCTTGGGTTTTATTCAATGCGCAACTCATAATTATAGTTGTGACATAACAAGACTACCTTGATCCTTTAACATCGTAATTCTTCCTATGTAACTATGTAAGCAATGTATCACATGCATGATGAAGCAGTGCTGGGATTTGGTTGTCACAGTTCTGAAGTTGAGCATTGTTTTAAATCAAAGCTTTTAGTGTACAGAGCTTGTGTTGTTTGTTTTTCATTTAATTGCCTGTTCAATGACCTTGAAAGTCTTGTCTTCTGCATTAAATCTTAATTTTGTTGCTTGTCTTTTTTTGCCAGGTATGACCATAATACTGCACATGCTGTGTTTGTCATTATTTCAGTTCCACTTCTCCATTTGTTAATCACAGGAGTAGTTCTGGCAACATCTTGTTAGTAAGAGTCACTATCCCAAACTTGGAGTATTTGGAGTAACATTATATTAATACTGCATGTCCCCAATTAAAGAATCTTAAATCTCTACTTTTACCCATTCACTTGATTAATCACTGTAATTTGACTCTTTTTTGGAGATGAAAAATTAAACCAGAATTATGATATTTAAACTTTACAAGTAACACATAGATTCAAACTTTACTAAAGGAGACAAGGTTTAAGCATCATTAATAATTCAAATTACAGTTCGATTAGGTTCCTGAGAAATTTTCATTTTTTTAGTTCTCAAAAAGTGAGTTATAAAGCCATGCACTCATTGCGCTGCAAAGTTCCATAGGCTCTAGAAGCCATCATGTTTTCCCTTTTTCTCTTTAATTTGCTTTTGCATGCATGGTGCAAGACATCCAGAAAATCATTCTAGGTCATGATTTCGTAATTATTACAGATATTTTCTCCATAACAGAGCTAATTTTTCTTATCTTGGAATCTCTCTTTATGCACACGATGGTGACATTCATTCATTCCACAAAGGTTTTTGATTAACAAGTCTTCGGAAGGAAGCACCTAATAGTCGTGTTTGGGCAGTGGCTTGAATAGTAAGTGTAAAATTTTTTGGTTCCTACTATGTATGAAATATATTTATATTGTTTGTGTGACCATAAGAGGTACTGTTGTTTCTCTTTGAAATATACAGATTATTGTCTGCAAGGGATGTTTGTTTTTCATTTTTTATATTAATTCTTACATCTTTAGTTTTTTTTTTTTTAACGTGGGAACAATCATATTCTCAGTTTTTCAATTTGATGTTAGTTTCTGTTTCCGTCTTCCATCCATTAATTTTTCTAATTCAGTACTTGAAGTTTGCAGTTAATTACACATTAGGACTTCTGTTAATATCCTTAGATTGTACTTGACATCCAAACTAGACATACATGTTGTTCACAGTTGCATGTCCAGCTTGAATTCCACCAATACCGTGTAAGATTTTTCCTTGAGGATAATTCACATAAATTCTAATTTAAAATGATTAGCAAAGTTATAAAATGATTTAATAGTCAGAAGATCGAAGTAGAAAATAACTTTAAGGACTGAAAATATGTTTGATGCTTTTTAAGTGAAATAGCAGGTTCAATTCTACATTCAACAATACAGTGAAGTTTGTTAATTAGTGCTGACCCTTACCTTTCCCTGGCTGAGGGCTGTATGATTTGACATACAATGCAATTCTTTCTCTCCAAAGTTTGTCATTCTTTATGGCATGTTCCATGTCACTTCGTGTTTTGACACTTTATTTTATCTAGCCAAGTTAATGATCTTAAGTTCCTGCTCTTTTGTTTTCTTCTGCAGTGATATACTATTTTCTTTCACCCTTTTGGTAGCTCGTACACTCATACCTGTTTTGCTATCAGCTTGCTTCTCAAGGTGGCAGCCTCCTACTATCATTATCTGAACTTTTTAGGCTATGATGGTAACCTGATTACTTCAATTGAAACATCTCTCCTATATCTTGATAAGCATTTCAGTGTCATACTATTTAGTGATTCATGTATTCTTATTAAGATTCTTTTTCTTGATTTACTATTATAGGATTATTTGCATACTAGGGTCCTTAAGGTTGGTGGTATGAGAACTGTTGTTAAAAGAGTAAATTAGTTTGAAAATATGAAACTAAAGAATCAAATATGATGTTCATCAACCAATGTTGTGCTGGCTATTAAATCCCATTGCTTGAGAAGTTGCATATTCTTCAATCCGGTTATTGTTTGTGGTTAAACCAAAGCTGTTTTATGACTATCATACATTGGGTTGAAAGCCTGTATATCGATGAGTTGCACTTACTACATTTAAATAATGCACTAACTACATCTTTCGCTGCAGTTTTACCCTTTTTAGAGAATGTTTTTCATATACCCAGTCAGATCGGCATTGTCCTCTCTCCTGTTTGTAAGTATTAAATACTGCATCTGATAGCTTCACTGTAGCTTACTTTTTGTACTCTGAACCTTGTAGTGATTTTAAGTGGCATCAATCCTTCAAAAATACTTCATGAATGTGTATTTTAGTCGAAGGCTGTGATTTTCATATTGTCAATTGTACGCTCCCCATTGATCTTTTTGTCTGGAAATTAAAAAAGTGTGATAAGCCACCGTGTGAATGAGTATGGATCCTTAAAATTTTGAAGGACCGCATGCAGATATACGTGGAATAACAGAGTGTTTTCTTGAACTAACAGACGAGACCATACGAATCGGGGAGTGTGTCATTTCGGTGAAAATACTTGAAAGGCCCGATAGGAAGTGAGAATAAATGTGAAGCTACCCGTTGGTGGATTCCAATTTCAAAGGGAGACATCAAAACAAAAAGAGCCCGAACTTGTGATTCAACTAATAAAATAGTGTGGAAGATATCATTTATTATTTGTTAATTCATTTGTTAATTATTTAGTTAGATACTTTACAGTTACGGTTAAGTAGTTAGTAATGTTAGCTGTTAGTATAGACGTTAGTAGTTCATGTAGTTAGTATTCTGTATTCGTGGTTGTACTTTGTATATAAGCCTTACTGATACAATACAAAAGCTGAATAAGAGAGTATTATTCAGGCACTCTATTTTTGTACAGAACATACCCTAAGGTTGTTTATAAATTATTTGAAGCCTAAAAAACATAATGCTTTTCTTAATGAAGGCGGCATTCAACACGGCCATTTATATGATTTGGAAGGAGAGAAATAGTTGCCTGCATAATTAAAGGGAAGAAGATAAGTACAAAATAGATGAAAACATTGTAAATTGGATTATGATAGCCAAGAGAGTTGATCATCTTCTACTAACCATTATGAGAGCAAAATGGTGCTTGTAATTGGGTGTTTGTAAATGTAGGTGTTGTCTTAATATATTGAGTGAATCTTCAAGTATTTTAAATACTCCTAGTTATTTATAACTTAAGAAACTTTGTATTACTGTAATCTTGTAATAGCTTTTGCTATGATATAATTATTCTTCCATTTTTCAAAGAAAAAAAGATAAAAAAAGACCTAGGAAAAATTAAGATGAAGTAATTAAGAATCATACAATTTTGTTAGAACTTATCGTAGATATAACCCGCAATTGAAAACTTTGATGTGCTAGAATTATGATAAAGGATATTATATAAAAGATCTTTCTCATTCCTTTTACAGTCAGCCTTTATATTTTGATTACAGAGTATTCATCTCCTAGTTATTTAATTTAATTAATTTCTTACTTAACTTAATTACTTTCTTGTGATGGCTTATTTCATTTATTTTTGCATATATCTTTTTTACTTTATATATTTATTTACTTATTTTTTTCTTATATTGTTAATTTTTATTATATATATATATATGTTTTATATATTACATTACATATTTTTATTTTTATTTATTTATATTTTGTATTATTATTATTTTGCATTACATGTGAGTTTATTGGAAATAATTCTCTATTTAGATAAAGGTAAGATTACGTATTATTAGACCTTTCCAAACTTTGCATTTAAACAAGAATCTGATCACTGTGTGTTATTGTTTTCGTTATGCATGTAAAGAATAGTTAGTTAGGACTATTAATTTCTATAACTTAATTCGTTATAAAATGATGAGTTGGTGAGTGTGTGTGTGATGGTCGACCCTGGATTTATGAGGCATCCGACTGTAGTTAGTGGCATACTTGCAAAAAGAGATATGCATATCTTATCTACAAAACTAAATACTCCCTCTGATTCATAATAAGAGTCGTTTTAGAGGAATGC
>JANZLX010000213.1:33663137-33674890 GCA_025531955.1 Erythroxylum orinocense
TACAAAGTGTTTGTAAATGATTCGGTAATGAAATGATATTTATGGTTTCAAGTGTTTTATATATATTTATGAAATGGACCCAAATTATTGTTGAATACCAATGTTATTAACTAGTGTAACTTGCAAATGGAAATGTTTTTAAAAGCTATGGGCCCGATTCGATTAGTCATTTTTCACTCATGTGAACCTTGTTTTAAAAAAACAAAAGTTTTCTTTTGAAAATAAATTTTGACTGATTGTTCATTTTAGCATGCCACTCTTGCGGGATATGTACTTGGATATCACCATAGATATCGGGTATGTGTCTTGTGGGAGTGGGGTGCTACAATTATAGTTGTTGATAAATTGATCTTAAGTGGTGTTCTTTATGTGCCTGGCTTAGATTGTAATCTGTTATATATGAAAAGGATTACTAAAGAACATAATTGCACAGCTAATTTTGGTGCTAGGAATAAAGCTCATGCTATTTTATCTTCTAATGAAGAAATTGCGCTTTGGCACTATAGGTTAGGCCATTCTAGTTTATCTTCCATGAATCATCTATATCCTACTTTTTTCAATAAAAAGGAAAATTTTCTTCAGTGTGAATTATGTCAACTTTCTAAACACACCAGAAATTCTTATACATCCCGAGCCTGTAAACCCACTAAGCCTTTTTCCATCATTCATTGTGATGTCTGGGGGCCATCAAGAGTCAAAACCAAACACAATGTTAAATGGTTTGTAACCTTTATTGATGATCATACAAGATTAACTTGGGTATATCTTTTGAAAGGAAAAGCAAAAGTTTTTCAAGTATTTAAGGAATTTTATTCATTTATACTAAACCAATTTCACACAAAAATCCAAATTTTACGAAGTGATAATGGTAAAGAGTATCTAAGTCAATCCTTTGGTCAATTTTTTATCAGCAATGGTATTATACATCAGACCTTATGCACCAAAACACCACAACAGAATGTTGTTTCATCAAGAAAAAATAGACATTTACTTGAGGTTGTTAGATCTATTATGCTCACAACAAATGTTCCAAATCATTTTTGGGGGATGCTATTCTTTCTTTCTACCTATTTAATAAATAGAATGCTCTCAAAAGTTTTGGGGTTCATACACCTTTACAAAAATTGCTTGAGATTTATCCCCCAGTTCCCTTTGTTAATACTCTACCTCAAAAGATTTTTGGTTACGTTGCCTTTGTGCATAATTACCATTGTGGGAAACTTGAACCTAAGGCCCATAAGTGTATTTTCTTAGGTTATTCTTCTACTCAAAAAGGTTACAAGCGTTTCTCTCCTACTTTAAAGGGTTATTTTGTTACTTTGGATGTGACCTTCTTTGAAACGCAAGCCTATTATCCAAAAATACTCATTCAGGGGGAGAGAAGTGAGGGTGAATGGATTTTTTTGTAAAGTGATAGCTCACCGGACACACTACACCAACAAATTCTACCTTCTACACCTAGCCATGATCAAACCAAATCTGATTCTTATGACACCATCTCTAAAACACACAATTTTGATAACATCAAACCTGAGATACTAGATCTTGACAGCACCATTCCCATTGAAGCTACTAATATAGCCGGTTCCAATCACAAATCTGACTAGAATTGCACAGAAAACAATGAATGTGATAAAGGGAAGGATAGTGAAATTAGGGTGCACAGACAGGGAGACAAAAATCCTGAGGTGCAATCACAATTTTTCTCAAGGAGAAAAGGCAAACAGTAGGCACAATGTGAAGCAGAACCAGAAAAATCCATCACACTTCCTGAGCAAGGCCATGAATTAGAACCTACTGCAAATTCTAAGGAGTTTGGATGGCCAATAGCTTTAAGGAAGGGAGTAAGATCTTGTACAAAGCACCCAATCAGCAATTTTGTTTCTTATAACAACATATCACCACATTTTAAGGCTTTTGTGACTCAGTTATCTATTGAAAAATTACCTGAAATTTTCCAAGAAGCAGTGAAGGATCCTAAGTGGAGAGAAGCTATAGATGATGAACTGAATGCACTCAATAAGAACTAGACTTGAGTAATAACAAATTTACCATAGGGAAAAACAATGGTTGGCTGTAAATGGGTGTTCACCATCAAATATAATCCTAATGGAAGTATTACTCGGTATAAAGCAAGACTTGTAACTAGAGGTTTCATACAGACGCATGGGATTGACTACCAGGAGACTTTTGGACCTATAGCCAAACTCAATAATGTTAAGATTCTATTATCACTAGTTGCAAATCTTAACTGGCCATTATATCAATTAGATGTAAAAAATGCCTACCTCAATGGTGATCTTGAAGAAAAGCTATACATGAAAATACCTTCGGGACTAGAAGAAGCTACACATCCTCAGAAGGTATGCAAGTTCAGAAAATCACTCTGCAGTCTGAAACAATCACCTCGGGCCTAGTTTGATATATTTACAAAGGCAATGAAGAAATTTGGCTACTACCAATGTCAAACTGATCACACCTTGTTTGTTCGATGGCTGACTAATGGTAAAATGACTATTCTTATAGTTTATGTTGATGATATTGTTATTACAGATAATGATTGGGAAAGCATGAAGGAGCTAAAAGGTGCTTTGGCCTGAGAATTCAAAGTTAAGGATATGGGCTATTGATATACTTTTTAGGGATGGAGGTGGCCAGATCGAGTAAGGACATTCCAGTGTCCTAAATGAAGTATACACTTGACCTTTTATAGGAAACTGGGATGATGGGGTCAAAGCCTGCTGAGACACCCATGGAATCAACTTATAAATTGATTCTTAAAGAAGAAGGCACACTAGTGGATACAAGGAGATATCAAAGATTAGTTAGAAAACTGTTCTATTTGTCTCACTTGACCAGACATTAGTTTTTTTGTAAGTGTGATTAGTCAGTTTATGAGCAATCCTGAACAAGAAAATATGGATGCAGTACTTAGAATCCTGAAGCATTTGAAAATGACTCCTATAAATGAATTATTCTTTAAGAAAAGCGAGACAAGGAGTATTAAAGTATTCACATATGCTAATTGGGCTGAAATAGTGACTGATAGGAGGTCTACAATAGGTTATTGTACCTTTGTGTGGGGTAACTTGGAGAAGTAAAAAAGCAACCAGTAATTGTCAGAAGCAATGCAGAGGCTGAGTATAGAGTATTAGCATTGGGAATTTTTGAAAGAATATGGATTAAAAGACTCTTGACAGAACTTCTGATCAAAGTAGAGCCTTAAATGAGGGTGTGGTGTGACATCCTAGCAATTATTGAGATTGCAAAGAATCCTATCTATCATGATAGAACTAAACATGTGGAGATAGATCGTCATTTCATAAAGGAGAAAGTAGATTCTGGTTTGATTAATCTAGCTCACATTCCCACTAGCAAACAAGTTGCAAATATTTTCACAAAAACACTTACTAGAGTTAAATTTGAAGAGTTAAGTAGCAAGCTGGGAATGATCAATACATATGGGGATTGTTAGAAGAATATTTTCAGTTTTATTACTTTATTTGTTTCCTTATTTATTTAATAGTTTATTTCCTAAAATATCGTTTCCATTTCTGATCCCTATTTTCATGGGATCTTATTTATTTCTTTCTAGGCAATAGTCAAGGGATTGAATTGAAAAACAATTACTCATCTTTTTTGTAAGTATTTCTGTCATTTATGAGAAATAATATACAAAAATTATCCTCATATTTGTTCACATAATCTAATTTTCATTGCATTTTTAATTGGTTTAAATTACTTATTTTTATTACTCTGTTAGTACCTATTTTATAAGTATTCATTCATCAATGTGAATTCTATTATGGATACTTATAGCATATTCATAATTTAGAGGATACAATACAACAGGAGCGGAAAACCAATGATCAAAGCTAGTATGTCATGCATATGTCACCGTCCATTATATAAGCTTGATTGTCTTTTTGTCTTTAAACGCGTAGAAATTGAAGCGTAAAAAGCACGGATTGGAATTCGGATGCCGCTGTCCTGTCAGCGTCACTCTGTATCAATATCCCATCGCCACTATACTGATAAAAAGCATCCGTGACTGTGGTAAGTGCATATACTTTACCGGAAAGTTGCTTGTGTAAATGAGCGCTAGATCTGCCTATCCAGCGACCAAGAAAATGAAAAGTTCTATTAACAAATTAATGGAGAAATTGTAGATAAGTTGCTCGAGGACTACTGAAAGTTGAGAATTGAGACTTGTCAGTTCCAAAACTTGGTTAGAGGTCATGGAAACGTGTTACCTTAGATTTACTGGTTCTAATAAACAAAAATTCTTGTATTACCCACCAACTTTTTTGTGATCTTAAAAAAATTAGGAAAGCATCCGATAAGGTGTTTCTACACCAACCTCCTTCAACTGGGTCAATCTTTTGTGCTTGTCAGTGTCACCATTACTCTAAATATCGTAGACTGAACAGGAAAGAAAAATGCATATGATAATTACAGCTTTTGATGTTCACATCTCAACTTCCCCGGAGTTGAAAAATAGGGAAAAAGTTGATTCATTACCATTTCTTCAGCAAGAATACCACCTCTCCAAGTCGTACAAAATTTGCTTATTTATTCAATAAACTCCAAACACCTCAACTGATTAGTGTTTTGACTCACTTCCTACATAATACAACATTTGTTTGACCATCAAAATTATGCTTATGTTCAGTAACAACTGTGACATATCTCTTTACATGATTCCAATCTTTCTTGGATCGCCTACCAGCATAAATTGTTGACAACATCTTGAAGGATTGGAGTGTTTTTCTTGTTTTAAGCGGAACAAGATCTTCTGTCCAGTTTTATGGTATCTTATTGTGTCCAGTGAATCTCATCCATTCATTTATGCAAATTTTGCGTAAGTTTCATATAAATAAATGTGGAGCTCGCATAAATAAATGACTAAGATTCACTGGATACAATAAAACACCATAAAAATTGGACAAAAAATCTAAACTCATTTTAAGCGAGGAGTCCAAGGTGACGTCACAGAGTATTTCCTGCCTTAGTAAACTATCGATGGCAGAACTATTTACTGGCATCGTTCAGAATAAAAAGCCTTTCTCTTCCCTTTTGGCCTCCACTTCTACGGCAGGAGTGATATGAAATTGGAATCGTACTTTCCTCGGATGAACTTCTTTTGTGGTGCAAGAATTCTCTCTTGCCGTTAAGATTCTGACGTGTAAATTCATGCTTCCCTCCCGTCATGCTACTATCTTAGGGCCAAGCTTGTGCTTGTGTCGTGCATTTGAAAAAATGTCTCTCTATTTCTATTTTAAAAGATGCTGACATTAAAGCCATGTCTTCTTAGATTTGAAAAATAGAATAATAATCATTGTGCCTGCACTTCGACCACAATAGTCAAGATGTCTGAAATCAGAGATGACTATTCAGTTGTGGACAATAGCTATGACATTGCCAAATTTTAATTTAAAAGGCATTCAACAACTCAGTGCATAAGTATACTTGTACGTATAGTATGGACATGGAAATTAAATCTCCACTAGGCATAGCTGATATTAAAATACTTAAAACTGAATGCGCACCCCCTTCTCATCACTCGAGCTATGAAATGTTCAAAGTAGTCGCAA
This sequence comes from Erythroxylum orinocense, assembly GCA_025531955.1. Classification (NCBI taxonomy): domain Eukaryota; kingdom Viridiplantae; phylum Streptophyta; class Magnoliopsida; order Malpighiales; family Erythroxylaceae; genus Erythroxylum; species Erythroxylum orinocense. The sequence goes on from JANZLX010000213.1 coordinate 33,668,732, forward strand.
CTTGCAATCCTAGCCAGGAAAAGTTGAGGGGGAGGCGAGAACGACTGGAAATGGATACATTTGACTTTGTGGTCGGCCTGGAAAATTATTATCTGATTGCCCGCATGAGTCGGGACTTGGAAACATACCGGATTTGAGTATAGTTAGTTGATTGAAGTAAGCCCATTCAGATGTTCACTTCTCACTATGGGAAATACAGTACTCTGCTATACTGCACATAGAGTCCTTAACAAAAATATATTGAGAACTTTAATTATTATACCAACTAGTGCTCCAGCCTCCCATCTCCAGACTATGAGAAGGCAGAAGCTCCATTTCCTTGATCCTTGCATCACTTTAGACAACTCATTCCCATCTTAAGCCAAAGTTAATCTCCAAAAGTTAAAGAGAGGTTAAAAGTGTAAAGATGAGACAAAAAGGCAAGGTGTGAAGAATTCATTATGATAAGGCCAAATTTAGAACAAAGATGACCGCACTTTATGATATTCCACTCAGCACAGCAACCACACAAGGTACTCTCATATTCAGAACTCTTATTCGCAGAAACTGTACCTGATAAAAACAAGCGGGCACTTTGCCTGGGAAAAATCTCCAGCTTCTCCACTGATGATCTCCAAAGTGAGGGAATCCTTTTCCCATCTGTTCCTACAACGTGTCACAAAATCTACACTGTTAACCTGTCTTAGAATTTGCTTTCCTAACTTGCTACCAACTTAAAATGCTTAGCTCTCATAAGGCAATGCCAAATATCGAATTTGGTCCTATCGCAATTTAATATTAATTAAGTACGCCACAAAATTTCGTCCAAAGTGTAAATCTTTATATACGCTCCTGTGAGAGTCTCTCTCCAACACCTGGACTGGAGTGCATTCCAAACCTTTCGTCCAACACCTGGAGTGCACAACAATATATAGTGCTTTACATAAAAAATAAAATAGAACTCGCCAGATACAGTGAGGAACTTTTTTTAACGTTGGAAGATACAGATACAACAATTGTGAAGGCTTACGCGCCTCGTTTTTCCCCGCAAACTTGTCACACGTATATATGAAAGGGACAACAGTTATAAGAGGCTTCTTCAGTTACAATCTAACTGCATAAAGGGATTTGTCTGAATCTTTATACAAGTTACACAAGCTATAAGAATGTTTTTGTCCAAACTACATAACTACTAAAGGAAAATTTTTGGTACCAACCAGTCTAACCAACGTAACCAAAAACCTACCAAGTAACTGCCAAACAACTATCACTGCCTTCACCATCAAGCTAAGGCGAATCTATAGAGTTCTAGTAATTGTGATGCACTGTTGAATTTGCCTCAATGTGCCTGAAATCACCAACCAGGCTACGCGCTGCCTTTCAACCAAAATGGACAGTCAACGCACCTTGCACCATTCTAGATACTTGGCTGATTTTCTGGACAGCCTAGTTTGCACCATGTCCTTGCCGAGCTATGCCACTAACATGCCAATGAACAAGTACAATCATTGTGCTATTCAAGTTGCCGAAAAGAGGGTCTCACAGAAATCATGTCACACAATTTCCTCTGTTGACGTGTCAGCCAATATACACCTCAAAATGAGGAGATCCAGGATACCTGATAATCTCAAACCCTTCAAGATTGTAGTTGCTATAATTCAGGAACTCAGTACATCCCAACTTCTTTGCATATGTGAAGGCAAAGGAGCATCCAGTTTGATGCTTGCAAGTTGAGAAAAATCAAAGTCTGATGATGTCTGAAAATTTTGCAATGCCTGGGACATGTCAGGCAAAACCATTTGCTTGCAGTGAAGATGTAAGCGTGGGTGCTTTTCATAGAAGCTTCCACTTTCCAAATCCATGCCAAATGGGAGCATCTTTCTGTCAGCAAGCTTGTCAATTAAGTTGCTTTCAACAGCAGATCGATGTAGGCATTCCCACTTCCCGTGAGCTCGCCACCCATATTTGTAATCTCCAACTATTGGTGTCCCCAATACCTCAGCACAGTGTACCCGAAGCTGTGGTGACAAAAAGTGATTGAAGGAGTTATGCAACAATGAAGATGAGGCTGAAAGAAAGCAATAAAGAGTCAACTAGACATGTTCTATTCCCATTCAAACCTGATGCTTTCTACCAGTGAGAGGAGACAACTCTAACCATGTGAAACCTGCATTAGGCCATAGACAAGAGGGAAAAAGAAACACAGTTAAAAGAACTCGCCCATAATAACTTCAGATGGTTATACTCATTCCATGTAATTGTGAAGCCAAATAAACAAAAGAGGCCATGCCTCAGATCCTACTACAAGAACTACCCAAAACGAATCAGACACTATATGCTTCTTACCAATTACTTTGAAAATGGTACTTCTAATCTTACAAGAGAAGAAACCAAAAGTTCCTGAACGGATTGAGACAAGTCAAATAAGAAAAAACTGTATTTTCTCCTATGGATAACAATAAAAATCAGATCCTAATGCCAAATACCATATAATAAAATTACTAATTTGGGCATATCATGTGCTTCCTCTTTCATTTGTCAAGTTTCACACTATAAACACTACAAAACAAGTGTGTTAAGAGAAATTCAACACTAACCATCAGATGAAGATTCGATTACTTTATAATGTGTTACTGCACGCTGAGAAGATATGCTCTGTGCATCCTTCATCACTGTTATTCGATCAGACTTCCCGCTATCCACCACCACCTGAAAGTAATGAATGCCAAAATATTTTCTGCAATGAATATTGAAAAATTATGGACAACAAAGTGAGCTATATTATATGCTGAGATATTGTCTTCAGTTGTCTGGGCCATATTGTCTATGAATCAATTTCCAGCAAAACTGTCCAGCAAAAATTCCATATTGTGATTATAAACCAGCAAGTGCCATAAGTTACTAAAATTCATGCAACGTTTCTAACAAAGCAATCAAGTTTCGGATAGTTTGATGCGTCATGTTGAATCAACTAGGTCTCTACATGCTTATAAATGAAATATCAGACATGTATAGTTCATTTTAGTGGCCAAATGATATTTTCCTATATTCCTTCAACCATCCAGGTCCAGAAACTTAAGGACTGAAATAAGGGGACTTATAAATGCTATAACAGATGCAAGTTCATCCAGACCTTCCTTAATGGTACTGAAATCAATCCAGATGAACGTTTCGGAGTCCCGATGACAAGTGCCCAATATCGTCTTTGCAGAACTATTCTTTTGTTGTTAAAATCCTAAAACAAGAGGACAGTTAGTTATTCCACATACCATGAAACAATGGCCAATTGCTCAACCCTTCTGATTGTAAATTGCTGATGGTTATAAAAGCAGAAATAACTTACATCTTTTGAAGCAGCAAAAGTCTTTTCCCGGAAGATAGAATGCAGAACTGTTGTACTCATTTGTGTCCTTCCCATCACCAAGATGCCACTGCTATCTCTATCAAGTCTGTGAACCTAAGAACACAAAGGTTGAATAACTAGTGCTAACTTTACCAATAGCAATAACTAACAATTCAGCTACCAATCTAGAACCACCAAAAGAAAGAGACACATCATTTACTTTTCTTTTCAATTGAAGCTCCTAATAGACAAAACAGAAAAGCCTCCAATTAATTTTTAAGATGAAATTCTCAACACTGCAAACATTCAATTATGAGGAACATTCTTCCTGAAGACTTCATCCTAGCAATATGGCTATTCTATTGGATGGAAGATATGCAGATAAAAGCCACCATAAAGAATCACATAAAACAAATTAATTAACCTCACCAGCCGAGGGGGTTCTGAGTAGTCATAACTTAAACAAGATGCCGCAAGTTCATCTAAACTTCTTTTTATGCCAATCCCACCCTATCCAACAGAGAAATGCAAACAAAAGTTAAGAAAAAAGCACTTTTCCTTTTTTTTTAAATATTTATGATCGAAAACATCAAAGAGAATACATATTGAGCATGTAACAAGTAGCTCACTTGAACAGGCAATCCAGGAGGCTTGTTGAGGACAACAATAGCAGGATCCTAACCGAAAAGCATAGTGGGTCACATTTTGAGAAATTAACAATATTACTTATTGACCTACTTGCAAACAAGAAGTGAAGTACCTTATACAAAACAATGTCACGGATAAAGTTTACTTCTTCTTCCACGTATTGACAATCTTGTTTCTCAGAGGGAAACTCTTGAACACTAATGGGCAGAAAGATTGTGTCCCCCTTGTTCATCAAATCCTTAACTGCCACCTTCCATTTTTTTTCAAAGATAAGCAATAAGAAACTTCCCATGACTATGGCCTAACTCTAGCGAACAAACTCTTCACTCTGTTAATCATGATTGGATTGATGACTGATAGTATAACATTAACATGAAGAAATTACGTTACTTTAATTAAACCGATAACAAGATTATTTACCCTTTTAAGTCGATGCTCCTGTGCCTGATCACGCACATTACAGGATTCTCTTCTAACCTGCAACATGAAAACACCACGGAAAAAGCTTGCATAAGCTTAGAATTGCTCCAAATTCATTCCAAAGTCACCAAGCTACAATTTTTTTGGTCTTCAATCAAATTCCTTACACTTTCACGCATTTCAGCTATCATCCAACTCATTTCACATCCAAAGAACCTAGAATACGCATCAAGTTTTAGATTTTAGCTCAAGGAAGAACCTGTCTCAGTCGGAACAGCTTCTGCACAAGGCTTCTAGGAAGCTCTGGGCAGCAACGAAGAACCCATTTGAGAGCCGTCATTTCAGTGTCAGTTTCGGGAACCGCGCTTGCAGATAGAAGAGCTTTTCCCAAGGTCGACCCGCTGGTAGTGGGTGTGTAAGGCGGCAAAGTGAGCCATTTGCCCCTTTGGTTTTGATTGTCTTCGTTATCGCTATGGTTTCTTTGTGTCGCACATTGACGTTGGAACATAACGGAGACTGAGATCGCCGACCGTCGCGATTGGAGGAGGGCGGGGCGTAGGAGAGCAGAGTTCATTTGTGGCGGGAACCTCTTAACTTCTTTTCTTCCTAGGATTTTTGGTAAGGGTTTAGAAAAAATTTTCGTAGCAACGGGGAAATCTCAAAACAGTATAAGAAGTGCTTTTACAAAGATTGCCCTTCGTTGAGTCAGTGTCATAAGTGCATATTATCATTTATAATGTGCCATTTGTTTTCCCTAGTTTCATTTAGATAAGACTATCTTAAGTATGTCAAATTTTGTTTAAATAATTAATTAGTGAAAAACACTAAAAAGATCATAATCATCATACAATAAACATAATAACCAGTTGATAATCAGTAGTTTGTATTAGCTATTAGTTGATTATATCAGTAATTAGCTGACAACGTACCATATCAGCTGATTTTACCAACAAATAATATCAGTTGCTTATTTAAAGATGTTTGGTAAAATTATTTGTTTAGTATTAATTGTTTATGTATAAAATGACTTATGATAGAATGGCTTAAAAAAGATTTATAAGGGCATGTATATCTTAGTATTTCTTTGAATATTTTCATAAAAATTTAGATTTTAGATATTTAATTTCAAAAAATTAATTTTATAACTCTAATAAAAAAGATAAAACATATAATAATAATAATAATGATGATGATGAGGAGGAGGAGGAGGAGGATAACTACGACGACAACGAAAAAAAATAACAACAACAACAACAACAATAATAATAATAAATAAATAAATAAAATTATTATTATTATTACTACTGCTACTACTTCTTTCTTTCTCCATATTAATCAAATTGAAGTTTATTTTTTAAATATATTAACTTATTAATCAAGTTGAAGTTTAGGTAATAGTGTTTGATGAAGGAAAAACAATAATAAAAGATGACAACTTGAGTGATTTGTAATAACTTTTGGGCACAATCATCTTTTTGTTTCTTAATTTCTCAGCGGTTGGAGTTAAATGCTCCTTATAGGAGCATTTTAAAAACAATTAATTGAGTTCAATTCGTTAACTCAATTAGTTGATTACCAAACATGATTATCAGTGGTTTGAAATGGTCAAATAACCAAGTATCTCTAAAAGTTTTTGAACACCATTCCTACACTTAGGATGACTTATCAACACATCAACTTCACAAATTCCCTCACTACCACATACTCTTCATCCAATTCATCTCAAACACAATTCAAATCTCTAACATGCTATTCCAAAGCAAATACCC
>JANZLX010000213.1:33735711-33748168 GCA_025531955.1 Erythroxylum orinocense
ATATAAAAGAATACCTCATAATATATTATTAATAAGTCATAATGTTAGTACAAAAGTCACATATGTCCATTGGCCTATACCACACTATTAACACTAACATATGCCACCAACACAATAACTTGTTAAAACTATAGATGCCGAGGAACATGAGTTTGTCTTTTAGACTCTTACTGTAGGTGTTTTTTTTTTGTAAGTTCTAGTTTTCTACTTGAGGGATGAATATGGGTTCAACCAAACATAACATACTCTCATTTTGGATCTGTGTTTGTTGAATTATTTTGAGATTTTAAGGGTTTAGACATAAAAAAGAAAGAGATGCAAATTTAGAAGAAAAAAAAAGACTACAACATAACATTAGGTAGATAAAAACAAATCATTAGGCTTGAAGCAAGAATGAAGAATCTTTAAAGAGGGAAAAAATATTTCTATCAAGATTCAAGTGGAGACTTCAATATTTCATGATTTATAAGAATGAGTTCTTCTATTTAGTGTTCTTTCTTTTTTGTTATTAGTTTTCTTTATCTTAATATGAAATCAATTAGAATGAATTGATTAGACAGAGATTTCAATTAATCAACTTAAGGACAAAAGTTGTATTTCCTGAAAAAGAATATAACTTTCAAATTTTTATTAGCCTAAGAAACTAGGGTTATTAATTAAATCAAGTTAATTTTAAGCATAAAAAAGTTCTAGGAGAATTTTATATATTGGTCATGTTTATCCGTTGATTGCTCAATCTTGTTTATTACTTTATTTTGTTATTTTAGATTAGTAATTTTAATTTAATTTTTTAAATTAGATAATAAAAAGACAGTTAGTACTAATACTTATAACGCTCGTAAGAACGATACTTGTATTCACTAAACTATAGTATAAGAACTATATACACTTACCAAATTGATCTTTAACTTTATTCAGAAAATAACAAAATTAATATTTTTTGAATCGGGAGAAAATATCTTGAGAATTATAACATTGAAATGCTAATTAAAGAGTTATAAATTATTAATTTACCTATGAACTTCGGTTATTGTTTGATGTATCATAATATATTAATATCTATGTTCCAAATAATTTGTTATTTAATTGCATCCATATATAGGTTACATCTCGTCTTTTTTTACGTATACATTTTGGTTTTACTTAGTTCTTTTCTTTTTACATTATCCTCCTTTTCTCTTTTTCTTTTTGATCGAAGTGTATAAATTAACTCTTGTTGGGTTATAGATTTAAATTACAAAGACTAGAAAAGAAAAATGAAAATAGCGGGGAGGAGCAGCACCCACCTGCTCCTCCCCGCCTTTCGATAGAAGCGGTTGCAGATGCCCATTGATCTTCCCCTCCGGCACGATAACCTCTGCTTCTGATGGGATCAGATGGGATGCAGGAGGCTCGTCTCTGGATACTTGCAAGTCACATGGAAGTTTTCAGATTAACCCCCAGTGCTAGTTGCGATACGAGCAGATCTGGTCACCTGGTATCCACAATCCTTGCGGTGATGTTCCATCTTCCGCTAATGTTGTCGTCCTCTCCACCTTAACTATATCTCCTCATCGCTAGTCGGCTCGCGATATCTTAAATACACGTATGTTTCATGATAAGTAGAGAGTCCGTTACACTTTGATGGGTCATTCTAACTTCGAATACTTAAATACACGTCCAAGCCAGTCGAAGCCTACTCAATGGCAGTATGCTTCAGTTCCTAAGAAGAACGTATAAGCCATCGTATACTCAACAAACGGAAAACAAAAAGGATAATGAAAAAAAAGGGACCTGTAAGGTATACTTTATGACAATTGAAAAGTAGAACTTAATCTGAAGAGATGAATAAATCTGTATAAAGGACTCGATTCACGTCACTAATGACCACGTCCCCGATGGCTTGGTCCAGAGTAGGCCTTATTTATGATAGTCATAGCGCTCAAAATTTGAGAAGAATGGCGGAGGTCTCTAAGAGTCCTCGTACCCTCAACGTGCATGGAGTTGTAGGAGATCAAAAGGAAAAAAGTAACAATGGAGACAGCATTAAAAACCAATTGAATAGAACTGTGTGACCTCATGATCATATTCTTCCTTCTCTTTGATGCTCTGCTCACCAAAAATGTAAACAGTATTTCCAAGAGAGCTGGCGATAGTTACAGTTCTTGACTCGTAACTGTAACTAGAGCTATATTTTGAGGAACTAGTTGGTGGGTTTTGAGATGGTATGGTATGGAAGTGATGACAGAGAATGTGGGACGATTTACATATATGTATATATATACACAGGCTACCTGGGGATGGGTAAGAGAAGAAATTGCTATGAAATTGCGTAGTTGACAGGGAAGAATAAATTGCGGGCTGCCATGGGAAGCGAAACGTTGGATTTTCTTCCTTGTTGAATATGGAGTTTGATCAAAAGCACAGTACGCCATGATTTGACTGTAGACAAAAATAATCTACATTGCTGGATATTTTCTACATTTATTATGTTTTTTTGTAGCGATTGGTCAACTTGTGGCAGGACAAAATGATGTTATATTTATCACTTGACCTAACTGGCTTCACTAGGAATAGAATACAAAGAGTTTACATTTCGATTGCATGTATATGATCTCTTTTAAGTACAATATTGGTTGTAAAAGGAGTTACTAGTACTGGCATGTTCAAATAGTATTTGTGACCAGTCATTTGGTCAGGAAGTTGATGAACTAAATGAACAGAAACACGGCGTAAGCGATTATAAGTCCACTGGATTTACGATAGACAGTCAACTCAAGAAACGTAGATTTTACCACAGGATTCAAGAAAACGTGTTACTTCTACATTTATGACATTATAATATCTGCAAATTATAATATGGTTGAACAAGTCCGGTCTTGCCTATCGTATATATTATATATGTTGTGGATGGAGTGTCAATTGTTTGAATCTCCTTCAATGTGAGTCGAACTCGGCGGGCTATTAATGATGTAAAGGTTTCATACATTTCCAGTGTGGTTGTTAGCATAAATTTGCCTCCATTCCTCAGCCTACGACATAGCTTACAAGACCCCTTGTGAATTTTAATCCACAGATTGTAACCGCGAATAGAAGATACGATTAATTGGGGCTACCATCCGCTAAAAGTAACGATTGACTGAAAGAAAAACAAATACACGCAATTCATTACAATCGAAGGCACGCTGACGTCCTTCCCCTCAGTCATTTACCATCTTTGAAAATGTGATCATCTTAGACTTGATAAGTAAAATTGCCATTATTCTACCTTGAAGGCGAATTTTAGGTAGTAATAAGTAATTTGCTGCACTTCTACCTTCAAGGCATCTATTGGGTAGCTCATAGCTCAGAACATCGCCATTTAAGAAGGTTTGGGACCCAAAAAGGACACTCTATTACACATAATTATTAAAGCATTGTATTGTTATAGTAAAAGTCAACTACATCGATTGAATCCCTTCAAAGCTTTGATAATGATTCTAGACAATAAGATTCAAGGATGTAGCAAAATCAAATGCAGAGGTTCACTTGATGCTGTAAAAAACAAAAGTGACATTGAAGTCCTATTGACCATTATATCACTACACTAACAATCTATTTGATTGTGTATTTGTGAAGTCTCGATGACAAGCATAAACAATTCCAAATTAATTTCTATTACTGTGTATTTCACTATTGCAATGCACCTTAAAGTCATTATCCACAAAATTGTGATCCTCCAGAGTTGAATGACAAGGACCATTTAATGCTAACCCTCTTGTCCATTGATTGCCTAAGCTTTAACTGTTAGTTGAAACAGAGACTAATTAAGTAAATACTGGGAGTTCATTGTTTATAATGTTTATCGGTACATCTCCCCATCACTTCGTTCTCACATCCTTTTGAGCATTTTCTAGTACCTCTTCAGGGCTCTTCATTGCTTAGGTACCGTCTGGTGGTCTACCCTTTAGGTTATGTTTGATTGGATGTTTATTAATAAAATGAAATAGAATGTAATATTACTCCATCATTTTAGAGAAGAGTTTATAATAGAATGAAATTGAATGAGATGGAAGAGGAGGGTTTCAAATTATATCCCATTTCATTCTAAACAGTAAAAATAAAAAACCTCTAATTTAGAAAGTTTAGGATAGAATATAAAATGATAAATAAATTTTCACTATATTACACTTTAAACCCTTTTTTCAAATAATATTTCACTATATTATATTGTGAACTCTTCCATTAAAAATGTTAATGAACAGCCCGAGCTCAGCCCGACCAAACCACAGGCTAGGTGGCTCGTGGCCCGTGGCCCAACGAGCTAGGATAGGTCAGCCTGTAGCTGACCTGGCCCACTTCATTTTTTTAAAGAAAAGTTAAAAACGGTGTTGTTTTTGAAGTAATGATTGGGCTATAGGCTAGACCGAGCCAGCCACTTTTGGCCCGTGACCCACCCGTAGTCCAGTCAACCTGTCCAAAATTGACATCCCTACCTTTCATCCCCCCAAAAAATAATTTTCTAATGTTACATTTATTTACACTTCATTCAATTATAAAACCATTTTATTCCATTTTATTAAAAATCTTACGTCCAATTAAACATACCTTAGCCATGAATTTAGGTTGTCCTTAGGTATTTAGATTTAGACTTAGATACAAGAAACATCTAGATAGTTATTGGCAGAATCATATAAATATTATTTACAAAGTTAAATATTATTAATGAAAAAAATTCATGTGCAGTGTAAAAATAAATATTAAAATATACAGTAATTAGAACAAATAAAAATGTATAGCTATATTTAGTCTAATTTAATTATAAATATCCATTCATCTTCTTATTTCAAAAATTAAAAAAATTCAAACATCAAGGAACCAATCTTATAAGTTCTAAATTACAATTTGACATTTATAACTTATAATTAGTGACTGAGTAGTTTGATGATAACTTATATTTTTATTCATTATAATATTATGTTGTGTCATATTTTTGATCAATATTAATTGATCTTTGATCCTACTCTATCTGCCTAATTATTATAACAAGTAGTATTAGAGCATAATAAGAGTATGTACATCTAGTTGTTATATCATTTGTTGTTTCCATTATAAGTGAATTCTCTATGATAAAAAATAAATTAGATAATTATTTACTCTGTAAAAGTACCAAGTACCAATTAAGTATAGTTATTGTTTATGGGAAATAATGAGAGTTATAATAGCCAAATTTAACATTGAGAAGATCAATGGGAATTAGTTCTTATAGTGAAAGCTAAAGATGAAAGTTATTCTCACAAAAGTTAACCAATATACAACTATTAGTGGAAGATATGATGTTAAATGGAATGAAATGGACTTAAATGTTGTTATAAATCTTCATCTAATTTTAGTTGATGAAGTTGCCAAGTGTAAATGAGAAGAAACTAGTTTAAGAGATATAAGATTATCTCACAAAGTTGTATGATTTCAAGTCACTTAATAATAAAATTTTTCTTAACAAAAAACTTTACAAAATTTAGATGCCAGAATCTACTTTAATAACTAAACACATTAATAATTTGACTACTATGTTCTCTCAGCTTACATTGTTAGGCTATAAAATAAAGTTACATAAACGTGATGAGCTTCTACTTCAAAGTTTACTTTATTTATATGATCAACTTATTATAAACTTAACTAATAATCTTCTTACAGACTACCTAATGTTTGATGATGTTGTAGTTGTGATCTAGAGGAAGAAAGTTGGCACAAGAATAAGGAAAACAAGTAGTTTAGTTCGTAACAAGTTGAAGCCTTGATAGTGACAAAATGGAAATCAATGAAACGAGGCTAAATGAGAGCCTAAATTATAGTTGATCAAAATAAAAAGTTATAAAGAAACTAAAATGTTTCAATTGTCATAAGAAAGGTAACTTGAAAAAGGATTTTTGGAATTTAAACAAACAAAATTCAGTTGTCAAATAAAATTTACAAGTACTTTAAATGATGGCAATGCTTTCTAATTTGAAGTGGGAAAAGAAGGAAGTTGCTACTTGATATATAATTCTTTGACTCAGAAGATAATTTTCATATGATCTCTAGAAAAGAATGATTATGTCATTATGAACCTATCTCATCAGTATTTATATACAGTGTGACAATTATAATTTAAAAATTATTGATATTGGAATCATCAAGTTAAAGGTGAATGAAGGCATAATCATGTACTCTTTAGGAGATACAACTTGTGGAGGGTTTGAAGAAGATTTTTGTCTCTAGGAGAACTAGATAATTTGGCATACAAAATAGAAATTGTCAATAAGATTTTGAAGATAGTTTAATATGTGATTGTAATTATAAAGGGAGAAAAGATATGTGCTAACTTGTTCAAGTTAAAAGAAGAAACATCACTAAAATTAGAGAATAAATCGTTTCAAGCAATCCAAATGAAAGATTTTTCATATTATGACATCACAAATTTAGAAATATATCTAAAAAAAGGAATAAAGATTCTTACTAAGCAAATGATACTCTTTGAGCCTATAAAGGTATTACTACCCTTTAATAAGCATTATGTTACAAGTAAACAAACTTGTATAAAATTTAATAAATAAGATTGCTTTAGAATTAATGCGCTCTGATGTATGGTAAACACCAATCCTTTACATAAGAGGAGCAAATTAATTTGTTTCTTTCATTGATAATTATTGGAAAGCATATGTGTTACAGTCGACGCTCCTCGGAATCAATATTGGGGAGCTGATGGAAGCTGACTTGAAAAATTAAAGTTGATGATAGTCAGACCTTACTGAGTAAGTCCATATCGTCCCGTGACACCTAATGACATGCTTATATAATATACAATTTATATTATTATGAACACACATATATGATGCATGACAAATCATATAGTTGTAAGGCTCCTTTAATCCATAAGGACTAAAGGGAGCTAAGCATCACCAATAGGCTTGCCCTCATCATATCTTAATATCATATCATAATTATCTTTTGTAATCAAACCAGTGCATACTTGGTCCTGATGTATACCCACCAGGTAGCACGTCCTTTAAATTTCTTCCTCCTCCACGATCACAATTAGACACATCCACAAACAATTTAAATATCAACCATGAAATTTCACAAAACGAGCACTTAGTCAAGTAAAAACCATCATAAATGCATGCAATATTTCATAGGTACCCAAACTCATATCCACATACTTATATATCACAGTATTATTCATATAGGAATCACGATAACAACTATTCAAATCGTATATGTACATGTATATACTTATAGGTACTTATATATATATGTATGTGGGGTGTGTGTGTGTGTGTGTATCATATCATATCATATCCACGTGTATAAGGATAGGAGCATCTATCATGGCTTAAACATGTCATCAATCATATAAATATGGAACTATAGTTAATAGAAGGTATAGATTCGGTATCGATGGATAAATATGAACTTATCTGATTAATGTACTTGAAAAAAAAAAGAAAAGGTAATAAATTAATAAATAATAAAACATATAACCCCAAAATGAGGTTCATAGGAAGTACCCTTCAACACAAAATGATACATATTAGATTTACCTATCAAGTATGTAGGACTATAAGTAACACATTGATCAAATGTTCAGAGACAAAAGTAAACTGGTTTTACAATTTGGTGCAAGGTTCTCTATAATATTAAGTTCTCTAGTCCCAATGATAACTTCCATGATATCTAATTCAGTTGATTTGCACTTGGACTCAAACCTTCTAACATTTCTTTCTTTCCAAATTGTTTGCTCACAAAGTCGTATAACTATTAAGTATATCTGTTTTTAGTCTTAGGAAAAGAATACTGTGTTGCTAGCTAGTGAATGATGTTAGAGATAGAATTATCTAAACCATTCCAGAGGCACTTCTGCTTCAATTGTTCCCAAATAAGCATAGTAGTTGAACACATAAAGAATATGTAATTTATGGATTCATCATGTACTGAACATAATGGAAAATATATGTTTACGTCAAGATAAGAGAGTTTGTCAGCAATATTGAGCTTGTTCCTTATGATGAGCTAGAGAAGAAAGGAAATCTTGGTGGTAGAACTTTATGCTAAATGATTCTATGCCAATCAACCTTTGGATTCCTTTGTCTGATTAGATCTATAGTGACCTTGTTTTTCAATCTAGAAGTTAGTTGATCCTTCTAATAAAAAGTATTATAACTGGATGGATTTAGTGAATAGTAAGGTTACAGATGATTGAGGCTATTAGAGAACATCCAAAAGTTGTTATTAATGAAGGAATTGATCTTAGAATGAAGGGGATCAGTAAGGGAGTTCCTCGATGAGTTTAGGAGGTGAATAAGTAGGCCTTGACTAGACCAATTGTCAAACCATAGAGTGATTGGTTTCCTATTGCCAATTTTACAAGAAACGTTACCTCAGACTACATTCCTTAAATGAAGTAGTTGGTTTAACACGTATGAATGTGAAGGACTCTTCTTCATCTCCCATATACATCTACCTTTGATAGAGTAGGAATGAAGCCACCTAATCCATAGGGATTTCTTGTCCTCAAGTATCCATTATAGACTTTTAAGGATAAGAGCTTGATTAGTCAATTTAATTGAAAAAAATCTTTAATCCCCCGTCCTCTTTGGGGAAGCATGTCTCTTTCCATTTTACTTTAACAACCCCTCTATTTCCATTGGAGTGATTCCATAAGAAATTCTTGACTAATCTTTCCAGTGACTTGATTACATTTTTAGATGAAAAGATATGCAAGCTTCAGTGAATGTATAATGAGTTAAGTACTAACTTAATAAGTTGGATCTTCTCCGCATAAGATTAGCATTTCTTCACCCAAAAATTAATCATTTTTTGGATTTTTTTTCAACGAGTGGAGTGCATTCAAAGTAGTTTAACCTCTTGGTGGAGACATAGAGTCCCAAATAAAGTAATGGTGGAAGCTTCATAAACATTCTAATGACGGAAGCAATTTAGGCCTCCATGGAGAAAGTGGCTTTGGAGATGAGGAGTTGGATTTTGTTGAAGTTGACTTGTAAACCAGATAAGTTTTTTAATCTATCCAAAGCCTTCATAAAAGTTTGTAGGGAATCTAGATTGGTGCTACTAAAAGGTAGAAGATCATTTGCAAAGGACATATTAGTTAGACTAATTTTCTTGATGTAGAAGATCATTTGCAAAGGACATATTAGTTAGACTAATTTTCTTGCATCTAGAATTGAATATGAATCTGGGATTAGCATCCACTTTGAGCTTGATGATGGAGTTCAAAGTTTCCATACAAAGTATGAACAAGTGGGGGGAGACAGGATCCCCCTACCTAAGTCTTTTGGCTGCCTTGAAATAATTTGAGGGACTCTCATTGATTAACATAAAATAAATTAATAGTTAATCTACATTCTTTCATGCAATTGATGGAAATACTTGGGAATTCATAAGCTTACAACACCGTCCATAGGAAGTTCTAACTAACACTATCATAAACCTTGTGAAAATCAACTTTAATCGTACAATTAGGAGCTATATTTGATTTTGAATATTCTTATGCAATTAAAACATTGTCCCCAATTTGTCTATTGCATATGAATGCACTTTGATTATCACTGATGAATAGAGTGATTAGCTTCTTTAATATAGATACAAGTACCTTGAAGATGATTTAGTTGAGGAAGTTGGTGCAAGCAATGGGCTTGAAATCACTAAAACATGAAGGGTTTGATCCTTTGGGAATCAAGCATAATAAGGTTTTGTTGATTTCTTTGAGTAGCTTTCCATTGGAGAAAAATTCATAAACAACTTGTTTAACATAATTCCCTATAATATTCCATGATTTTTGGTAAAAGAAGCCATTCAACCAATCCGATCCAAGGGCTTTCATACCATCCATCTTGGAAACAATATCTTCAATTTCCTTTTCCTCTATCAATTTGGTTAATAGTGCACAGTTCTCAGGGGTAATCTTCTTTAAGATAATTACTTTAAGATCAAAGTCAGGACCACAATTTAAACTAGGAGTGCCCAGCAGTGAAGAGAAGTATCTGACAACCATAAGTTGGATATCATTTGGATTTTACAGCTAATTCCTATGTTTTTTGTGATTAAGCTTATCCTACTCTAGTTTTTTTGACGAGGATAGTGTTAAAGAAAAACTTAGAGCACTTATCACCATCCTTAAGCCAATTAACTCTTGGTCTTTGTTGGAGTAAGGTGGAATGATTGCTGACAACCCCCATATAGTTAGAAAGAGCTAATTTTCCCCTGAAAAGAAGAAGTGGATCTTATGAAGAAATTGCACAAAGTTTCTGAATAACAGATAACTCATCTTGTGTTGCAATATGTATGTATGTATATATATATATATATAAGAGGGGGATATTACAATATACTAAGGAGTAATATAGCATATTACTTTTAATAGATAATAAAAATTCATTAACTCTCCAAGAAGCACTCAATAATTTAGATTTATTTTAGTGTATGTTAGTCATATAAGAAGAAATTGAAGCTTTTATTAAAAATTTAACTTGGTAACTTGTACCATTACTAAAAGCAAGCCAATTGAAAATGAATGAGTCTTCAAGATAAAATAAAATGCTAATGATCAAGTAGAGGGATAATTTGTTAGATTAGTTATAAAAGCATGTGCTTAAAAACAAGAAATTAACTTTAATGAAATTTTTTTTCTTGTAATTTGACTTATTATAGTCATAGTAGTCTTAAAGATGTATATTATGTTTAGCTTACATCTAAAATAGTTAGATGTGAAAATTGCTTTTCTTCATGGATATTTTGATAAAAAATTTATATACTCTAACTAAAAGGTTTTAAAGAAAAACAAAAAGAGAACTTAGTTTATAGGATAAACAAGTTTTTGTATGATCTTAAGCAAATTGAAGATGTTGGTACAAGATATTTAATTCCTTCATCATGAGTCTTAGATCTAGGAAAATTAAAACAAACCTTTATGCATATTTTCAGAGGTTTGGTTATAATTTTTTTATTATCTTATTATATTATATGTGGACAATAAATTGGTTACATGATTTGAAAAAAATTATTAAATAATTGAAGGCACAATTGGCTAGGAATTTTAAAATAAAGAATTTAAGGCCACCAAATAAGATTTAAGGATGCAAATTCACTAAAACATAAATTACTCAAAGATCCAGTATACTAAAAGAATATTTAAAAAAGGTTTTGTTATACTTCAACATGCAAAATTATAAGTCCGTATATACCCATTTCTTGTTAATTTTAAGTTATCTTCCAATATGAACTCCACATATGTAGTAGGGAGTTTAACACTCGTTATTGTTTATATAAGATCAAATATTACACATGTAGTGGAAGCGATTAATTACTGCATGAAAAGTGCCAGTAAAGATTATTAGAATGATATCAAGAAGATCCTCAGATACATTAAGGGGATATTTGATATTACATTACAATATGAAAGACTAGAGTTTATTATTAAAGGATATGTTGACTCTAATTATACCGATGATCTTGATAAAATCAAATTTCCTATAGATTATGTGTCCATACTTGTGGGCAAGATTGTAAGTTAGGTTTTAAAGTCAGGGACGGAGCCAGACTCAATTCTAAGGAGGGGTCATTTATATTTGTAATTTAAAAAAAATTTAAGAGGGGCCACTTATATTTTTAATTTTAAAAATTTTAATTATATAAGTAATTTTAAAAAAATTAAAAGGGGAGGCCAATTTTAAAATTTTTAATTATATAAATAATTTTTTTAAAAAAAATTTTGAAAGGGGGGCCATGGCCCACCTCTACTTCAACATAGCTCCGTCCCTATTTAAAGTTATAATCATTTGTGACTAAGTTAATAATAGAAGGGGAATATGCAACAGTTATATAAGTTAGGAACGAAGCAGTATAGTTAAGCTAGTGTTAGAATAGTTTAAGCACAAAAACAAAAGGTTTCATTATTTTGTAACACTCACGTTATCTTGTATTTAACCAACAATATCGTTCATTCCAAAATCAGGCACATAAGAGTTTAGTTTCACTTCATTCATGAAAAAGTGGAGGAATGAATTGTGCATATGAAAAAAAAACTATAATAAAGATAGTATATTATAATTTATGAAAAAAAAAGTCAACATCAATAAGTTTATTTGGTACACCTCATATAGCTTGAAAAAATGTAAGCAACATGATAATGGCAAGGCGTTGTGAAGATTGATTGATTCTCAATCAAAATTTTAATCGGGAGATTGTTAGAAGAATTATCTAAATAATATATTGTTAAAAGAATTATTTAGATATTAGTCACAAACTAGTTCTGAACCCCGTACTTTGCACGGGTTGTTGCAAAGCAAATAATAAATTTTAATAATAAAATTGAAAGAAAAACAAATGATGAGTCCCTTTATTAGTTCAAATAATACCTCAATCTACAAAAGGAAAGATCACGATAAGCAAATTTCAGAGGAAATATCTGATTTGATTTGAATAAGCTGATCGGTATACC
>JANZLX010000213.1:33750137-33761353 GCA_025531955.1 Erythroxylum orinocense
CATAATCTGATTTCAACATGGCTGTTTCTTCCTTCTCATTTTCCTCTTCTTTGTTCTGAATTGCATTCTTCATCATCTGAACTTGATCTGCATTTTCCTGATACATACATCCTTGAATTATATCAAGGATCATCATTTTTAGCTTCCATCTGCATCTGAATTGCTTTTGCATCCCTCTCAGCTTCTTCTTCTTCTTGATTTTAACTGACATAGCCAATTCCTCAACTATTCTCAATATTTCAGGTTTCACAAGACAATTCAGCTCAACAAGAAACAAGTGAAGGCGTCACCTGAGAAACGTTGTTTGAATTACTGAAGAGATTTCTAGAAATTAAACTTGTGTACAAGGTCTTTCTTGAAGGAGAAGGCAATGTTACGAACAAAGCATGAGTAAAGAAAACGCCGGCAAAGCCATGACGACGCGGAGGGAAACGACATAAAATAGTATTACTACTTGAGTAAATATCCTAAAACGCATTGTATTATTAGCATATACACGCGTCTTGTTATGGGAGGGGAATCTATTGTTTATTAGCTATCGTGACGGCCATATCCATAATGAATAATTTTAAGTTGTCTGATATTCTCTCTCTCTTGTATTCTTCTTTGTCTTCTCCCTCACTCAATCCGCTACACATTCACCTGTCACCCACTCTCCTCGTTGTTTTCATCACTGCTGTTTCTTATCATACAGAGAAAAGCTTGGATTGGTTATTTTTGCTTTTCTGAACTAAAATCTTTTATCATAAATCACAAACGTCAAGGTATAATAACTATAAAAAAAAAATGAAAACAGTAGGCGCTACGCGCTCGCTTGACACTCCCTTCAGTTTCGTATGGTTGGAACATTAATGAGAGTTGAAGCTGCACACTGGAAGAAGAGCACATCATATGTTCTGTTTGCCAGTCTTAAATGGAAACCAGCTCTGCTTGCAGGTCTTGAGAAGTATGATCCGTCCCCCAATTGTTGTCCTGAACAGTGTATGTATGTGTTCAGCATGAGTTGATTACAGTTTTATTGCCAAGATTAAGATACCAATAATGAAGTTAGTTTGACGCATAATTTATATAAGTTTGGAGCTTTGTCACCGATTTGCAAAATGGCATAGTATTGGAAGCAACAGTTTGTTTTGTCTTTCCTACGTTATCTTATTTCTCAATACATCTGATCTACTTAAGAATATTTCCACAAGCTACTTGAGACAAAAATGATTGGCTTAGAAGATTGGAAGTGAGCACACTTTCGAGAGACAAGTAATTTAGAGAACCTGAACCAAATGTACTTCTAAATGTAGTTAATTAAAGCACTAGTTCTCAAATAAATTCGTGAAGTAAAGCTGATGATATACCTGCATACAACACTGCAAAGCCTAGCTAAAAATTAACTTTTGAAATCACAGATGGCTAGCTGATTTTGAACCAAGCATCAGTCTCCAATAGGGTGGTTGGAAAGGAAAGAGGACCATCAGATTTGGTACTTGGTTATGCTGACTTGCCTCTGCCTCTGCCTCCGCCTCCCACTATTCAATAGTTTCCACTGTCTATTACTGTATTGCAGGAACTTGGTTGTCTTGAAAATCCATTGATGCCCACGAGTAAAACTAAAGACTCAAAATAAGGGTCCATATAGAAGGAATTCACTATGCCTTTGATGCCTAGATGATGAACATTATCACTTTGAACTTCGTAAGTAACCAGTTCCCCATTGCTTGCCACCAATACAATTTCACCATTCTTTCTAAGGCCCAACGCTTTACCAATCCCTCCGTTTAGGTTAACCGTGAATTGTTTAGTCCAAGACTCGACGTTGCCATACTCTTTCATCACCCAAATGCAACAACTATCATACCTGATCCATTGGCTGTGTGTATTACGATTGTATTGAATCAAGAATAGCAATTGACAGGAAACTCCTATAGACAAATCTAACACAGACAGTCCTACCACACTCTCTGGCAGCTTCTGTTCTCGAAAAATTTCAGCGCTCATGTCAAACAAAACCAAACCCAGACCTCGAAAATCATTATATGCTCCACTAGGATTGTATCCAATCCAATGAACAGCTCCATTCAGAAAAACCTGCAGTGATAGTTCAGATGTAACATATCGAGGAGTTTTACTTACAATGACGTTCCTCCAAGCATTCTTGCCAAGCTCGTATAGTTCTACCTTAGGTGCAGCAATTACTTCACGCCCCTCGTCGCCCATGCCATAAACAATCCTTACCACTTTGTGATCGTTAATCTTTGCATCGAATCCGAACCCAAGAACAAACATGTAGGCATGATCAAAATTAACGTTAGGCATTGGAAGGGTCATCCATTTGCTTATAGTGGGGTTCCATAGAATAATAGTACGAGCGTTGGTAGCGTAAGTGTCAGAGAGACACAACAGTCCGTTACATGAACCAACAATCTCAAAGTACTGAGAGTAACTCTTAAATGGGAAAGCAAGTTCTTTGCACTCACGAAATGAGTTTCCTTTCTTATCATCATCAGGATGTACCGTGTAATTTTCTTTCTTGCTATTCCAATTATAGTGCCTGAGTAGAAATTTAGTGCTTCTGTTGCTCTCGAGGGTGTATCTGGTGTGTGCGGAAATGAAACTTGGACTACTTATCAAAAAGTACCATGATTTTGAGACGCACCTGCACTGAACCAAAAGCTTCACAGCCAACCTTTTGAGGATCTCAACCAGCAGTTCTTGATCAATATTGCTCGGCATAGTTGTTTTCTAAAGCACCCCTTTCCTGTTTTCTTCTTTCTTTTTGTTCTTCCTTTTGCGTGGTGGCTTGAGCAATAATATTCCAGCATATGCTTCTCAGGATTCTTGCTTTTGTTGTGCTGTTCTGTGTTTCTTCTTTTGTTTATTTCTTCTTGGACTGAGCAATGGATTTGACTTTAAAAATTAAGAACAATTTGGATCTGTGGTAAGGTCGGATTGCTGGATTCTCCGTCCTCTCTGAACTACGAGTTAAAAGTGTCACATAAATCATTGAAAAAGTATTTACGAAAGAGTACTCTTGTCAAAATGTTCACATTGAAGGGATTAGATTTGCCTAAAAGTCGGGATTTAGCAATAAATTGATGCAGACATGCCAGCATATATACCTCGTCAGTACTTGAACAATAATATGTAGATTTTGTTTTATGTTTGGTTTTTATTGAAAGCCCACAAAGAGCCGTCAAGGGAAGTAGGCCACAATACCTAAAACTCAAAATGAATTCTAAATTTCTAAGAACTGTCTATGATGGTCATCGGCCCAATTTAAGGGCCTTCTCGCGAATTGAAGCGTCGGTTTTAGACAAAAGTTAATTAGTATGACTTTTGTCTCCACCATAAGTAATTTTCAAAAATTTAGTATGTTTGATTATTTTGTCCGACTCTACAAATTCCGGCAAGGTTTAATAATTTGATGGATACGATACTGGAATCATGAAGTTTGGTAGAAGATTTGAGCATTACTTTTTTCGGGATGATCATTTTATATCATTTGCAACAATCTTGTTGATATTGGAGTAATTAGGTGGGTAAAATAAAATCATAGTTCAATTAAACTTGAAACAGAATAGGACACAAAAATTACACTATATATTATCTATCTGCGTCCAGATATTTAAAGAATTAATATATAGATATCTATTTACTTACTTAAATCTCAATCTCTATCCCTCCATTTCCCGCTTAAAAATGTCAAGACTTTCTTTTCATCAAGCATTTAATGCTTATGAATTCATTTAATGCTAATAGAATAATAATAATAATAATAATTTAATATATAATAATGATATATGCAAGAGGGTAACTTTAATAATCTTATTATAGCCGTCACCCTATATATTTTTTATACTAAATAATTTATTATAATAATGATAATAATAATCATAACAAATATATATGGCAAATAACATAAAATGACCCCTGTGTTATAGTTGACTATTTAAATTAGCCCCTGTTTTTTTAATTCGTTCAATCTAACCCTTGTATTTTGTAATTTCATTCAAAATGCTCATTTGAAATTTTTGGGACAAAATTACCCTTCGGTTATCTGTATCATACAGATTTTATTGGATTATTAGCCTTTGATGGATTATTACCGTATACTGCTTAAAAGGCAAAAACCTACTTTAACATATGATGAAATCGGCTTCCCCTCACTACAGCACTAAATTCCCAGCCACCAAACACACCACAATCAGCCCTCTCACCCCACCTCGCCAACCACCCATCACTGCCACCACCACCGCGCCGGCCACCGCACCGACCACCGCTACAGTAGCCGGCGCTCTCTCCGGTGATCCCCTCCCCTCCAAACACCCATCATCGTCTTCGCCATCTCCTGCTCTTTCAAACCCTACCATTTGTTTCGTCCAACACACAACAAATCAGCCTAGATCTAGGTCCGAACATTCGGTCGCCGGCGAGCTTCCTCCCCACACCGGCGACCTTTCCACCTTCCACAATCCCTCAAACCTTACCTCTTTAGCTTCGTCTCATCCTGATCTACCAAGCCCGACACATGGTTTAGTCATTGGAGCTCTCACCGCCGTCGGAGGAAGGCCCGAACTTTCGGCCGGTGGTGCGCCCCCTTGCGTCACCGACCTTGGCATTTTCCCACCTCTCCCCGGCGTCCCTCCTTCCCCGAAGGTTTCTTGCACACCGGTGTCGCCCTCTCCAGCTGCGATTGTAGCATCACCGTCGCCTGCTGCTCTCGCCGGCGGGGAGGTCCGACGCACGAAGGAGCCAACCGGCCCTTCTCCACCTCAGACGTCTGGACCTGCCAAAGGGGCTGCAAGTCCACTGCAGCCCCCCTCACTTGGCAACTAAATTTTCTCGAATTGAATTCCAAGGCATATGTGATCGTGCTGCTCAGGAATGGCAGGCATAAAGACAAAGCAAGGAATGAATTGAATGTTTTCTGGGAGACGATAGTGATTCTTTCGTGTTATTTTCCGATGCTAATAATCTAACAAAATCCGTATGATACAGATAAGCGAAGGGTAATTTTGTCCCAAAAATTTTAAATTAATATTTTGAATGAAATTACAAAATACAAGGGTTAGATTGAACGAATTAAAAAAAAAAGGGTTAATTTAAATAGTCAACTATAATACAGGGGTCATTTTACGTTATTTGCCTAAATTTTTGACTACATCATTGACTCGGGGTCATAGAAGTTAGGCATGCAGCTTCTGGGCGTGGGTCAGGGCGATACCGTCGGGCTATGTGCACTGCAGTCATTAAATGTACCTGCTCTTACGTCGGGTGTCTGCCACATCACTGTGTCTCTGATTCCTCGAGCATCCTGACAAGCTCTATTACTGTCAGTAAGACACCGCCATTCTTGGTACTGTTGCGTCCCGATGAGCTCCTCGTTCTAAGCTTTGACTAATCCCTCTTTTGCTCACTTGGTACATCAACCCCCTACAGCAAGTACTTTCCTTTCGATTCTCCTATTATTTTTATTAGTAATATTAGCATTAGTCTGACTATTAATTTGAAGTCCGTTGCGTAATCTTTTGTATTATGTATTTTATTTATCATTTTATATATATTCCGTCTGCGTAATCTTTTGTATTATGTATTCTATTTATCATTTTATATATTATAATATATAAAATGATAAATAGAATACATAATACAAAAGATTACGCAGACGGAATATATATAAAATGATAAATAAAATACATAATACAAAAGATTACGCAACGGACTTCAAATTAATAGTCAGACTAATGCTAATATTACTAATAAAAATAATAGGAGAATCGAAAGGAAAGTACTTGCTGTAGGGGGTTGATGTACCAAGTGAGCAAAAGAGGGATTAGTCAAAGCTTAGAACGAGGAGCTCATCGGGACGCAACAGTACCAAGAATGGCGGTGTCTTACTGACAGTAATAGAGCTTGTCAGGATGCTCGAGGAATCAGAGACACAGTGATGTGGCAGACACCCGACGTAAGAGCAGGTACATTTAATGACTGCAGTGCACATAGCCCGACGGTATCGCCCTGACCCACGCCCAGAAGCTGCATGCCTAACTTCTATGACCCCGAGTCAATGATGTAGTCAAAAATTTAGGCAAATAACGTAAAATGACCCCTGTATTATAGTTGACTATTTAAATTAACCCTTTTTTTTTTAATTCGTTCAATCTAACCCTTGTATTTTGTAATTTCATTCAAAATATTAATTTAAAATTTTTGGGACAAAATTACCCTTCGCTTATCTGTATCATACGGATTTTGTTAGATTATTAGCATCGGAAAATAACACGAAAGAATCACTATCGTCTCCCAGAAAACATTCAATTCATTCCTTGCTTTGTCTTTATGCCTGCCATTCCTGAGCAGCACGATCACATATGCCTTGGAATTCAATTCGAGAAAATTTAGTTGCCAAGTGAGGGGGGCTGCAGTGGACTTGCAGCCCCTTTGGCAGGTCCAGACGTCTGAGGTGGAGAAGGGCCGGTTGGCTCCTTCGTGCGTCGGACCTCCCCGCCGGCGAGAGCAGCAGGCGACGGTGATGCTACAATCGCAGCTGGAGAGGGCGACACCGGTGTGCAAGAAACCTTCGGGGAAGGAGGGACGCCGGGGAGAGGTGGGAAAATGCCAAGGTCGGTGACGCAAGGGGGCGCACCACCGGCCGAAAGTTCGGGCCTTCCTCCGACGGCGGTGAGAGCTCCAATGACTAAACCATGTGTCGGGCTTGGTAGATCAGGATGAGACGAAGCTAAAGAGGTAAGGTTTGAGGGATTGTGGAAGGTGGAAAGGTCGCCGGTGTGGGGAGGAAGCTCGCCGGCGACCGAATGTTCGGACCTAGATCTAGGCTGATTTGTTGTGTGTTGGACGAAACAAATGGTAGGGTTTGAAAGAGCAGGAGATGGCGAAGACGATGATGGGTGTTTGGAGGGGAGGGGATCACCGGAGAGAGCGCCGGCTACTGTAGCGGTGGTCGGTGCGGTGGCCGGCGCGGTGGTGGTGGCAGTGATGGGTGGTTGGCGAGGTGGGGTGAGAGGGCTGATTGTGGTGTGTTTGGTGGCTGGGAATTTAGTGCTGTAGTGAGGGGAAGCCGATTTCATCATATGTTAAAGTAGGTTTTTGCCTTTTAAGCAGTATACGGTAATAATCCATCAAAGGCTAATAATCCAATAAAATCTGTATGATACAGATAACCGAAGGGTAATTTTGTCCCAAAAATTTCAAATGAGCATTTTGAATGAAATTACAAAATACAAGGGTTAGATTGAACGAATTAAAAAAACAGGGGCTAATTTAAATAGTCAACTATAACACAGGGGTCATTTTATGTTATTTGCCATATATATTTGTTATGATTATTATTATCATTATTATAATAAATTATTTAGTATAAAAAATATATAGGGTGACGGCTATAATAAGATTATTAAAGTTACCCTCTTGCATATATCATTATTATATATTAAATTATTATTATTATTATTATTCTATTAGCATTAAATGAATTCATAAGCATTAAATGCTTGATGAAAAGAAAGTCTTGACATTTTTAAGCGGGAAATGGAGGGATAGAGATTGAGATTTAAGTAAGTAAATAGATATCTATATATTAATTCTTTAAATATCTGGACGCAGATAGATAATATATAGTGTAATTTTTGTGTCCTATTCTGTTTCAAGTTTAATTGAACTATGATTTTATTTTACCCACCTAATTACTCCAATATCAACAAGATTGTTGCAAATGATATAAAATGATCATCCCGAAAAAAGTAATGCTCAAATCTTCTACCAAACTTCATGATTCCAGTATCGTATCCATCAAATTATTAAACCTTGCCGGAATTTGTAGAGTCGGACAAAATAATCAAACATACTAAATTTTTGAAAATTACTTATGGTGGAGACAAAAGTCATACTAATTAACTTTTGTCTAAAACCGACGCTTCAATTCGCGAGAAGGCCCTTAAATTGGGCCGATGACCATCATAGACAGTTCTTAGAAATTTAGAATTCATTTTGAGTTTTAGGTATTGTGGCCTACTTCCCTTGACGGCTCTTTGTGGGCTTTCAATAAAAACCAAACATAAAACAAAATCTACATATTATTGTTCAAGTACTGACGAGGTATATATGCTGGCATGTCTGCATCAATTTATTGCTAAATCCCGACTTTTAGGCAAATCTAATCCCTTCAATGTGAACATTTTGACAAGAGTACTCTTTCGTAAATACTTTTTCAATGATTTATGTGACACTTTTAACTCGTAGTTCAGAGAGGACGGAGAATCCAGCAATCCGACCTTACCACAGATCCAAATTGTTCTTAATTTTTAAAGTCAAATCCATTGCTCAGTCCAAGAAGAAATAAACAAAAGAAGAAACACAGAACAGCACAACAAAAGCAAGAATCCTGAGAAGCATATGCTGGAATATTATTGCTCAAGCCACCACGCAAAAGGAAGAACAAAAAGAAAGAAGAAAACAGGAAAGGGGTGCTTTAGAAAACAACTATGCCGAGCAATATTGATCAAGAACTGCTGGTTGAGATCCTCAAAAGGTTGGCTGTGAAGCTTTTGGTTCAGTGCAGGTGCGTCTCAAAATCATGGTACTTTTTGATAAGTAGTCCAAGTTTCATTTCCGCACACACCAGATACACCCTCGAGAGCAACAGAAGCACTAAATTTCTACTCAGGCACTATAATTGGAATAGCAAGAAAGAAAATTACACGGTACATCCTGATGATGATAAGAAAGGAAACTCATTTCGTGAGTGCAAAGAACTTGCTTTCCCATTTAAGAGTTACTCTCAGTACTTTGAGATTGTTGGTTCATGTAACGGACTGTTGTGTCTCTCTGACACTTACGCTACCAACGCTCGTACTATTATTCTATGGAACCCCACTATAAGCAAATGGATGACCCTTCCAATGCCTAACGTTAATTTTGATCATGCCTACATGTTTGTTCTTGGGTTCGGATTCGATGCAAAGATTAACGATCACAAAGTGGTAAGGATTGTTTATGGCATGGGCGACGAGGGGCGTGAAGTAATTGCTGCACCTAAGGTAGAACTATACGAGCTTGGCAAGAATGCTTGGAGGAACGTCATTGTAAGTAAAACTCCTCGATATGTTACATCTGAACTATCACTGCAGGTTTTTCTGAATGGAGCTGTTCATTGGATTGGATACAATCCTAGTGGAGCATATAATGATTTTCGAGGTCTGGGTTTGGTTTTGTTTGACATGAGCGCTGAAATTTTTCGAGAACAGAAGCTGCCAGAGAGTGTGGTAGGACTGTCTGTGTTAGATTTGTCTATAGGAGTTTCCTGTCAATTGCTATTCTTGATTCAATACAATCGTAATACACACAGCCAATGGATCAGGTATGATAGTTGTTGCATTTGGGTGATGAAAGAGTATGGCAACGTCGAGTCTTGGACTAAACAATTCACGGTTAACCTAAACGGAGGGATTGGTAAAGCGTTGGGCCTTAGAAAGAATGGTGAAATTGTATTGGTGGCAAGCAATGGGGAACTGGTTACTTACGAAGTTCAAAGTGATAATGTTCATCATCTAGGCATCAAAGGCATAGTGAATTCCTTCTATATGGACCCTTATTTTGAGTCTTTAGTTTTACTCGTGGGCATCAATGGATTTTCAAGACAACCAAGTTCCTGCAATACAGTAATAGACAGTGGAAACTATTGAATAGTGGGAGGCGGAGGCAGAGGCAGAGGCAAGTCAGCATAACCAAGTACCAAATCTGATGGTCCTCTTTCCTTTCCAACCACCCTATTGGAGACTGATGCTTGGTTCAAAATCAGCTAGCCATCTGTGATTTCAAAAGTTAATTTTTAGCTAGGCTTTGCAGTGTTGTATGCAGGTATATCATCAGCTTTACTTCACGAATTTATTTGAGAACTAGTGCTTTAATTAACTACATTTAGAAGTACATTTGGTTCAGGTTCTCTAAATTACTTGTCTCTCGAAAGTGTGCTCACTTCCAATCTTCTAAGCCAATCATTTTTGTCTCAAGTAGCTTGTGGAAATATTCTTAAGTAGATCAGATGTATTGAGAAATAAGATAACGTAGGAAAGACAAAACAAACTGTTGCTTCCAATACTATGCCATTTTGCAAATCGGTGACAAAGCTCCAAACTTATATAAATTATGCGTCAAACTAACTTCATTATTGGTATCTTAATCTTGGCAATAAAACTGTAATCAACTCATGCTGAACACATACATACACTGTTCAGGACAACAATTGGGGGACGGATCATACTTCTCAAGACCTGCAAGCAGAGCTGGTTTCCATTTAAGACTGGCAAACAGAACATATGATGTGCTCTTCTTCCAGTGTGCAGCTTCAACTCTCATTAATGTTCCAACCATACGAAACTGAAGGGAGTGTCAAGCGAGCGCGTAGCGCCTACTGTTTTCATTTTTTTTTTATAGTTATTATACCTTGACGTTTGTGATTTATGATAAAAGATTTTAGTTCAGAAAAGCAAAAATAACCAATCCAAGCTTTTCTCTGTATGATAAGAAACAGCAGTGATGAAAACAACGAGGAGAGTGGGTGACAGGTGAATGTGTAGCGGATTGAGTGAGGGAGAAGACAAAGAAGAATACAAGAGAGAGAGAATATCAGACAACTTAAAATTATTCATTATGGATATGGCCGTCACGATAGCTAATAAACAATAGATTCCCCTCCCATAACAAGACGCGTGTATATGCTAATAATACAATGCGTTTTAGGATATTTACTCAAGTAGTAATACTATTTTATGTCGTTTCCCTCCGCGTCGTCATGGCTTTGCCGGCGTTTTCTTTACTCATGCTTTGTTCGTAACATTGCCTTCTCCTTCAAGAAAGACCTTGTACACAAGTTTAATTTCTAGAAATCTCTTCAGTAATTCAAACAACGTTTCTCAGGTGACGCCTTCACTTGTTTCTTGTTGAGCTGAATTGTCTTGTGAAACCTGAAATATTGAGAATAGTTGAGGAATTGGCTATGTCAGTTAAAATCAAGAAGAAGAAGAAGCTGAGAGGGATGCAAAAGCAATTCAGATGCAGATGGAAGCTAAAAATGATGATCCTTGATATAATTCAAGGATGTATGTATCAGGAAAATGCAGATCAAGTTCAGATGATGAAGAATGCAATTCAGAACAAAGAAGAGGAAAATGAGAAGGAAGAAACAGCCATGTTGAAATCAGATTATG
>JANZLX010000213.1:33820548-33830777 GCA_025531955.1 Erythroxylum orinocense
AAGACCATCCTTTGTCTTATTCCCAACTTAGCTCCTTATATATGATTCAAAGTCCACTTATTTACAAAAACGCCACTTTTGTTCTGGTTTTTAAACATCTACCCGGACAATTTCCTGTGACCACTAAAAAATGTCATACATCATTAATTTGATATCACTAAAATTATTATTCACTGATCTAAAATTTTTAATGACATCAGTCTTAAATACTGATTTATTTCGGTGCACCGGTTAAACTAGATACCGGGTGTTACAAATAGTTGTAGAGAATTCTAGATGGCCATTGTGAGCCCTTAGATCAAACAGATCCTACCCATCCATTGAGGAGGTGGAGAGCTATAAATAGCCAAGGGACTTCATTTGTAATATGCATGAAGAGATAGAAGTATAAAAAGATAAAGAGCATAGAGAGTTCCAAGCATTTGCATTATAAAGCTTTCTTAAGTAATATAAGCATTCTCCAAGTTTCCTCATTCTTGCTCTTGTTTTTTCTTACATCTTTACTAACTTGTGCTAACTTTATTTCTAGCACTAGACGAAGAGGCTGACTTAGTTGCGAGCCATACAACTAAGTTCAGGGTGGTTCGTTGGTAAAAGACCAAGTTCTTGATAGTTGGTATCAGAGACAAAGGTTATGCTCATCGTTGCTTAGTAAAGATGGTGGGAATAAGTGGGATTACCAACGTTAGAGAGGAGAAGAAGAACTATAGGGAGAGATCAAAGTTGAGGGATGTCTTGGTGGACATAAATTGAAGGCTCGCGAAGGTGGAGCTCGCGGTGTTCGAAAGGCAAGAAAAGTTTGAGGAGGTAGACCAACGCATCGAGGAACTTGAGAAAGGGAGCGGAGAGTTTCAAGGGGAGATATAAGGTGCCTTGAACATTGTCATTTCCACATGTTAAGATCAAGTGAAGGCCTTGGAGGAGATCCTTCAATTCGAGATTCTTCGCCTCAAGGCAGAACTTGCAAAGGTCGTCGATGAGCTAGTTCTTTACAAGGGGCGATTGCTCAAGGAGGAAGCAATGCCACACCTACGGTAGTCACTACTCCTTCAAGGGTAGACGTTCCAAAATCAAAGGTGTATGGTAGGACATGGAACGCGAAGGAGATAGATAACTTCTTTTGGAGCTTGAAGCAATACTTTAAGGCACTTGGTGTTATGGAGGATGCCGAGAAGATTGACACCATCACTCTCTACCTCGAAGATACCGCGATGGTATGGTGGAGGAGCAGACATGGTGACATCGAGAGGGGTACCCGCACCATTGATACATGGGATGAGTTCAAGAAGGAACTCCAAAGGCAATTTTATCCCAAGAATGTCTAGTTAGAGGTGAGAGCCAAGCTACGACATCTCACACAAAGTTTGAGACTACGTGAAGGAGTTTTTCCATGTACTTCTGGAGATCCCTAATTACCCAGTTAAGGAAGCATTCTTTGCTTTTATAGATGGTTTACAAAATTGGATGAAGTTAGAGATTCAAAGGCGTGGTGCCCAAGATTTCGCCATCACTATTTCCATTGCCGAATCTTTTATTGAGTTCAAGAAGCCCGAAAAACCCAAGTCCCACAAAGACAAGGGTGGTAAAGGAAAGAGTGGGGGAGATACCCATCAAAGCAAAGAAAGCTCCACAAGTATGCAAGTACAAGGAGGGCAACCATAAGGAGGATAAAAGGGGAAAAAGTATCCATAAAATGCTTCTTTTGTGAGGAACAACACAAGGCTCAAGAATGTCCAAAGAAGAGCAAGCTCTCCGCCTTAATCGAGGAAAAGGAGGAGTAACGACAACATGAGGAGACCAAGATGGGGTCTTTGCAAATTCTAAATGCCATCAAAACTAAAGTGGAAGTGCCTAAGTTCGAGAAGAAAGGTTGTTTGTTCATGGAAGTTAAGGTGGGGGACAATACAATAAAAGCTCTAATTGACACAGGAACTACTCACAACTTCCTCGAAGTTAAGAAAGCTAATTGGTTGGGCCTTAAATACAACAAGGAGGAAGGATGGCTCAAGGCAGTGAATTCCAAGCCAAAATCAATCTTTGGAGTTGCTTGTGGCATTAAGGTGTGTCAAGGTGGTTGGTATGGCTTTGTGGACTTTTCTATTGTTTCTATGGATGATTATGCAATTGTGTTTGGCATGGAGTTCATGGTGGTGTTAAGGCCGTGCTGATTCTCTTCGCCAATACTATGTGCATTTTGGAGAAGAGTAATATGTGCATGGTGCCTTTGTTACAAGAAGCAAGTTTAAAAGCCAAGCAACTTTCGACCATGCACTGCGCCAAAAGTGTGAAGAAGGCGCAATCCACTTGTTTTGTGACAATCAAAGAAGAGGAGCAAGCTTCACCGCAAAGACTACCTAAGGAGATTGCCCACGTCCTTGAAGAGTTTAAGAATGTGATGCCCACGGAGTTACCGAAGAAGCTTCCACCAAAACGAGAAGTGAATCATAAAATCGAGTTGGTGTTAGGCTTAAATCCACCCTCGGCAATATCCTACTGAATGGCACCTCCCGAGCTTGAGGAATTGAAGAGGCAATTAAAGGAGTTGTTGGATGCTGGCTATATCCAACCGTAGAAGGCTCCGTATGGTGCACCCATGCTTTTCCAAAAGAAGCGCGATGGGTCACTCCGATTATGCGTCGACTATAGGATGATCAATAAGATCACTGTGAAGAATAAGTATCACATCCTGTTGATTGTCGATTTGTTCGAACAACTTGGGAAAGCAAGATGGTTTACCAAGTTTGATTTGGGATCGGGCTATTATGAAGTGAGGATTGCGTAGGAAGATGAGCCAAAGACAGCATGTGTGACGAGGTAAGGTTCCTTTGAATTTTCAGTCATACCCTTTGGACTCACAAATGTACCTACCACATTTTGCACCCTCATGAATCAAATGTTTCAAACATTCTTGGATAAATTTGTTGTGGTATACTTGGATGATATTGTGGTATATAGCAAGACATTGGAAGAGCACCTTATGCATTTACGACAAGTTTTCCTAGTCTTAAGGGCAAACGAGCCATACCTGAAGAGGGAGAAATGTGCTTTCACACAATATGAAGTAATATTTTTGGGGCACATTGTGGGGGGAGGCAAGCTGAGGATGAACAAGTCCAAGGTGCAAGTTATCCATGATTGAGAACCACTAAGGAAAGTGTCCGAGTAACGTTCCTTTCTTGGCCTTGTTAAATATTACCATAAGTCATTAAAGGATATTCCTCCCTCGCATCTCCACTCACTGTTCTATTGAAGAAGAATAGATTTTGGACTTAGCCCCAAATGCACAACGATATCGAGTTATATATGAAGACTTATCTTGTGCGCGAACAAGACAAGGTGGATCAGAATAAGCAAGCTAGGTTGCTAAAGCCATTGCCCATTATGGAGAAGCCTTAAGAGAGTATCTCCATGGATTTCATCACAAGCCTACCAAAGTCCGAGGGATGTAGCAACATCATGGTGGTGGTAGATCGATTCAGCAAGTATGGAGTGCTCATCCTTTTGCCTACAAAATTTACGGTTGAGGATGTGGCACATCTATTCTTTCACCATGTGGTGAAGTATTAGGGCATATCGAAGACAATTGTGAGTGAACCAAACACTCGCTTCACCGAGAGGTATTGGATGGTGTTATTCAAGCTATTGGTGTCTGAGCTCAACTTCTCTACAAGCTTTCATCCTCAAACCGATGGCCAAATTGAGAGGGTGAATGCATTGTTGGAGTTATTTTTAAGGCATTATATAAGTGCCAACCAGCATGATTGGGCCAAGTTGCTTGATATTGCCCAATTCTCATATAATTTGCAAAAGAGCGAGTCAATGGGAGCTAGTCCGTTCGAGATTGCCACTGGACAACAACCAATGACTCCTCACACTTCGGCGATTAGGTACAAGGGTCCGAGTCCTATCGCATTCAAGTTACCAAAGGTTGACATGAGAAAACTGACATGGCACAAGCACACTTGGCAAAGGCTGCCAAGTGAATGAAAAAATGAGCGGATGTTAAGAGGAGACACTTGGAGTTCGAGGAAGGAGACTTAGAGATACTGAAGCTCCTTCCCAATCAAAGCCGAAGGTTCACCAAGGTGCAAAAGGGGCTAGTAAGGCGATATAAGGGCCCTTTCCCTGTGGAGAAAAAGGTTGGTAAGTTAGCCTATCGATTGACATTGCCCTCACATTTGGAGATGCGTCTAGTCTTTCAAGTGAGCTTATTAAAGCCCTATCATGCCGACAAGGGGGAGTCAAGTAGGCGTGAGTCAAGGAGAGCACCCACGACCTTCACTGCTTCTCACGAGTGCAAGGTAGAGGAGATATTGACGCATCATGTTATATCGAGGGTTCCCATCCAAGCTACATGGAGTATTTTGTGAAATGGAAGGGATTGCCCAATAGTGCGGCAAGTTGGGAGCATGTGCTCCCATTATGGGACTATAGGGACATGATCAAGACATATATAAGGAGGACGCGACGAGGGTGTCGCCCAAATTAGTGGGGGAGAATGTCACGCACCGCACCATTCTTACTAAGTGAATAGGTTAAGCTAGAGTTCTCTAGAAGATTCCACACTATTCTTCCATATTCAAGATAAGGCTAGAGATAGGTGGAAGACTTTAGAACCTTGTAGATAATGGTAGATTACACTTGAATATGTAGATAATTGTAGAAAATTCTAGATGGCCTAGTGAGCCCTTGAATCAAATAGATCCTAGCCATCCATTGAGGAGGCGGAAGGCTATAAATAGCCAAGGGACTTCATTTGTAAGATGCATAGGCGTGGAGAGATAAAGAGCATAGAGACTTTTTAGCATTTGTCTTGTAAAGCTTTCTTAAGCAATATAAACATTCTCCAATTTTCCTCATTCTTGTTCTTGTTTTAGCTTACATCTTAACTAACTTGTGCGAGCTTTGTTTCTAGCATTCGAGGGAGAGGCTGACTTAGTTGCGAGCCATGCAACTAAGTGTCGCGCTGTTCGTTAGTAAAAAGAACTAAGTCTGTGACAAATTACATGGGCGCCCACATATATAGAATGGTTTACTACTCACCACATAATGGTAAAAACAAAAAAGCTACAAAGGAGCACGAGTCACAAACAATCAACAATAGCTTCCAATAGAAAATTCCAAGCTATTCCTTACGAACAACGAAAACTACACAATTTATGTTTTAACTCCATAACTTCCGAATTCCAAGCTCATAGAACGCAAAACAACTGCAATGAGAGCCTTACATTCAAAGAATCCAAGAGTAAAGATAACATAAATGATTGACTTATAATTTACAGTACAGGAGCATTCTGTAGGATCCAACACTGATTCAAATTTATTGTATTGTAATTAATAATCATACACAACTCTGCAGACTCATAGTTCTTCAAGCCTAAAAGGCTAAAACTCCCATACAGAATGGCAAACCCAGTATAGACTCCTGGCTCAAAACAAATTTACACGTTACAAAAGAAGCTATATGATGCATGAACCATCCAAAGGGTCCAAAACAAAAGAATGCAAGTGGCGACCTACACATTTGGGCATAATAACAAGCACCTAGTATGCATAGTACTAGGCGCTCGTCTTTAACAATAGCAAATCTCCTTCAACCTCTTCGCGGACGATTCATCCACATAATACTACAAAATAACAACAACAATCAACAACAGTAGAATGCATGCACTTGCATATATGGGGACAAATGCCAACAGAACTAACCTTGTTAAGAACCCAGAGGGAATGGTTGTAAGCTCGATGGAAGAGCTCTTCGAGGGCATTAGTGTCTCTGACGTCGACGTCTCGGTAGTTGACGAAGTTCTCGCGGA
This sequence comes from Erythroxylum orinocense, assembly GCA_025531955.1. Classification (NCBI taxonomy): domain Eukaryota; kingdom Viridiplantae; phylum Streptophyta; class Magnoliopsida; order Malpighiales; family Erythroxylaceae; genus Erythroxylum; species Erythroxylum orinocense. The sequence goes on from JANZLX010000213.1 coordinate 33,826,362, forward strand.
CGTACTTGGCGTAGTAAGGCCTAGTGTCCGCGGGCAACAGCCTCACCAGCCTTAAAATCTCGGCGTACACCATTAGCGCTTTCTTCATGGTCTTCAAACGCGTGCTAGACAGTGAACGCAGCTCCCAGAGGCTAATAGCCCATCTTTATTTTTAAATTTTGCACTCGAAGAAGAAAAAACATTTAAAAATTTACAATAGAACGTTCCGTAATTTTATAGGCATAAAAATTTTTATAAATATAAATTATTAAAAAATTCCCTCTTGATACGATAAAATTTTTTAAAAATAAAATTTATTTTAGTAAAATTATTTAATTATTCATTTATTGCGATTAATTAAGTACACATAATTATTCTAAGTTGGTTCTAATTATAATTTATATAAAAAGTTAATAAATATTTAATAAAACATCATTTTAAATTTAAATACCACAAGAAGATTTAATTACTTAAAATAAGATATATAAAAAATGAGTAAAAAGATAAATATTGTATGTTTTACCCTAAAAATAAATAATTTAATTTAATAAATGAAATACTATTCTTTGTTAGTGCTAACTATTTATTTATTAGCAAACCTTCTAATTAATTAATTTAAAAATAAAGTCAAATAACAATGCCACTATAAAAAAGCATGTATTTTCTGTAATATAATAAAATAAAATTTATAATAGGTAATATTAATTTATATTATATTACAATCATATTTTATTTGTCTTAATAATGATTGGAAGCATAATTCCTCAATATTTTGTTGTAAAATAAGAACCAACACAATTGAATGAAAAACTAGAACTTTGAATCCTATTCACTAATTTCCTCCACACACCACAATAGAACACTAAATTTGATGATACATCAAGGATGCATTAATTAGGGTAAAATACATTTTATGATAGGCTACAACTCAATGGGTAGGCATAGGTAGGATTAGTGGATCGACCCGATGGCCTGTATTATAATTAGCAATATAATTTTCATCCCATAAATGAACTCAATGTCGTATATAATTAAGATGTCAATAATAAGATTATGCTAGCCTAAGTTAATTAATTCAATTTTTTCTAGCTGGACGCTATAAGTATACCATAACGCATGTAAAACAATATAAATAGGGAAACCAATCATATGTGACCAACATGCTAGTAAGATGCATAAGTTATATAGATTTAGTTGCTACTAATCTAGAAGCGTGACGATGATGTCATATAGATTCAAACAAATGATTATCATCAGTTTTCATTGATTAAAAAAGTAGAGTTAGAAAATGTCATAAATAATGACAAAATATCCATAATATGCATGTATTATAAAAGAATCTTAAGCAATCCTCACAAAAATATATATAGATTAGAATCTCCCATAAAAAAAAAGGCTCCTAACAATCTTATATAAGAGATATGTTCTTGAAACAAATAGATAGGTAAGTCGTTTCATTTATTAGGGCTACTAATATAGCACACAAAGTGTTAATGGACATTTTGTATTAATTTTTGATACATAAATTGTTAGACTCTTGTCCATTTAATATTTAAATTGCACTAATTAAAAGTTATTTGTTTTAATTTTAGGCACATATTGGCTTTGAAACATTTAAGAGTATAAAGCAAGAAAAGTCCTCAAAATGGTTACAACGTGAATGCAATGAGAGACCTAAATGACGTTCAAGGGATAGAAAATAAATGGTAATGTGAAGCAGTGGGGCCGCAAAAGAAAAAAGAAGGCAGTAATGTGCGCAAACCTAGGTAGCGTAAAAAGTGGACCAAAAGACTCCTAAAATCACGTAAAATGCTGATGGTGTGAACCAAGTTCTCCACGAAACAATGATGGCTACAACGTGAAGAGTAGTAGGAACAAGCACACCTGGATGGACATTGAATAAAGAGAAGATGCAAGCAGCTAGTGGCATGAAAAAATGCTGGAGGCGTGCGCAGAGAAGGACAAAGAGCATGAATTTACGTGGGACCAAAAATCTTTGAAAAACATTTAATATATAAGAGAAAAGAAAAGCAAGTGGCGGCAGTACGTGGGCGTGGACATTGAATAGGAAGAGAGAAAAAAACTCACGTTACAACCACTCAAACGTCAAAAGCACATGGTGGCTAGGATAATTAAAAAACAAAAAGGAGGAAGACAGCTGGAGTTTTAGGAACACTTTCTAGATGGACCATAAACAATTATTTTTATGTCACATGAAGACAAGGAAGCAGCCCCACTTAAAACATATACTACTCCCCTCATTGACGACAACACACAAAGTAGTAATGTTGAAGCAAGAAGGGGCGTGAGTGTTGAAGGAAGTTGTTGGCATAGAAAATAACGCTACAGTTGGTGACAAGATAGTAAGGGTGAAAACAGCTGATTGGAGGTGTGGATATTGAATGGGGAGACGAAAAAGAAATCACGCAAGTAGCTGGTGGAAAAACGTGGAAGACAACAAGTGGAGATAAAAAGAAGAAGCCAGTTGTTGAAGAAGGGGGAAAATGTTAAAACATATATAGCTAAGGAAAAAAGGAGCTAAAGGGAGTGAGTCTTGCGTGAGTAGAGTGTGGGCAGCTGGATGAGAATGAGAAGACGTTGAACTGGTGAGTGGAGGAAGAAGAAGAACGTTACACCAAGAGGAGACACTCAACACTCTCCTTTCACATGAAGTAGCACATGGTGGCAGGAGAAACAACCGAAGAAGTTGGTGGAGCTAAAAAATCATTGAATAGAGAGTGCGCTGGTGAGTAGAAAAGAAACGTTAGTTGGTGAAAATAAGGAGAAGATACGTTGTGCTTAGAAGGGAACTCAACTCCATCACCCATTGAACATACATCTATCAAACATACACTGTCCATTCACAAGTTAGCAGTTATTGGAGACTAAAGGGGGCTGACGCTACAACGACTAACACATTGCAGCCAGTGGACGAAACAACATGGGTGCAAAAAGTTGAAGCAGCTGCTTGGAAACTCATACATGAAGTAGCTGGTGGCGTTAACAAGTTGAAGCAGCTAGTGGATGACAAGAAAGAATTAAACATTAGCTAGTGGAGGAGACATTTGGTGGAAGCAAAATGAGAAACCTGGTGGGAGCAAAACGTTGCATCTTGGGAGAGAAAAGCATTGCTGCTGGTGGAGAAGAAAACATGTCAGCTGGTGGCATAAAATAATCGTGAGCTGAGGGAGAAGACTTAACAAAGGGGTGTTCTTAATTTATATTTAAATTCTGTATTTATTTTAATTGTTTGGATTTAATCAATGCAAACATAAATTATAACCATGATTTTTGTTACATTGATAAATATGTGTGAGTAAAGGTTAAGATTAAGATTGATATTGGATTAGGATAATTTTTTTGGTATTGATTTTTACTTGATATAATGCATATTTAGTCTTAATTTAGCTTGATCACCTAGATTAAGACCTTAGATGATTGAATGCCGCAACCAATGGGATTTAATTTGTCGAAAAATTAATCAAGCGTCAAACGTGAGACTAAAGTATGGACCAACCTTAGGATCTTGTGTGAGGATACCTACGATTAACGAACTTAATTTTAGGCTTCTTGTATTTAACGTCTTTTATTCCGAATTATCTATGAACCAAGTAGTGACTCAGATTTAGAAGAGAAGGGAACACCATGAACATTGGGTTCGATTTACTTAAGTAAAGTATTTCCTAAATCAATCCACCGTTACGATTTTATTTTAGTTTCCAATCTAATTGAAATCTAATACCTTATTCGATTTTTGTCATTTGATTAATCTAGTCGTTTTAATTCATACCTTGCATTTTTCATATTTTCTTAATTTGCTTACTTTAATTAAATTTATTTTCAAATCAATCAATTCTTGATCGTTTGAGTAATTTTTCATCATTTAATTTAATTGTCTTACGTGTTGGAATTTTTCCTTAAGTACGATATCCGATTCTTAACGATTTATATTACTTATCGACGGGGTGCACTTGCTTCTAATTGGTCTAGATTGAATTTAATTTATATTGTTTTGTTTAGATCGCAACAAGTTTTTAGCACTGTTGCTGGGGAAAAAATTTCTGATTGTGAGTCATTAGATTAGACAATATTAATTGTCTCAGATTTAATTTTTGCTTTGTTGTTTATTTGCGTATTTTAGTTGTTTGCTTGATTGCTTTATTTCGAGTGTTTTATTTTTCATCCTTAGTTCTGTTATTATTATTTTTTATTTTTATTTGTTCCATATGGATTGAGATTATATGCATGCTAATGTTTACGCTATTGATGTTGATGTTGAGAGATACACACTTGAATGGTTGTAACTCTTTTGGTAACTAACTTGGGTCCCAGTTGTGATGAATTTGACCATACAATTCTTTCAAAGTAGTTGGATGGAAAATTGAGTTGTTTGTATGAACTTGGAATAGGCAGCTTGAGAGGATAGTGAACCATGTG
>JANZLX010000213.1:33830877-33844610 GCA_025531955.1 Erythroxylum orinocense
CCCGGGATCGTCGGGCTCCGGTAACGGGATCCGACATCAGTTCAGTGGTAGGTTAGTCGGGTCTCGGGATTGGGGTCCGACACATTTTTCTCTAGTTATCCAAACAAGATGATTTTTGCTTTAGATTAAATTAGAGACCTATGGCTACATTTCTTATGAAGACATCAAATTTAAATTCTGTCTCTAAGAATCTTACAATTTGTCATGAAGTTGAAAATAAGGTGCAGTACATTGGTGGATGAATGTAAAATTCATCTTCGAAATTTAGGGAAAAATTTGAGATTGATCTAGATATATTTTGGCAAAGTTTCCTTCTTGAGAGTTGTAGATCTTTCTGTTATATTTCCAACGGTATATAGCATGATAATTTTAGACATCTTAGTTGAAAGTTATGGCCCTTATAATGGAAGATGTTCAAGAGTGAAGTTGTATCTTCTATGTTTTTGCTTCTTCTGTGATGATGTCATCATCTTCTGTGATTTGCTTCTTCTGTGATTACGTCATCATCTTCTGTGTTTTGCTTCTTCTGCCTTTTTGCTTCTTCTATGATGACGTCATCTTCTTCTATGTTTTGCTATCTTCTGTTCTATTTTTTACCCCTTAAAAGATAGAATTGGTCTTTGAGGTATGATAAAAGTTGTAGATCTTGACGTCCTCTTTTGAACCATATAAATAACACCTTGATCCGATATTTGTAGGAAAAGTTATAGAAAAATTTCCCTTCCTTCTGTCTTTTTGTTATCTTCTGTGTTTTGCTATCTTTTGTCTTTTTAGCCTATTTTTTGTTCTATTTTTGACAACTTAAAAGATAGAAATTGGTTTTTTATGTCTTCATAAAAGTTGTATATCTTTAATTCTTCTTTGCAACCATATAAAGAACACCCTAATCCGATATCTGTAGGAAAAGTTATAGTAATGTTTCCTTTCCTTCTGTCTTTTTGCTATCTTTTGTGTTTTGCCATCTTTTGTCTTTTTGGCCTATATTCTGTTCTAGTTTTTACCCCTCAGAAGATAGAATTGGTCTTTGAGGCCTTCATGAAAGTTGTATATCTTGAAGTCCTCTTTCGAACCATATAAAGAACACCTTGATTCGATATTTGTAGGGAAAGTTATAGCAATTGTTCCCTTCCTTCTGTCATTTTGCTATTTTCTATCTTTTTGGCCTATCTTTTGTTCTATTTTGGACCCTTCAGACGATGGAATTGGTCTTTGAGGTCTTCATGAAAGTTGTAGATCTTGAAGTTATCTTTCAAACCATATAAATAACACCTTGATCCGATATCTATAGGGAAAGTTATAGCAATTTTTCTCTTCCTTCTGACTTTTTGCCATCTTCTGTGTTTTGCTATCTTCTGTCTTTTTGGCCAATCTTCTATTCTATTTTTTTTTTACCCCTCATAAGATAGTATTAGTCTTTTAGGTCTTCATGAAAGTTCTAGATCTTGAAGTTCTATTTCGAACCATATAAAAAACACATTGATCTGATATCTGTAGGGAACGTTATATAGCAAATTTTCCCTTCCTTCTATCTTTTTTCTATCTTCTATGTTTTGCTATCTTCTATCTTTTTGACCTATCTTCTGTTCCATTTTTGTCCCTTCAAAAGATAAAATTGGTCTTTGGAGTCTTCATGAAAGTTGTAGATCTTGAAGTTCTATTTCAAACCATATAAAGAACACCTCGATCAGATATCTGTAGGGAAAGTATAACAATTTTCCCTTCCTTCTATCTTTTTGCTATCTTATGTGTTTTACTATCTTCTATCTTTTGACCTATATTTTGTTCTATTTTTGACCCTTTAGAAGATAGAATTGGTTTTTATGTCTGCACGAAATTTGTATCTCTTGAAGTCTTATTTCGAACCATATAAAGAACACCTTGATCTGATATATGAAGAGAAAGTTATGCCAATTGTAAAACATCTTCTGTGTTACTGTTCATAAACTACTTCCGGGTTACTGTTTATCCTATATAGTCTGGTCCTATTATGACCCTCTAGAAGACATAAATTTTCTTCAAGGTCTTCATAAAAGTTTTAGATCTTGAAGTACTCTTTCCAACCATCTAAAGAACACTCCAAGATTACATCTATAGTGAAAGTTATGTCAATTGTCTCAAGACAGGTTTGATATGATTGAGGACAAAACCAGATTTGATTCTTTGGCTATAATTTCTTCTATAGACACCCAAATGACTTGATTCTTGAATCATTGGAATCGTAAGACATTTCTCTACATCTCCACCTAAAATAATAGCCATCTGAAATAAATTAAGAAAGATTGAGTGAAAAATTTGAGACTGGTACAGTGTGTGTACTCTTAAATCCTATGAACTGGTGTTATTCCACTGAACATACTTCAATATTTTGATGATATCTTGAGCTATAGAGCTCCAAATGAGATTATTTCTGACTTGTGGTAAACTAGAGACATATGGTTACAAATTATCTGAAGAAAGTGTCACGTAAGAATGTTCAAGGATATTTTTGGCAAGACACTTAAGTTTAAAAGAACATAAGCCTTATAAGGAAGGATAAAATGAACTTTTTGGACTCATTAAGGGAATAATTGGAAGAAGAAGTATTGTCTTCCATTTTAAGAAGAGAGAAGAATGAAAATTGAGGAAAGAAAGAAAAAGAGAGAGTGTCATAAAGAAGAAAGAGAAATATGAAGAGAAGAAGAGAAGGAGAGAAAAAAGAGAAACAAGCTAGGGTTTCAATTGTGTTAGCCCTCAAGAGAGATTTTGAGGTTGTTCAAAAAGAGAAAAGGTAGAGGAAGAGAAGAGCTTTATTTTGAGCTAAAGATCCCTTTATTTAGTGAAGAATGAAGGTAAGATCATTTTAAATATCTTGAATTTTTAGAAGGATTCTAGTTCATGGAGTTTAGAAAATGTTTAGGTTTAAGTATTTTATAACCAATTTTAATGTTTATGCTTTGGGGGATTTTCAATTGAAAACCCCATTGAGTAGGATTTTTGTTATTGTTTAAAGGGATCAAGAAAGGCAAAAGGAACAAGAAAAAAAGCATTTTAAGCAAGTCAAGTCTTTAAGTAAGGAAATCAAAGTAGGTACATGTTTATAATAGAATCAACAAGCCAGTTTTGTTTTTCTTTAAATAAAAGAAACTTTCTGATTTCTACTGCATCATAAGTGTTGCATCTATTGTTTTTGAATGATTTGTGAAATCTGCTATATGTTTGCTTCATGAATTGTGTGATGATTGATGAAAAGACTTTGAAAATGATTCTTTTTGGAAAATATACATGTTTATGAAATCATGTTTTCAACATATATATGAGAATGCAAGTTTTCAAGAAAATGTGCCATTTTGGGCAACAAGTTTACAAGATTTCAAAATATATGTGTTATGTGGGTTTGTGGTAGTCCCTTAATAATCATCACATGCACATTGACCCAAATATAGGCTTCTCCTGCCTACCCGCTAGTGGCTCAAGGACTCTCTCAAGAATTTACGACTACACAGGACCATTATATTGGAAATGTGTAGTGCGTCATGATTTGGACTTACCTAAACCATTCTGATGTGTTTATGTGCTCGTGATATGTTTGATCAACTTGATGCATTCATGTCTTGTGGTTTGTAAATTTGACTACATGATGAAAATTTAAGAAACAAGTGCCTTGTGGATTTTTCAACAAGAGTTTGCTATATCAAATGAAATAGTTTCAAAAGTTTTTGCTTATCTTTTTATTGTAAACTGTTACCCAAGAGCTTTCAAACTCACCCCCTTCCTGTCCCCACCTCCAGGTGATGAGCAAGATATGGAGTGAAAGAGAGTCAAGGCATCACTCCAAATTTGCTTATATTGTATTCTGAGTTAGTTTTGGAAACCACAAGGCTTTGGTCACATTTTTAAGAATTGGTAGCTCATGTAGCTTTTGTATTTTGAGATTTCAGATTATGTTGTAATGTGGCTTGAATGGTCATTATAGCTTTGTAAAAACTCTTTGTTTTGAGGGTATTAAAATGTGAATGATGAAAAGGTTAAGGAGATTTTTTAATAATAAAATGGTTGAGTTGAAGTCATAAGTTTGTTTTGATGTTTGACTGTTGTAGGCACGCCACCCTTGTGGGATGATGCCTAATAAGGGTTTATGAAAATAACCCTATAAGGTAATATGCGCACTCAATTTAAGTATGATGATATTCGCAAGCGTTGGGTTCTGGAAACAAGCTGGACTCAACACTATTTGTGCTGCCAACTTTTAAAAGCTTCTCTCCTTCTGTTTTTATATCTTGAATAATTCTAGCCCCTCTATCCTCTACGTATTCAATTTTTTTGAAAGGTTTTTCTTCTGGTCCCATGCACACTCATGCCCTCTCTATTGATTGTCCTGATATATCCATCTTTTGTTTATGGTTTGATCCACCTTTATCAAAATATGCTCCAACTCCCTTGGTCTACTCTTGATTTGCGTTTTTAAACCCCTTATTCATTTTATCTTCCAAAAATGTTAACATTTTAAGGTGACTAAAAAGTAGACATTTTTATCCATCCAATATGTGCCTAAATTAAAAACAAATAACTTTTAATTAGTATAATTTAAATATTAAATAGACAAGATTTTAGCAAATTATGTATCTAAAACTAATATAAAAATGCCACTAACACCTATACATCAGAGTGAACATAATCCAAAATACCTTTGTATCATAAATTACAATGCTGAATTTCACTTTTGTCTGCTTCCTTTTGACACAATGCTGACAGAAATCTAATTTGTAGGCCTGAACTTCTTTTAATAATTCTTGATTTACTAATAACTTCAAGGATTTTTCACCTGCATTGTTGGGTGAATTTTTTTTATAAGCATGATTGGATTAATTTTGGGGTCTTGCTAGATTTGTCATGTTGGAATTAATTAGCTTGTTAATATAGGTAAGATAATATGACTTGGGCTAAGGGCTTTGAACTATTAAATTAGTGGGAGAGTGTAAGGCCCATTTTGGCAAGTCACCTAAGTCTAAAAACCATAAGGCATTAAAGTAAGGGCAAAAAGGGGCTTTAGGCAATGATTAATGGTGTAAAAGAGAAGAAAATCGGGTGTCTTGCTTTTGAAAGAGAGAGAAAGCAAAATTGAAGAAAGAAGGGAGAGAGTTTTGTGAGTTTAGAGAAAGACAGAAGAGCAAGGTAGGTTTTAATTTTTCTTAACCTTCAAGAGGGATTTTGAGAGTGAGTAAGAAGGGAAAAAGGAAGGAAAAGATTAAAGCTTCCATTAGAGCCAAGAAAATCGTTGTTTGGTGAAGATTTAAGGTAAGTTGTTTTTAATCTTTTGGAGTTTTGAAAGGTTTTTGGTTCAAAGAGCTTAGGAAAGGTATGGGTATAAGTATTCCAAGATCAATTTCATGCATGTGGTTCTTTGGGTTTTCCAATTTGAATTCTTTTGATTTGGGATTTTTTTGTCAATGTTGAAGAAAATCAAGAAGGACAAGAGGAGTAAGAGGAGAGGCATACTTGAACAAGCAATAGTCAAGGACTTCAAGGTGAGTTTCACTTTTATGGTTAGGTGATAAGCTAATAAAAGTTTACTGCCAATAAATGACAGTAAATAAGTTTACAACCACCTCATTCAAGTGCATTTAATGTTGTTAAATGTTGCAAGATTATCCTACATGCTTATACATGATTTGTGTGATGATTTATGGAAAGTTGTTTTCAAGATTGTTCTTTAAAATGATGCATTTTTATGAAACCATACTTTTAGAAATGGTTTTTTTTAAGAGATATGACAAGTATATGAAAAGCAAGTTTGGAAGAGAATGTACCTTTTTGGGCATCAAGCTTATAAGATTTTGAAATCTATATGTTATGTGGGTTTGTGGTAGTCTCCTAAGTTAAGTCAAGTGCACTTTGACAAAAAGGCTTCTCCTGCCTGCCCGTTAGTGGCATGGAGCTCCTTCATGGACTCTCATAAGTTAACGGTTGCACAAGACCATTGTGTAGAAATGCATAGTATGTTCTGTTTTGGATTCACCCGAACTTATTTGATGTGCCTATGTGTTCGTTATATGTTAAAAATAGTGATGTACACATCACATTTTATGCATTCATGTGAGTTTTACAATAAAAATGATTTTCACAATGATTTTGCTTATTACCGATTGTAAAATAGTTAGAGCTTTTAGCTCAACCCCACATTCCTCCCCATAATTAGGTGATGAGCAAGAGATTGAGTAGTCAAGGGCCAAAGAATCACTCCACTTTTGAAATGTTGTTGAATTTTAAACTAATCTTGTAAACCAATGCTTTAGTTGCATGTTGAGCAATTTATGGTTCAAGTATCTTTTGTAATTTGAGATTTTTGAAACACTGATGTATTGGGGGCTTGAAATACCCATTAAAGCTTTGCAAAACTATGATCTTTTGATGCTAATGGTTTATGATTTTGTTTTCTCCCATGTTTCCCTAGGTTTTTATGAGGGGAAAATTTGTGTACTAACTTTAGGGAAATTTTTAGACTGATCTAGACCGATTTAGGCAAAGTCATCTTCAAGAAAGTTGTAGATCTTTCTTTTATCTTTCCAAAATTATATAGCATGAAATTTTTGGGTACCAAAGTTGAAAGTTATGGTCCATATGAGGGGAGATGCTGTGGAGAGTACAAAAAGTGATCTAGAATCGTCTTAGTTTTGATTTGTGTTAGTTTAACTTCGTCTTAGATTTGCTTCACCTTAGTTTCACTTCGTCTTAGTTTTGATTCATCTTAGTTTGCTTCGTCTCAGTTACTGTTTAACGTCTTAGTTTGATCATCTTAGTTTAACTATCTTAGTTTGCTTTGTCTTAGCTTCACCTCATCTTAGTTTTGATTAACCTTAGTTTGCTTCATCTCAGTTAGTGTTCATCATCTTAGTTTCCCATTGTCTTAGTTTGGCTGTCTTAGTTTGCTTCGTCTTAGTTTCGCTTCGTCTTAGTTTTGATTCGTTTTAGTTTGTTGCATTTTAGTTTTGCTTTGCCTTAGTTTTGATTCGTCTTAGTTTGTTTCGTCTCAGTTACTGTTCATCTTCTTAGTTTTGCTTTGTCTTAGTCTTGCTTCGTCTTAGTTTGACCTTCTTAGTTTGCTTCGTCTTAGTTTCACTTCGTCTTTGTTTTGATTTGTCTTAGTTTGCTTCGTCTCAGTTACTGTTCATCTTCTTAGTTTGATCATCTTAGTTTGCTACGTCTTAGTTTCGCTTCATCTTAGTTTTGATTTGTCTTAGTTTCACTTCGTCTTAGTTTTGATTCGTATTAATTTGCTTCGTCTCGGTTACTGTTCATCATCATAGTTTGACGGTCCTAGTTTGGCCTTCTATATCGTCTTAATATCTTATGTTCCATTTTTGGTCCTTTTAGAGACTGAATCTGGCTTTGAGTTCTGCATGAAAGCTGTAGATCTAGTAGTGTTCTTTCAAACAGTTAAAAAAGGAAGTCAATCCGACATTTGTAATGGGAGTCATAGCAATTTCTCCAAGATAGGTATAAATTGATTTATGGTATAAACATGTTCAATTCTTTCGAGTATAACTTCTTCATACGACCTCAAAATGAAGTGATTCTTGAAGAAAAGGATTCCTAAAATCTTTTACTGTCTCCCCATAAAAATTTGTATCTTTTGGAATTTTTTTGAGAAAGTTTACATTAGAGTAATGAGAGGTCAATTGGGAGAGCATCATTGGGGTATGAATACACCTTATCTTTTTAAATATATCTTGAGCTGTAGAACTCCGATTGAGATGATTTTTTATTAAAAAAACTAGAGACTTATAGTTGCAATTTCTTTTAAGAAGGCTAGTTGTAATTCAGGTGATTGACTGGTGTGGGAACACCAACCTCGTGGAATAATGACAAATAACCCTACAGGGTAATAAGCACAAGGTTTATGATTCCAGTTGTTGGGCTCTAGAAATAGGGTCCAACATATTATAGTATCAGAGAGACTAAGTTTAGGTCCAAGTTTGGGACTAGGTTTTGGAGTATCCTAAGTATTAAATGGGTAGCTTAAGGCATAAAATTTTTAATTTGTTTCTCAAGATCTGAAATTGTTTTAGACGATTTGAACTACTTTATGTACTTTGAAATTTGTTTGGCATAAACTAAAGATTTTCAATGGTTTTCTATTCAAGAAGTAAAAAAAATGCTACCTCAAAGGAGAACTCGAGGAGCTCTGACTTGATCTAACTCTCGCCAAGGCAGCATGGATGAATCTAATGTCCTGCAAGATGCTGGGACACACTGTGCTCGTAATCTTGAGGCACCTAGTATGCAACATGAAGTGCCACCGCCTCCTCCTCCTATGCCTTCTGTGAATCCATAATTCTTTCAGGCCTTTGCCTAGACTTTCACATATGCCATTGGCCAAAGGTCACAAGTCCCGAGGTAGGCTCCAGTGGAGAGCAGTGACCAGTATGATAACTCTGTAAGTTTGGGGCTGTAGATTTCAACGGATCGACGAATCCAAAAGAGGCAAAGTATGGTAGAAGAGGACCAAGAGTGTCTGGATTCAGATGAAACGCTCAGATGAGGAGAGACTGGATTATGCAGTGAGTTTGCTACAAGGAGATGCTCTTCATTAGTGGGAATCAGTGCCCTACAATCAAGTGATGCCTCTGGTGTTATCATGGAGAGATTTTGTGTAAGCGTTCAGGAAGAAGTACCTCTCGAGGGTGTATATTTAAGAGAACGCTAGAGATTTCCTAAATATCACACAGAGAGACCTGAGTGTGAGTGAATATGAGATAAGGTTCACCCAGTTATCACAGCATGCGGCCAACATTGTTGCTAATGAGGAGGATAAGTGTCGTAAGTTTGAGGTAGGACTACATTTTGGGATCAAGGAGAAAGTCCCAATCCATAATTTTTATGACTACCAACAATTGATAGATGCTGCACTCCAGGCTAAGAAGCTGGAAAATATCAAAAATGAAGTGAGAAGGAAAAGAAAGAACAGGGAACAGTTTTCCAAGAAAAGGGTAAGAGATTAGATGTCTGAGAGGGGTAGGAAGAGCTTCCACGCACAGAGTGAGATGGGGAATAGTACCCCTACTGGGAACAAGCAACCAAGGGCAGTTTCGGTGCAAGCCTCTACTGTAAGGGGTAATAGCAGGGTGGAGAGGAGCAAGAACCTGAACCCCCAATGTGAGCATTGTGGGAAGTTCCACAAGGGAGAGTTTTTCAAATTAATTGGAATATGTTTTCGACGTGGAGATAAGGGACACTTGATCAAAGACTGTCCCCAAGTAACTAGGCAAGAGGGGTTCCAGGTGCAAATCCCAAGGAAAACAGAAACTATGGGAACCAGACCAATCACAGAGGTAGGTAGCTCTGGAACTACCAAGAAGACTATTCCTCCGGGGAGGCCAAGGGGTTAGGCACAGGCTAGGGTTTTTTCTATGACTAGAGAGGAATCTACAGCCGCACCTAAAGTTGTCATGGGTATGGCTCAGTTATTTAATTCTGCTATATATGTGTTCATTAATTTTGGCTCCATGCATTCATTTGTTTCTGCAAGCATGACATTACATGATGTTATTTTCATGCCATTGAGAAGTCCTTTAATTGTTATCACTCCTTTAGGGAGGCAATTGATTATAAGTCAAGTGTATAAAGATTGTGAGCTTTTCTTCGAGGGTACTAAACTGGCGGTGGAATTACTAACCTTAGAGTTCAAGGGGTTAAATGTCATAGTGGGAATGGATGTTATGGATAAGTATCATGCGAACTTGGATTGTAGCCTTTAGGAGGTGGAATTTGACATGGGCAACGATGAGAAGGTAATTTTTGGAGGGGACAAGAAAACACCATCACCAAGAATCATTCCTGTTTTGTTAGCTGACAGGATGATGGGAAAGGGGTGTGAAGCCTTCTTAGCATCAGTTTCCACAACTAGAAAATCTTCTAACTTCCCTTCATTCCCATCAATGTCCACAACACATGCTAAGAATGGCTCCATACCACCCAATAGAATGGCTCCAGCAGAGCTGAAGGAGCTTAAGGAACAATTGGAAGAGCCAGTTCTGTTTATTAAGAAGAAGGATGGAATATGGCGCATGTACATTGATTATCGGAGACTCAACAGTGTGACTATTAAGAATAAGTATCCTCTGCCTTAGATTGATGATCTATTTGACTAGCTTCAGGAAGCAAGGGTCTTTTCCAAAATTGATCTCACGTCAGCTTATCATCAGCTTAGAATCAAGGAGTCTGATGTAAGCAAGATAGCCTTTAGGACACGGTGTGGATAATATGAATTTTTATTCATGCCTTGAGGATTAACCAATGCTCCAGCTACTTTTATGGATCTTATGAATAAGGTCTTTGAGTAATATCTAGATCAGTTTGCCATAGTGTTTATTAATGACATTCTGGTATATTCCAATAGTGAAGAGGAACATGACGAGCATCTCAGGATTCTGTTGCAGATATTGAGGGAGAGGGATCTTTATGCCAAATTCAGAAAATATGAGTTTTGACTTCATGAAGTGATATTCTTTGGGCATATGATTTAGAAAGATGGTGTACATGTCAATCCAATGAAGGTTAAAGCAGTAGTAAATTGGCATGCACCTAAAATAGTGACAGAGGTGAGGAGTTTTCTAGGTTTGACAGGATATTATAGGAGATTCGTTGAGGGATTCTCCTTGATAGCTCTTTGATAGCTACTCCGATGACTAAGTTGTTGAGGAAGAATTAGAAATTTGTCTGAAGTGAGGGATGCCAGAAAAGCTTTGAAGAGCTCAAGCGCAGACTAACAAGTGCTCAAATTTTGATTTTGCCTACTGGAGATGAGGGTTATACAGTATATAGTGATGCCTCAAGAAAAGGTCTGGGTCGTGTTTTGATGCAGGAAGACAGGGTGATAGCTTATGCTTCATGACAACTGAAGCCTTATGAATTGAATTATCCGACCCATGATTTGGAATTGGCAGTAGTAATCTTTGACTTAAAATTTTGGAGGCATTATCTATATGGGGTTCAGACGAAGATCTTTACTAATCATAAGAGTCTTAAGTACTTACTGAGCCAGAAAGAGCTCAATTTGAGATAGAGAAGGTGGATTGAGTTGTTTAAGGGTTATCATTTGATGATTGAGTATGATCTTAGAAAGGCAAATGTAGTGGTGGATGCCTTAAGTAGAAAACCATCGATAGCCCATGTTCGGACAGTTTATTTGCCTTTGTTGGAAGAGATGGTCAAGCTTAAGATAAGCTTGAAATAGGAGGAAACAAATTGCATTCTTTCTAACTTTAGAGTAAGATCAATACTTAGAGAGAAGGTTAGGGAGTTACAGACATAGGATGCAGAATTGAGCAATCATCAAGAAGAAATTCAAAATGGCAAGAAATCTAAACTGGTAGTGAGGAATGATGGACTTATATCAAGGAAGTAAAGGATGAAATACTAGATGAGGCACATAATGCATCTTATGTCATACACCCAGGTACTACCAGGATGTACACAGATCTGAAAGAACATTTATGGTGGAAAGGCATGAAGAGGAATGTAGTTGAATATGTGAGCAAGTGTCTACTTTGTCAGCAAGTCAAGGGTAAGCACCAGGCACCTTCAAGCAAGTTGAGTCCATTGTCTATTACTGAAAGGAAGTGGCAAAGGGTAACTATGGATTTCTGATGGGTTTGCCTAAGACTAGTAGGAAGCATGATGCCATATGGGTCATTGTTGATTGGTTGACGAAGTTAACCCATTTACTGGCAATTAAATAGAATGAATCTCTGCATGTGCTAACCAAGAAATATATTGATGAGATAGTAAGATTACATGGGATTCCGGATTCAATAGTCTCTCATAGGGATCCTCGATTAACTTCAAGATTCTGTGGAAGCTTACAAGAGGTTCTCGGAACTCAGTTAAATTTTAATACGGCTTTTCATCCCCAAAAGGATGGTCAATCTGAGAGGACCATTCAAACACTTAAGGGAATGCTTAGAGCATGTGTGATGGATTTTAAAGGAGCTTGGAACGAGCAATTGTCATTGGTCAAATTTGCTTATAATAATTCATACCAATTGAGCATTCAGATGGCTCCATATGAAGCATTGTATGAAAGGAAATGTAGAACTCCGATATGTTAGGATGAAAAATGAGAAAGGAAACTGTTAGGGCTTGAGCTACTTCAGATGACAGTCGATAAGGTTAATCTAGTTAAAAAATGGCTTAAGGCAGCACAAGATAGAATGAAGAGTTATACTGATGCATATCGAAAAGAAGTGGAGTATGAAGTCGATAAGAAAGTCTTTCTTAAGACATCTCCTTGGAAGGGAGTTATGAGGTTTAGCAAGAAATACAAGTTGAGTCTGAGATATGTGGGCCCATATGAGATTGTAGAGAGAATTGGACCGCTAGCCTATAGGTTGGCGCTACCACCAGAATTGTCACAGATACATAACGTCTTTCATGTGTCTATGTTGAGGAGGTACAAATCAGTTCCATCCCACATCATTCAGACCACGGAGGTTCAATTAAGAGATGATATGAGTTATGAGGAGATTCCAGTAGATATCTTAGACACCAAGGAAAAGGTCCTCAAGAACAAGACGGATCAATTGGTCAAAGTCTTGTGGAGAAATCACTCGGTTGAAGAGGCCACATGGGATCCCATGGAGGCCATGAGGGAAAAGCATCCACACCTTTCAACAACTCAGGTAAGAATTTCGAGGACAAAATTTTCTTAAGAGGGGGAGAAATGTTAGCCCTTGAATTTTTTTATATATAAGCATGACAAGACTAATTTTGGGGTCTTGCTAGATTAGTCATGTTGGAATTAATTAGGTTGTTAATGTCGGTAAGATAATATGACATGGGCTAAGGATTAAGGGCTTTGAACTAGTAAAATTTTTCTATCAATAAATGACAGTAAATAATTTTGTAACCCCCTCATTCATGTGCATTTAATGTTGTTAAATGTTTCAAGATTACCCTACATGCTTATACATGATTTGTGTGATGATTTATGGAAAGTTGTTTTTAAGATGATTCTTTGAAATGATGCCTGTCTATGAAACCATTCTTTTGGAAATGGTTTTTTTAAGAGATATGACAGGTATATAAAAAGCAAGTTTGGAAGAGAATGTGCCTTTTTGGGCATCAAGCTTATAAGATTTTGAAATCTGTGTTATGTGGGTTTATGGTGGCCCCTAAGTTAAGTCAAGTGAACTTTGACAAAAAGGCTTCTCCTGTCTGCCCGCTAGTGGCATGGAGCTCCTTCATGGACTTCCATAAGTTCACAGCTACGCAAAACCATTGTGTAGAAACGCGTAGTACGTTCTGTCTTTTATGTTCCTATGTGATTAAGCACAAGTTTATTATATAAATTGGCAACATTTTCATAGTTTTTGATATACTTTTTGACTCTTAATTCTTGATTTTGTGTTTAAATTAGTCCTTGAGTGTGTGCTTATAGTGTTTCTTCTCCTTTCCCACAAAAGGATCTTGTTAACCAAGTTGTCTAAGAAGAACAAGTGGTAGATCAAGTTGGCTCAGAATACAACAACAAAGAGAGGATAGATTGACAAACGAAAGGATTCATAAGCAAAAGTTTAGATACAAGATGTTGGCCCTTAAATTTTTTTAATTGACTAAGCATGATTAGATGATTATTGAGGTCTTGATTGATTAAATTGTGTTGGACTTAATTAGCATGTAAGTATTAATAAGATTAGGTGGCATGAGTTAATTGAATTATAGATGAAGTGTTAAGTTTGCCTAAGGGGTAGTATAGG
>JANZLX010000213.1:33844710-33855868 GCA_025531955.1 Erythroxylum orinocense
ATCATGTTGTGCCCTTTGGCCTCATACTGCCCAGTAACTTGGCCAACCACTATTTGGCTATCACTATACACTTTCACATGCTTCACCCCCATTTCTCTTGCTAGCTGAAGGCCGGCTATCAACGTTTCGTACTCTGCCTCGTTGTTGGAAGCTTTAAATTCTAACCGGATAGCATACTCCACCTTTTCTTCTTGGTGCAGGCTGATCAAAACCACTCCTGCTCCACACCCTTTGACATTGGACGATCCATCCACAAATAGGCTCCATGCGGGGCCTTGTTCGCCATGTGAGTTAGGCTGGCTCATTTCTGCCACAAAATCTGCCAATACGTGGGCCTTGATCGTCGTTCGTGATTTGTAGTGTATGTCGAATTCACCTAACTCTACCACCCACTTTACCAGTCGCCCGGAGGTTTCGAGCTTTTGAAGGCACTGTTTGAGGGGTTGATCGGTCCATACTTCGATGGGGTGGCTCTGAAAGTAGGGCCTGAGTTTTCGCGTTGCCGTTACCAGCGATAAAGCCAGCTTTTCAATAGGTGCGTATCGCGTTTCTGGCCCGCTCAACACCTTACTGACATAGTAGACCGCGAATTGCTCCTTACCATCTGTCCGAACAAGAACAACACTGATCGCTCCCTCCGTCTCCGCTAGATAAACTATCAAATTCTCCCCCTCAACAGGGCTTTGCAAGATGGGTGGGCTGGTCAGGTATTGCTTTAAACATTGAAACGCTCGCTCGCACTCGTCTGACCATTGGAACCGGGTCACATTTGTTTTCCTCAAAATCTTAAAAAACGGGAGGCATTTGTCCCCCATCCTAGAAACGAATCTGCTGAGAGAAACTATTCGTCCAGTTAATACCTGAACATCTTTCAAACACCGCGGCGAAGGCATCTGAATGAGTACTTCAATCTTCTCTGGGTTCGCTTCGATCCCCCGCTGAGTAATCATTAATCCCAAGAATTTTCCGAAAGTCACACCAAAGACACATTTTTCCGGGTTCAGCTTCATTTGGAATTTATTGAGAGTTTGAAAGACATATTTGAGGTTGTCTACATGCTCGGCGGCTGTCTTGCTCTTTACTACCATGTCATCCACATAGGCCTCAACTGTCTTGTCTATCTGTTTCTTAAAGACTTCAATTACGAGCCGTTAGTAAGTGGCCCCTGCGTTCTTCAAGCCGAACGGCATCACCTGGTAGCAGTACGTGCCCTGATCGGTTATGAAAGCCGTTTTTTCTTCATCTTCGAGGCTCATTTTTATCTGATGATACCTGGAGAAGGCATCCAAGAAGCTGAGGAGCTCATGCCCTGATGTAGAGTCTACTAGCTGATCGATTTTAGGCAGGGGAAAACTATCCTTCGGGCATGCTTTGTTCAAGTCGGTGAAATCGATGCACATCCTCCACTTGTTGTTTTTCTTTTTCACGAGTACCACGTTGGCCAGTCACTCAGGGTATTTAACTTCCCGAATGAATCCGGCGTCTAGCAGTTTTCTTATCTCTGTCTCTATGACCTCTTGTCTCTCCTTACTCTGCCAACGCTTCTTTTGTCTGACTAGTTTGCACTCGGTTCGGATACCGAGAGCATAAGAAGCTACCAACTGCGAAATCCCGGGCATATCGCTCGGTACCTAGGCGAAGACCGATCGGTTTTCTATTAAACAATTAGTGATTTCCTTGACCAGACCCCTTTCAAGCTCGGATCCCAAGTTCGTGAATTTGGATCGGTCTTCCTGATCCAACACGACTTGTTGTGTTTCTTCGACAGGGTTCATTCTTTTAGTTTCCTCATCGGCTTTCACATCGAGAGAGCTCGTCAAGACGACCGCTCCATCAAGCGCCCTCGTCTCTGCCAAGTAGCACTCTCTGGCGATTCTCTATTGTCCCTTGACTTTACCGACACCATGGGGAGTTGGGAACTTCATTACTTGGTAATAGGTCGAGACAACTGCTTTAAGGGCATTCTGAGTGGCTCTCCCGATGATCGCATTATAAGCTCCCCCAAATTTCATTACCAAAATTCAACCTCCCTCTCTTCCTGACACGGCTTTTGACCGAACTTCACCTTTAGGAAGACTCGAGCGAACGGGTAAGCTGATGCTCCAGTTACTCCTTTGATAGGCCCCTCTATTGGCAATAGTCACTCCTCTGATATTTCCATCTGCTTAAACGCATCGTAGTAGAGTAGGTCGACTGAGCTGCCTGTATCGATCATCACTCGCTTCACCTCACTTCCATCCATATTTAAATTGACTACTAGCGCATCATCATGCGGGCAGCTAATTCCCTCCAGATCGGATTCGTCGAACGAGATCACCTCAACATTTTGTTTCGTCTTCTTTACTGACAAATCTTGCTGGGCATACCTCTTTCGTCCTTTGGTGGTTGACCCTCCTGCCGCGTTACCCCCAAAGATCATATTGATGACCCGAACCAGTCGGTCATCTTGTCGCTCGGCAGTTCTATCATCCCTTGCTCTGGATGGTGCTCTCATGTCACGGCGATCATCAGTATTTCTGTTCTGCCTTCCCCCACCGTTTCTGTCGTTCTGTCTCCAGAGACTCCGTCGATTGTCGGACCGATCGGTCCTACTCTCATTATCCCGATCGGTATTTCTCCCTTGCTTCAAAAATCTGCCCATCCTTCCCCTTTAGATGAGGTCTTTAATTTCGTATTTCAAGGCCCGACAATTCTCCATGTCATGACCGATATCTTTATAGAAACGACAATACAAATCAGGGTTCAATTTGTAGGAGGGAGTCTTCAACTTGTTAGGTTCTCGGAAGGGCTCTCCATCTGCTCTCATAGCTGCCAATACCTCCGCATATCGCCTGTTGAGCGGAGTGAACGATTCTCTTTTTTGGTCTCGTCGATCGGTCGGCCTTCTCCAGCCCGACTGATCTTTCTGTCGCTTTTGTGATTCGTCTGGCCTGCCAGTCGGCCCGCGGTCATCTGCTCGTCGTTTCGTGTTTTTCAACACTTCCTCTAGTTGGATATACCTGTCCGCTCGACTTTTTATCTCTTGAATAGTCGTAGGCTGATCAAGGGCCAATGACTTTTTGAACTCCTCATCTCTCGTATTGTTCATTAGGGCCGCCAACATGGACGAGCATGTAAGGTCAGGGACTTCAACAGCTTCGTTATTAAAGCAAGTGATAAACTCCCGCAAGCTCTCATTCTTTCCCTGGGTCAATTGCATCACTTCCAAAGCAGTATTTTGTGGTCGCTTGCTGGTAGCGAATTGATTGAGGAACAGTAACTTGAAATCCTCGAAGCAGGTGATGCAACCCGGAGGTAGGCTGTTAAACCATCGTCGAGCTCCTTCCTGAAAGGCAGTGCAGAACACCTTACACTGAATTGCGTTAGGAACACAATGGAGGCTCATCATTGACTGGAAGTGCTGCAGATAATCTAAGGGATCGGTCTTGCCATTATACTTCTCAGGTGTCGGTATTTTGGTACCGACCGCTGGAAGGCTATCCAGGATCTCCGGAGTGAAAGGAGAGCTACCCCGCGCGGACGTTCTGCCCGGACGAGAATTCGCGGGCAAATTGATTCGATCATCTGCAACTTTTCCTACGGCGTCCGTAGAGTGGCGATCAGCCATCGCACCGATCTGTCGAGAGGGAGCCGGCTGCTGGTCCGCTCGAGACTGCAAGATTTAGCGAATTAGCAGATCGTCCGCTTCCTCTATCTGCTTTTGAGTGAGGGAAATTTTTCGTGGTGTAGGAGGATCTGCGTCCAAGGGGCGCTGAGAACTAGAGTGAGAATTGGCCTTGGCATTGTCCTCCAAGGCTACACTCTGTTCTTCTTGATCTTGGTTGTGAAGCCGTGGCTGATGATCGCTCGGATGCGAGGATTGAGCGTGGGATGCATGATGCGGTGGCGAAAGAGTGACGGGTAGCTGTAAACCCATCCGTTGCATCGCAAGTGCCATGACGGCAGCTACGTCTGGGTTAGCTGCTGCCACTTGGCTAACCTGTGTGTGTCTAGACGTGGTGCCTTGATATTGGGCCCCACGGTGGGTGCCATCTGGTTCAGCCAGATTCTGCTGAGGCTGGACGTTGCTATTCGAATCCATAACTCTGCGTGTTCTTGGCTGCTGAATACCTGCAAAACAAATAAAGGCACACCGGGGGTGATTGCCAGCAGGCCCCTCCGATGCTTAAATCAGTCTTTTGGTAAGGGTTGGAGTCGCTTAGAGCAAGAAGAACTAGGGTTTCAGTCTCGTACCTGAATCATGACTAAATAGTACCTTATATAGGGAATACTGGCTAGGTAATTTAGGTCTCTATGTAAGTCTTAGTGTTTGCATAGGAGACAATCTCCTACTATTGGGCCGTCGATGTTTGGGCCTCGTCTGGCCGACCCAACCAAATAGGATTCCACAACTGAGTATGATATTGGATTCGTTTACTATAAACCAAAATTATAGGAATACCTCTAGCTAACAATGGGGACGATCAAGTATTTTGGATAAAAAATAACTAGGAGCAACAATACTAATTGGCACGAATTACCTTGGTTTAAGTAAGCTCATCCACAAGCATCTCTCATCCTCTGGCGTGCCATCAAGGGTAAGCTTAGCACACTTGATAGGCTATCCAAATTTACAGATGTGTCCCATACTTATGTATTATATAGACATAAGGAAGAATGCTTGGACTGGCAATTCTTT
The DNA here is from genome assembly GCA_025531955.1 of Erythroxylum orinocense. NCBI lineage: Eukaryota > Viridiplantae > Streptophyta > Magnoliopsida > Malpighiales > Erythroxylaceae > Erythroxylum > Erythroxylum orinocense. Next base: position 33,849,389 of record JANZLX010000213.1, read on the forward strand.
AGATTTAACTTCTCAAGTCATATTTGGGAAACCATTCTCCAGTTATGCAACATCACTAACTCTCCCACCAATTAGGAGAATATTATACGATGGAGCTACTACTATAAAGTTGCTAGGAAAGGTCATAAGTTCGTTATAAAGTAAAATTGAGCTATTCGATTTATTGCATATGGATGGAGTGTAATAAACAAAAATACCTTTCAAGATCAAACCACACAAAGGAATGTGCTAATGGAGAACTTAATATATATGGTAAGGACACATTTGATCTCACATTAACTCCATCTTGACTGCAACAGTTACATTACAAACATATGGGAGCTGCCCACTTACAACTGGTTCCTGCAGCTGTTGAGAAGCAAGTCCTCAAGACTCAAGTTAAGTAGCTACTTAGAGTCTTGCTTGCTAGCAAGTCAATCTACTAAAAGGTAGAGACGAGGAATTATTATAATGGACGCCCTTTTAGCTCTTAGTTTGATATGTTGTAAGTTTAAGAACTCAATTTGATGAGCAAAGTGTTCTTACACTTTGTTGGACTCTTATACTTAATTGTATCACAACTTCCCATTTAATGTTGATTTAAGTTTTCAAGTAAGGGCAAAGTTGTAAATTTACAAGTAGCGACAATGTTATAAATTTACAAGTATGAACATAATTGTAAATTTACAAACATTGGCTTAATTATAATTATTCAACAGTGACAAAATTGTAGATTTTCAATAGTTATAGAATTGTAAATATGTAGTGTGACAAAGTTATAAATACTCAGCAACATTAGAATTGTAAGTATGAAATAATACCAGAGTTGTAATACTTAGCAGTGACAGAATCGTAAATATGTAGCAGTGCAACAAGGACAAATTTTTTAAATAATTCATCCTTAACCTCTAAGTTGGGTCATATGATTCATGGATAACCCAAAACTCAACTTGATGATATCTCATTGTTGGAAAAGCAATTTTTTTACTATCTTAGAAGGCCTCTTCTCTTATTTCATAAAACTAAATGATCTATCGGACCAATTTGAACAAAAAATCGCTGAAAAAAGAGATTGAAGAGTGAAAAAATTTTAGCAACGAGAAGTTTTAAAAAATAATAAATTTCAGCTATTTTTTATAATACGTTAAAAATACATAAATTATATCAAATTCCATTTATGGTGGAAGACATGTCTAATGGGTAAGTTTTGGCGGAATGAACCCAATAACCCTATAGTAAGATTAGTAATATAACGTCCATCTCCTAAGTAGCTCAAATCATATTCTAAGCTTAGCGTTGGAACTAGAGTCTATATAACATGCTTATGCAAGCATTTGCCCACTAGAAAGACATTTCCCTTTCATACGCTATTAGTTAGAATGGTAGTATCGTAAGAGACAGCTAGTGAAACACACATCATAGATGCTTGCATGTGTGCATATAAGCCATTCGTTTTTAATGTATATCGTAACTAGAACCTCATATCAAGTACTCCAGCAGAGTATTTCTTACATTTTTCTGACCCCAAAAGATATAGCATTCAGATTGTCCAGTTTCACAGTACACGCGTCCCATTCATCGTTTTCCCTTTCATTTATCTATCTCTAACGTCATAAATTATATGTGGGGAAGATAATAGGTAGGGTTCGATTCGGGTATTACTTTACCTATATTTATATTCATTTTTTATGACTTAATCTATTATCTATTTAAAATTTATCAATTTTTACGATTTACTACTCATATCTAAATTTATTGAATTGTTTCGATTTTTAGATATTCATCGAGTTGTATAACACATAAAAACATAACTTCTAAATAAAAAATATAAAAAAAATTTTTTGTAAACGCTCCGACTCAAAATTATTTTAATAATAATAAGTTAAGATTTTAATTTATATGTCTTAAAAACATAAAATTAAAATAATAAAAATCATAATGTCTAGTGCAAAGACAATATATATTTTTCACAATAAAAAACTAGAACAAAGACAAAAATATCCAAAACTTCAAATTGTCTTTATATAAATTTTACAACATTCAAAACTCTATCTCCATATCATTTGTATTATCATCCTCCTATAAAAATAAAATATGATGAAAAAGACGAGGTTTGAAGAGCAAAGTAAATATTTTAAAGTTATTTCTTTTAAAAAAATATTAATATTTTATTATATTTAATCATAAATATTTAAAAAATAAAAAATAGATTTAATAAAAACGGGGCAGGATAAGTATCATTCATTTAAATTCACATCTACGACTATTTTTCAGCATCATTTAAAATCTATTTTTTAACGTACATTCCTATTTTTTCAGGTTAGAAAACCCTCTTCTTTCCCTAGTTGCATGACAGATGAGTTGAAGAAAGAAAGTGAAAGAAACCGGTAATTAATGCAGCCTAGAAGCAAAGCGCTGAGAACCACTAGTCATGCGTGGCTCACGATAACCCCAAGTTGGAATGATTTTAATCACGCATTCGCTCTTTAAAATACCATCAGCTCGCAGTAGTGTGAGCTCTATCCCAAACCAAAATATACTCAGAAATTTCACTAAAACAATGATGGATATTTGGTCTTGGATATGTGAACTACCCAACTCGGTTGACTGGTCAGTATCAGAGACGCCTTACACTTTCGAGCTCGCTTCCTCCGGTAAAAGTGGAGATGGGTCGAGTCGGTCTATGCAACTCAGAGCCGAGAGAACCGCCGGGTCAAATTCTGAGGCTTTGGTGACGTTCAGTTTATGCGTACAAGGTTTTAAGCCTTTTATCGCTCCAAAGATCCTCTGGGTTTCTGACACATGTCCTTTCAATTCCGATAAGCCCTTTCTTCCTTTGATACTCCAGCTTCTCCAAGAAATCATCACCAACTCACCCATAGCACAAATAAGCACTTGCCCTCGTTCTCAGCTCCAGAAGCTCAAACCCGGCCCGGTTGAATGGATCATGGACTCTCATTCACCTGAGTCATTTTCAAGTTTCTTTGACTTGGTGTTCCTAACTCGTTTGTTTTGGCTGTGCGTATGTGATGCACCTAGTGAAGTCGGGTCATTATACTTTGACTCCTTGTTGGGTCCCAACCTTGAAGCGTTTTCGTTCAAACAAGCGCCTGTTTTGCGAACCTTTTTGGTTACAATAGGAGTCGATGCCGAGTTATGTTTTACTCGGACTCTAGGTTACATGTTGTCCAAATGGCTTATTTTAAGGGACGTAGGCGCCGTAGGATTACAAGCACTAGCAACAGTGCCTGGTCGATATGCAGGTTTCTCCTATTCAATGGAGGCTTATGGATTTTGGACTCTGAAAGGCTATGCACCAATATTAGCAATGAAACTTGTGAGCTCCAGAGACAATAAAACTTCTGTCGTTGAAGCTAAGGAGTCAGTTCTGAAGTATGCGTTAGCTCATCAACAGTTGGAGGCGACAATTCAGTTGGACTATTCAGTTGCATTCCATGATGCTTATATAGAGGTAAATGCTCGTGTGGACAATCTACGGTTCCACGTAGCAAAACTAGGGTTTAACAAAAACGATGATGTGGAGTATGCTGAGGAAAGGCATTTTGTATCGAGAGCTCGAGTTTGGGTTGGACCAGAGGTCGGGGCAACTTATGTGGCCGGAATGAGCTTAGGTCGGTCCACAGAGAATGGGGACAGCAAAGTAGAGGTTCAGAGACTTGTCAAAGGTAGTTTAGGGAAGTCAAAGGTTCCTATGGTTAAAACTCGAGCAAAAATGGCAACAAGGACAAGGATGAGGAACTGGAGGTGGGATCAAGATGTAGAAGGAAATGCTGCAATTTTTGACGCTGTTTTGTACGACAACATGGGTCATGAAATTGTTGCATGCAAGCCTCGTAGTAATATTAACGACGGAGGTAGTGCCCATGTGATTGATGTTTCATGTGCGTTTGATGGACCCAATAGGCCATATACCAAGACTAGGGGGTTAGTTTTTGCTGGTGATGACTATGGAGAAGGAATTGGATGGAGGTTGAGCAAGGAAATGGAAGGGAGTGTGTTGAAGTGGAGGATAGGAGGCCAAGTTTGGGTGAGTTATTGGCCAAAAGAAGTGAAGAGTTCACATTATGAGACGAGGTGTGTGGAGTGGTGCGATGAAGTCGATTTGCCTTTGATTTCTGGCAAGTAGATAGGGTATGTGGAGAGGAATCACTCTCTATTGTAAACTACGTATTTGTGAAATATGATTGCTCTATAGAGCACTTGTAATTTGTTTGGCATGCCTGTTGTAGCATCCGACGTCAATTATTAGCACAATTACGAAAATAGTCTTCCGAGTTCTGAAAGTTTCACCTTCATTTGAAATCATTTTTCTAAAAAAAAAATTGGATCGGATATGGAATTAGTTAAAAGAAAAATTTAAGGTTTAAAGGTTTAATGAGCATTAAATTTGTATAAAATTGGTATATAATAAATAAAAAGTATAAATTTTAAATTAATCAACTTTTCAGTTTAATTCAATTTATTTTAATAAATAATAACTTTTATTGTTAAAAATAAATCTATTTATTAATTTATCAGTTAATTTTAATGTTTGTCTTTTTTAATATTAAAATCTTGAACATAACATATAAATGTTAATTTTTTAAAGAAATGAATAATTTTATTGTAATTTAATATTCATGATTTAATTAATATTCCTAAAGCTCTTAGCTTTTTATATATAATTTAAAATGTGTACATAAATATTAATTTTTGGACAATATCATTTTTTGGCTATATATATATATATAACTGGTCCCCAAATTTTTTTTATTTATTTTCTTAACCATTCTTTTTTTTTACAAGGAAAGCAAAAAAGCGTAAAACAACGCCCTAGGATACACTGTGCCTAATGCATCTCTACGGAGAAGCTCCAGAACGCCAAATGAAGGCTCTTGAAGTATATGCAATCCTGAGCGTAAAACGCTAACAAGTTGAATGAGGTTGTCGGCATACTGGTTTCCTTTTCAAAAGGTATGCTGAAATTGAACCTTCCAGTCCCGCTACAAAAGCTCATGGATAACTATTATCAAAAAAGAAAATTCCGTCAAAACAAAAATGGGAGTCTGACAGAATATTAATAACTTTTAGTAAGTCCACTTTAGTAATCACTTGTCCGATAACCTTTGTCTCAGGCTAGCGTAAGGCCTGAGAGCATACTCCATAGCTAAGTCAGCTAGTAGTTAACAGTAGAATTTTCTAATAAAATCGGTGGTCAAATCCCTAGTCCCTATTGCCATTAGCAAATCCCATAACAAAGTATACCCAACTTTCAAGAACAATTGCAAACAGCTGTCGTCATCATCTCTCTACTTCTTAGATTCTTTTCTTTTTATTATTTTCGTCCTTTAGCTTCTTCTTTCTGCCCTTCCCTCTCATTCCTTTTTACTATTTTTGTCCTTTAGCTTCATCTTTCTACTCTTCCCTTTCAATCTCTATCATATCGTATGTATGTATGGACCTAGATTAAGTTCTCACCCTTTGTCTTGAGTTTGCTAATATTATGTTGTTCTCGCTTCCTTTTGAGTTGTACACACACAAAATGATGTATATCTTTAGTTGTTGTTGGATTTGTGCTTTGCTTCATTGTATGATTAAAAGTCGATTTATTTTGTTTTAGGGGGTCTGAGTCAATACATATTACATACACAGAGAAAGGTAGAAGAAGAATCAATGCCTTCAGTGATGTGTGAGTGGTGGTCCCAGAGAGTGGTTGGTTTGTGCGTCTACTCTGGCCCTCCTTCTACTTCTTAGGTTCACGGTTCACGGTACAAAAATCAGCCATAACAGGTCGATTTTTATTGAAAATAGCTAAAAATAAAAATCAAACTGAAAATGAGTTCGGTTCGTATTTAACCCAGTCGAACTGTTTGCTGGTTCGATTTTTACATCGTTGGTACTGATTACTTTTTAACTCTAATTATACATTTCCAAAAAAATAATTTTACATAAATATTAAGAAAATAAGTACAAAATCAATTCGGTGAACTGAGAAACAAGAACAGATTATTTGTTCCTATTACTCTTCCCGTTGCTCTGTGCCTACCTGTTTCGCGAACATCCATTTATCTAATGAGGTCCGTTGCTCTGTGCCTACCTGTTTCGCGAACATCTATTTATCTAATGGATGAAACTGAGGTGTTCATTGCAAGTTAATCTGACTCGTTCATAAGTAACCTGAATCTGAACATGAACTTGAATGTTAGGTTTGGCAATTTTACGAACTTGAACCTAAACCTGAATCTAAAGAACCTATAGGATCGGTTAACCTATTTTTAGGTTCGGTTATCAGGGTAATCAGAACCTATTCATATCAATATATATGATAAAAAATTTATTTACAAAATTGGTGAAAACAAATACAAATTATTCATAAAGGTATGCATATAAAATCCATCAAAGATTAATCCAATATGTTAAACCTAAGCAAAGTAAAAATAAGCCAAATAATGTCTTATAAAAGATCCATACTAGAAAAAAAAAGATAAATTATTAAACAAT
>JANZLX010000213.1:33855968-33870565 GCA_025531955.1 Erythroxylum orinocense
AGCCCAAGGCCTAAGTCCAATTTACTCCTCTTCCTTCTTATAACATAACTTAACCTACTTAGGCCTAAAGCCCATTTTATTTAATACTTACCCAACTAACTCATTTAATGTCATTAACTCCTTTCATTAATGCTAACTTAATTTATGCTGACTTAATTTACTTAATTTAATCTAATCACTTAATTTAATCTAATCATGCTTAATTAATCATAAAAAAATTCGAGGCTAATAAATATATTTTGAATAAATTGAAACATGTGTATACTAAAAGATTTGGTCTTTTAATAATAAGAGCAAAAATATGTTGAATGGTTAACTTAGCTAGCATTATACACTTTTATAAACTTTGACGATCAAATGATAAGGCATTGTGTAAAGTTGACGTGATTTGAAATCAATTTTAAGATTATGAGCCATAAAAGATTAAAATATTCAAATAACTATGTATTTTGCTTTGAAGTGTATTATCTTATATTAGAGTATTTCTCTAGAACTTGCTTGGAACATTTCAAGACCTAATCGATAAATGCACGTATAAGAATAAAAAAGGATGTAAGAATAAAAAATGACCTTCATTGTTTTGCAACCTTTAACTTAAATACCCACCCCAATTCTACATCCCTAGTTAGCTACTTTGAGCCATAACCTTTTTCTTTTATTTTATAACTATATTACAAGCCAAATTCTCTAATTAAATATCCTTACCTATTGTTTTACGATTCAAATTATTTTGTTTATTCATATATCTATTAATAAAAAAAGTACCAAAAAAAGTAAGAAAGGTAGCAACAAGAAATCACAATGTGAGTCCATTTTTCTTCGTATGAAGCAATTAACCATTCCCAAGTGAGATGAATATCATGGTTCCTACTTATACATTTGTTATCTATATCTGTTTAGATGCTTTGCTAATATTTATGGTTTTGATCATTTTGCTTTAATTCTTATGTCTAATCATAGCCTCATTACATGTTGAAATAAAGTACTTTTGACTTATAAATATGTATACAATAAGTGGTAGAGATTTCGTGTAAAAGCAATCATATGGTAAACGTGAGCATAAGCATCCCTTGAGGAAGTAGCTTTGATTCTCTAGCATAACTTTCATCAAACATTTAGCAGGCTTTCCCTAAACAAGCATGAAAGGTGGAAAAAACGTCAACCCTGACACATCCAACAAAGAAACACAATTCACCATCTTCTATCCATAAACACAAGCCAAAACCCATACACCATAACTAGAACACAAAACCCTTATAAACTCCAAAATGTAGCAAAAAAAACATAACGCGATAAGAATGGTTCTTGAAAATAGAAAAGAAGAACAATACTAATACAAGGCATAATGCTTCTTTGACGGAGACCACCACAACAGAGGAGACAATGGTTCTTAGATGGTGAATCAAGAGGAAATAGAAAGAGAGTTTCATTTTGTTAATAACCTAGTAGAAAAAAACATTGTTTATTATTAAACAAAATGACGTCACTTTTTATTAAATCAGAAGAAATATACCATTTGGTGACAATTCAAAAAACTTTCACCAAATGGTAGCCCATTACTATTTGACTTGACCTTTGCGACGAAATTATATATAATATATAAATTTTATATAACATTACCAAATTTATATATAATAAAAAGAAAATTATGATTCGCACACCCTCGGGTCTCACATGACTTAATTCGTCAACTCCACGAGGCCTTGCATCCGAATCTTATGTCTTGTTGAAGATTTTCACCAATGCGTGTCTATGCGTGCCCACATGTATTGAATCTCGCCTACTCTCGAGATATCTGCAGATACTTCCCACATCCCTCATCTACTTTGCAAGTTCTTCGAGTGTTGCTCACCAACTCGCAAGACTTTGCCTTATTCTCTTGTCAACAGGCCTTCTTCGTGCTGACCTGCATGCCAAGCATTGGCCAAGGCTCACCAACACTCACATGATCCCACAGTTTGGACTTAATGGTCTAACAGTAACCCTATTACATATAAAGCACTGAAATAGAAAACTTATGTTAGGTTATAACAGAAGCTACTTGGAGAGAATTTTGGAGATAAAGCTGAGAACTTTGATCTAAACATGCAGGTTAGAGACTGCTTAAGTCAAGAGACAAAGGAATTATTAATTAGCTTAGCGTCAAAATAAGAAATCAAAGAGACCTTGTTAGCCTAACTTGTGGCAAAACACCTAGGTTGGACAGATAAACTGCTCACCTCTTCTAAGCCTCTTGGAATATCACGTGTAGATCAGTTATGGAGATAGTGCATGAATTCTTTAAAGGAAAGAAAATGTTGAGGTTGTTGAATAGAACTTATATAAGCTTGATTTATAAGGCTACCAATCTAAGCAATTTAAATTATTATTAGTCTATATCTTGTTGCAACATAGTCTAGAAGATCATTTCCAAGATTATATCCAAAAGACTTAAAAATACCCTCTAAATAGTGAATAACAGTTCACAAAGAATTTTCATAAAGGTAAGGTCTATACGTGACAATATTATGATGGTCTAGAAGTTTTTGAAAGAATATGATAGATTTTTGCAAGGCATTTGATACACTCAAGTAAAATTTCATCCTTATCGGTATTTAGTTTTTTGGATTTCCTAATCTGTTCATAGACTCGATTAAAGCCTGCTTAACCACCACATCATTCCATCTACCAGTCAATGATACTCCCTCCAACATTTTCAGAGGAGCTAAAGGAATTAGGTAGGCGATCCTCTTTCCTCCTACTCATTCACTTTGGTTTTTGAGATTTTCACTAGAATGCTTCAGCTAAACATTTCAAGTAATACCAAGTTTGCTTATCACCATAAGTGCAAACAATGTAGATTTCTCACTTGGCTTTCATAGATGATCTCATCTTATTTTATGTTTCTAGTCCTTATTCATTAGTGGTTATGATGAAAACATTAAAGAAACTCTCTAATATGTTTAAGCTTAGGGTCAATGCTAATAAAAACATGATGTATAAATCTTTAGATGTCCAAAATTTTTAGACTTTATGCTCCATTACTAGACAAACTAAGCAAAATCTGCCTTTTAAATACCCAAGGGTACCAATAACCTCAAGAAAACCAAAGTACAAAGAATGCATACCACTTTGGGAGATGTTTAAGAAAAGGACCAATGCCTGTTAAAATATATTTTTGTCCATTGTAGCCATATTACAACTTATTCAATTAGTGTTGAGGAATATACGCATTGACTATAGCGCCCAACTTTTCGTACCTAGGAGAATAAAAATGCAGATTGAAAAATGCATTAAAATTTTATTATGGTCAGGTAAGGCCAAAAATTATAAAGGGGAAAAAGTCAGATGGCTAGATCTAAGTTTACCTAAGCAAAAGGGGGTGCGAGAATAATTTCCTTACAGGTTATATAATCAGTATTAATTTCCAAAAGGATATGGAGGTTATTCAACAACAAGGAAGCCTTATGGACCAAATGGGTAAATGCATACCACATAAGGGGAAAAAAAGCTTTTGACAAATGGAGATTAAAAAAAAGGGAGCATTCTTGAAGTTTCATTCAAATGAATAGGAAAAGGAGCTAAATTTATCCTTATATCAAAATTCATATAGGGAATGGGATAACCACCTCCTTTTGGTATGATTATTGGGCCACGCATAGCCCATTACACATAAGGGAGAGACCAAACCATTTAGAAGTTATAATGCCTCTTAATTTAAAGGTGAAAGTGATAGTTCAGGATAATAGGTAGAGCTATAACTACAAGGGTTCTTCCCACTTGGAAGAACTACTCCCAAGTTATACCCTAATATCAAGGAGGATAATAAGGTTCTTTGGTTGGCTAACAATTTTCACAAGTTCACCTACGCCTCTTGCCTAAAATTATATAGACCTCAGGCTACAAAAGTTTAATGGTTTGGTGTAGTTTAAGGGAAAACCTTAATTTTGAAGGCCTCATTCATGATTTGGCTATCTACTAGGCTTGATAATTTATGTATCATTTGCAAGAAAATTATGGGAACTATTCCTCATTTTTTTCCATTGTCATTATTCATTTATAGTTTGGTCTATGTTATAATAACTGCTGAATATGTTTTATAATCAGATGGAATGGTAGGGGATAATAAAGTGGGCAACTGATACAATCACTAGGATGAAAAAGGATGGAGCAATCTTTATGATAGCTTTTAACTATTGTGGTTGTCCAATATAGAGAGAAAGAAACCATAGACTCTTAGAGGAAGATCAATAAATAAGCAAATGCTAACCAATAACACTATATGTTGGATTAGGGAAATCCTATTCACTCACAAATATCATCTTGATGTTAGCTTATGCATGAGAATCAACTGGAATTTGGAACTTTAATCTCTATTATATGCCACCTTCATAAGTTCTTTTGTTTGATAGTAACGTGTTGTAAGTAACATAAGTATTAGACCTTGCATTTTTGTCCTAGCTTGATTAGTAATGAAATTCTTTAGTTTTCAAAAGCTGGAAGTGTTTGTGATCGAAATTTCTATGTTTATTGACTTACAAATTGACGCACTTAATATGCCTTTAAATAGACTTTGCAATAACAAACTTAAATTAATAAAAGTAGAGACTATTTTCACTATCAAAGATAAAATAAAAATAAAACAGAAAATTAAGGAACTAAGAAATTACATCCAGAAATTTCTGTTAAACAACTATCTATTTTAAGTCATTCTCCAACATTGAATACAACTATTTAATCGACATTTGAGTTGCATAAAGACCTACAATGCTTTCTTAACCATGAGTAGAATACTGTTTTTCCCACTTCAAAGAACAAGTTATTTAATTGAGAGAAATTTTCTGTAGAGACTCCTTTCTTTTGTATGGATTATTTTTTATTTAATGATAATATAATTATATAATGATTCACATTTTACTCTTTTCTAAAAGGACGAGACAAAAGAATTTAAAATAATATTGTCAACGCTAATATTGTCTGATCTATCTTAATATTAGGTTCAAGAATAAGATGGTTGATAACTGAATTTTTCTTATTTCCTTCGTGTGTTTTTAAATAAGAGATTGTGGTAAAAAAATGTATTAGTTTATTACATTATTATTCAGTTTTTTAGTCATAATTTTAGATAAAAATATTATGGTGAGATATTTTAAAATTAGTGAAAAGTTAAAAATATATATATATTTAGTGAAAATATATTTAAATAGGAGAATTTGGTAAAGAAATATTTTGTTGACACTACTAAACATTGTTTAATATTTTAGACGTAACTTTTTATAAAAATACCAGATTTAGATCATTCAATATGATATAAAACAATTCATAATAAGACATTTAGAGTTGACTCCAATCCACTCTACTAGTCAACTAGTCCAAGTAAAAATAAAGCTTAAGTATGTAGCAAGAGTTTGTAGGGGCATTGGTTTGAGATATTAGTCGACTAGTCAAATAATATGTTCGAAATTGCATTTTGTTATCCAGAGAACTTTATCTAAGTGTATACGTGTCTGTTGGTCAGAATTCAGACTGAATTAGCCAGCGTTCTAATGGGAAATACATCATTGTTGTATGAGGCACATTAGTTAGGATTAGATTCGGACCAATTTTCACATGCTACGTACTTCGTCAGAAGTGCTGTTAACGCCACGTGTTACTCGTTGCTGCTTTCACAAGCCTATGTATATGTGGACTAGTGTCTTCCCTAACAGAGGTGAATTTAATCTTCTTCACATATAACGATGGAAGGCGGAGAGAGAGTTCCGCTGACTGCAAGACCGTTAAAAATTGGATTCAGCGGGCCTGCCAAGCACTTCACGGATGCCATTCCCATCGGAAATGGCCGCCTCGGTGCCATGGTGTGGGGCGGGGTCTCATCGGAACTTATCCAGCTCAATGGTAACTATTGTAATGATGTAAGCTTTTAAATTGAATACTTTCTTGAAAATGGTAAGATGTTAATTGTGATTAGAGCTTACTTCTAGAGGACACGCTCTGGACTGGAGTTCCAGGGAACTATACAAACCCTAACGCTCCTGAGGCTTTGAGTGTGGTGAGGAATCTTGTTGACGAGGGTGAATATACACAAGCTACCGCAGAAGCTGTCAATTTGCTCGGTGCTCGTAAGAATGTATGTTGCCATTTAGAGTTGCTGCCTTTTTTGTTTATCATTGATTGTCCTAATATTGTGCTTTTGATGATTAAGGCTTACCAACTACTTGGCGATATAAAGTTAGAGTTTGATGATTCCCATCTGAGTTATGTTGAAGAAACATATTATAGGGAGTTGGACTTGGATACTGCAACTGCATTGGTGAAGTACTCTGTTGGTGAGGTGAAATTTACACGAGAACATTTTGCATCTAATCCTGATCAAGCGCTTGTGATGAAATTTTCAGGAAGCAAGCCAGGGTGTTTATCTTTTAGAGTGTCCCTACACAGTAAGTTAGATCATCATGTTTATGTTAATGGAAACAGTCAGATTATAATGGAAGGAAGTTGCCTTGGAGAATTGATCCCATGGAATGCGAAGGAAAATGAGCATCCAGCAAAAGATAAAGGAAACAAGGATCCAATGGGGATTCGGTTTTCTGCTGTTCTTGATTTACATATTAGTGATGGCATAGGTGTGATACATGTTTTAGATGATAAGACTTTGAAGGTTGAAGGTTCAGATTGGGCTGTGTTGCGTTTAGTGGCTTCATCTACATTTGATGGCCCTTTCACTAACCCTTCAGATTCAAAGAGAGATCCTACTTCTGCATCTTTACGTGTGCTGGAGTCAATATCAAACCTGTCTTATGCTGATCTTTATGCACGTCATTTGGATGATTATCAGAACCTTTTCCACCGTGTTTCATTGCATTTGCATAAAAGCTCTAACAGATTTACAGGAGATGAGTCCCTGGAGACCAAGAACCTTGTGCCTTCTGTGAAAAACCTTCAAGTGAAACAGGAAAATGATGTTATGATTCCAACTGTAGACAGAATACAATCTTTTCAATCTGATGAAGACCCATCATTGCTGGAGCTTCTATTCCAGTTTGGCCGATATTTGCTTATCTCTTGTTCACGCCCTGGAACACAGGTGGCCAATCTGCAGGGAATATGGAACAAGGATCCTCAGCCAAAATGGGAGTATGTTGGTTGTTTTTTGTTGCACCCATTCTTTTAGTCTGCTATATCTTGTTAGTTCTCAATACTTCTTAGCTATTTATTAATTGTTGCCAAGGTCCTCACAGATTCTCATAATACCATTTTACTAAGAATGAAGTCCATTATGCTTCTGATTGATATCCATGAAATAATCTGACACTTTTAACATAAAATTGAAGCAGGAACTAGCAGGGTACTGTTTTTGTCGTAGTGTTAATAATTGACGGACTAGCTAATGTTATTGGTTTAATTTCAAGGAGCTGTAATTCTTCCGTTGATTATATTTACCCTGTTGGTCTTCTTTTAAAACCGAACATAAGTTGACGAACTTCAAAATGGAATGGCGATCAGAACCTGATGATTAAATATGATTCAGCAATGGATTTTACCTCTTCTTTTTAACAATATGACATTTGTATCTCCATTCATAAAGAAAAGGAGAGATTCTATAAAAAATGAGAGGACAGGAGAAAAAGAGAAGGATATTTCTTGCATTCAATCTTTAATGCATCTATCTCTGTTTTCAGGTGTGCTCCTCACTTGAACATCAATCTTGAAATGAATTATTGGCCTTCCTTGCCTTGCAACCTTAGTGAATGCCAAGAGCCCTTGTTTGACTTCATCAAGTCTCTGTCAGTTAATGGAAGTAAAACTGCACAAGTAAGAACCAATCCCGCTGATGAGACTTATCAAATACATTAAAGATATGATCTAGTTCTTTATTATCTTTAATTTGATAATATTGCTAGAATTATGGAAATTAAGGAGTATCTAACTTTTTTTGGAGGAGGATTAAGAAATCTAAGATTCCATAGTTAGCATCTTAAGTTCCGAAACAACAGACTACTGAAGTGTATTTTCAGATTAGTAAGTTCCCATGTCAGAGAAGGCCTAAACCAGCAAGATCCCTATCCAGGTCCTTAATTCCTCAAATTGTTATTTCTTCCTTTGTTTCTTATCTAGATTCAGAATTTGATAGGTAAATTACAAAGCGCGTGGGTGGGTTGTGCATCATTCCTCTGACATCTGGGCGAAATCATCAGCAGATACACTTGATCCTACATATGCACTGTGGCCAATGGGTGGGGCATGGCTTTGTTTACATCTTTGGGAGCACTATAATTTCACATTTGAAAAAGTAAGATTGTGATCCATAGCTGAATTTTCATCTTGCATTCATTTGATTTATGCCTACGTATATCCTCCCTGTGACAAAAGCTTGCATCTTTCTGCAATACTGTTGGATTATAACGAACTGTGGGCACCAGTCCTATATTTTGTCTCTGTTATCTCATGCAACACTAAATGAAGAAGTTCTCCACCATGTGTATTTTCACATGCTCAAGTCTTAACATAATAAAAAGATTGGTTTCCCTTTTAATTGACTGCTGACTAAAATAAGAAATTAAGAAAACTCTAGAAATAGAAACAAAAACCTGTTGATGGCTTCTCCAACTAAACCATAGCTGATGAGGAGAAACATCTGCTGATGCAGATGAATGTAAAGAATTATATTTTCTTTTTTATACTGTACATTACTTTATAATTCTCAGAACAGTTTTGGTTTATGAGAACATCATACATGGATTTAGGAAGATAAGTTACTTTCATTTTCTTACTGTTTTAGTTGAGAAACATGAGATTCTAGGATTGAAGTAACTAGGTTCTGTCTTGCGTCTGGAACTTGTACAATTGCATGAGGTCATACATGACTGAAGATTACCATTTCATATCTGCTGAAGCTTCCCACTCTTGGTGATATTGTTTTTGTGCACCCTTTGCTAATTTTTCATAAATTTCTAGGACTTTCTTGAAGCAAAGGCATATCCCCTGTTGGAAGGATGTGCATCATTTTTGTTGGACTGGTTGATTGAAGAGCATGGGAAATATCTGGTAACCAATCCATCCACTTCTCCTGAGCATGCTTTTATCACTTCAGATGGCACACATGCCAGTGTTAGCTACTCATCAACCATGGACATAATGATCATAAAAGAAGTATTTCATGGACTTGTTTCTGCTTCTGAGGTGAGGCTCTTATTCTACATTTGATACTGTAATGATAATCTTGTGTGTTGGTTGTCTGGCTTTCTTGTTAACCTATCTACGGAACAGGTTTTAGGAAGAAATGAGGATCCTCTGGTTCAGAGAGTTAAAATGGCTCAAGCAAGGCTTCGTCCGATAAGAATTGCTCAAGATGGTTCTGTCATGGAATGGGTATGCAATTGACTTTCATACTTATTTATCAATTCTCTCTTGAGAAGTCTTATATATGTTTGTTTGGAGTGAAGTTCTTTATAGCTGCTGAAATTGACTTGTTCATAGTTCTTCCGTAGAGCAGGCAGAAGATTTTAAGGATTCAGAGGTGCACCATCGACATCTTTCACATTTATTTGGTCTCTTTCCGGGGCATACATTGTCCCCAGAGGAAAATCCAGACCTTTGTAAAGCAGCAGAGAAAACCCTTTATAAACGAGGTATTTCTAGATTTACTGACTAAAGTGGTTGTTTGACCGTTATATAACTAACTAGCTTCTGGTTTCGGATTATCAGAGTGGATTCCTGCTGTTTTGTTAAAAAACAATGGCTCTTCTTCCATAGCTGGCAGATTATGATAATATTTTCTTGCCCTCAGAAAACAAAATCCTTGCCAAGTACAGTGCCATATCAATGCAGCTCCCAAGGGCATATGCAAATAGTAATTTTTCATTTGAAACTAGGTAGTGATTAGAAATGCAAAGATAAAAATGAGGCCAGTAGTGTCACAAAATTGAGCAACATGCATAAGAAAGAGTTTTTGTTGCATGTTTGACAATTTCGATCAGAGAACTTTGCACCTTCATGTTCTCCAAGGTGCCAAATATGCAAATTTCCATGGGAGTCTTGTTTCCTGAAGGGCATTAAATCAGTTAATTTGTCCTAGCCCTCTCAATAATTTATCTAGTTGGTTATTGTAGCTAGTGTCTTCTTATTGTGTAAAAGCAAATTGAGGCTCTCAATTGACTTTATTTACTTGGATTTTATAGTCATATTATATTTCTTCTCATCCTTTGGTTCATGAAAGCAGGAGAAGATGGTCCAGCGTGGTCAACAGCATGGAAAATTGCTTTATGGGCCCGTCTACGAAATAGTGAGCATGCTTACAAGATGGTTAAACATTTGATTAAGTTGGCAAATCCAGATGCTGAGGTTGGCTTTGAAGGTGGTGTGTACAGTAACTTATTTACTGCACACCCTCCTTTCCAGATTGATGGCAATTTCGGGTAAGACTATCACTTGTGGTACTGTAACAATGAACATGTACCAGTTAACTAGCAATTAATTCCATTCCTAACTTGGCGAAGCTCGATCTCTTGTATATTTTAGTCTGACTGATTCATGCCTTAAATATTAAGATAGAAGAAGAAACGTAACAGGCAGGTTGTCTTATAGAGAGATCCACAGCTTTATTATGTTTTACTGAAGCATAAATTTTATGTTGGTGGAGAATGCTCGATGTCTTTACTAGATCAAATAAAATAGTCACATCTATGACAGATTTTTCAATCATATTGTCCCATTCAGCTAGATCAACTGTTTAGCCTCCCAATAAAACAGTTAAGACCTTCATGTTGTAAACTCTTACAAGTTACTGCTAACTAGTTGGAATTTGAATGAGAAGCATGGACCTGAAGCTATCAGCCAAGGTTGCAATAGCAACTTCATTACATCTATCATGATTCTGTTTGTTGGATTGTCCATCTTTTTATTACAAGTACCTGTATTAATCTCATCCTTGTTTGTTACTGAACTAGTAACCTATTTTCTCCAAGTCCAAAGTATATTTCAATTTGTAGTTAGAACTCGATACCCTTCTTACTTAAAGTAGAAAGGTGGGCACTATTGCCAAATAAAACTTCGGTGCATCTATATGCTCAGTACCCCTGCAACTTTTTGTTTTCAGGTTTACAGCTGCAATTGCAGAAATGCTCGTGCAGAGTACATTACAGGATTTGTTCTTACTTCCTGCGCTGCCCAAGGAAAAATGGTCAAATGGAAACGTCAAAGGATTAAAGGCGCGAGGAGGTTTGACAGTGAATATACGCTGGGAAGAAGGGCGTCTCCAAGAAGCTAGTCTTTGGCTGAAGGACCAAAGCTCTTTCCATAGAATACATTATGAAGGAAACGCCGTAAGAGCAACCTTGTTACCACACACAATTTACAAATTTAATTCAAAGTTACAGTGTGTATATGCAAGCTCCGTTCCTGAGCTGGTTGGTTCTTGAGAATCAGGATATTACTTTTGCACTTTTAGTAAAGTCTCCGAATAAATTCCTACCTTAATCTTAACGTTCCTAAGGTTCTAACGAGAATGTTTTATGGCTTAGTCTTCTCATAAATATTTAGCAGAGAAAGAAAAGCATGTGAGCAAATCCAAATTTCACCCTTTCCTACCAAATTGATGTGTCAAAGATTATTTTAATCTGCCAAGCCTTCTACAGCTCCAAGCCACAAAAATAAAATTGGTAAGTTAATGCGGGTCGAAAACAATCACACAGGCTTACTACAATCGGATGGCCAGAAACCCTAGTCCTTATCTTATACACCCAATCTAACGGATCTCATTATTTATCTCGTCTCCCTGAAACTCGTTTAAACCCTCGACGAGTAAACCACACGCACTCAATTCCCAAAACTTGGCGTCTCCAAAGAGACTGAAACATCATTGACACAATGGCTTGGCGCAGTGTAGGATCGCTGTCTCGCTCTATTAGCTCTGCCGCAAGATCTTCGCCGATTCATTCTTCCCCGCCGCTTCCCCGCATCCGCCCGCCTACCACTCCCCGCCGACAATCCCGCCACTTCTTGTTGTCTCCTCCTAGGTTCTTAAAAATTCTTACTTTCTATTTGTCTGCAATGCTGCTCGAATTTCAGGCATCTTGTGTGATTTAGTTCTAAAGTCTCTCTCTTTCTCTCTCTCTCTCTCTCTTTTTTTGTATTACATTATAATTCGTTTGGAAATGGAGGAGATTGTGTATACTTGATGCAAGCTACCGTGTAGTTTCAATCTTCCAATTATTAGACTATCATAAAGTCTGAATTATGTAAGGAAAAAAAAATTTGGCAGAAAATTGCAAAATTTTGAGGATTAAAATATGTTTAGTGGCTGAGTAGATAAATAGATTTATTTTAGTGTGAAATGTGTGAAGTTCAATTGTTTATCTTACATAGTATGAATGAATGAAATTTGATGTGAGATACGGTTCAGTGAGAGTTTCATGTCCGGATTTGGAGATTTTCTGAGATTTCTTGTTGTGTGTTGGTTTTTACCAAGGATTTTTCTTTGCGTGTTTGTGTTCCAGGAACTTTCGGCAACTTGGATGTGCGCAATCGTTGTTGCCTCTACATGGCATGTCCACTTCAGCACACCTCACATCACGCTTCAATTCTAAGTTGCGGGCTTTCTGTGAGCTGTCTCACGGTACCTTCCGTCGTTCTTGTCAGGATCGCTAGTAGTCTCTTTGTGAGTCTTGATGTTTTCTAGGGTGCATAACAGAATAGGAGCACAATGTTTTTGGATTGTTGTTATTCACAAACTGTTACTTGAATAACTTCAATTTGAAACATGAACTCTTTATTTGTTTTTTCTTAAAGTAGTCAAATATTTGTTTGGTAAATCAGCTTCCAACAAACTGGTTTTATTTTTTTCCTTCCAAGCTTTTTAAAAATTGGTTAATAAGAAAGGCTGGGATTGATAGGATGGAATGGAAAAGACGGGTGATGGACGTGGATTTGCATTCGGCTAAAGGAGCAACATTGACCCAGATTGACCCACAATTGTAGGTTTCTTGTTTTTATGTTGTTCTCTGCTCTTTAGAATGAAAGACAGTGAAGCCAAACGTCACTATAGTGAATGCTAAGCAAGAAGTGAACTTCTTTCATCATTTCCTGTGTTTAGTAAAAGTTGAATAAACATTCATTATTTTGCAACGCTGTTTGCACTAATAAAGCAGTGCAATATTGTATTGCCATACAAATGATCTGAAGGCAATTTTATTTTTCACGTTCCCACATCTTTACATGGATTACACATGGTGCTATTTTCAAGTTGAACGTGTGGAACCTGTGGTTTATATTTTTACTCAATTGCTTCATACTTATGAACCATGATATATGAATGTTCATTTTTGGTTTATGTTTCAATAGAGGAAACAAAAATATGCTCTGGCTAGAGGTCTTGTGGAGAACGCATACTGTGTTCTTACTTGATGAAATATTCCAGAATCTAGGATTTGAAATCTCATTTCTTTATTTAGAATTGTTTTTCTATTTGTTGAGACATTAAGCTCAATACCCTACCATTACAGTGGCCATGGCTGTTATTTTCCAAGCTCTGGGTGTTCAAATCATTGTTTATTTTCATTATTTGCTTTTGGAATGTAATGTTTTGTTGTAATTATAAAATCGTTTGGCTTTTCTGATCTGTTCTTTCTACACGGTTAATAATTTTTTGTTTTGTTGTCACAGGTACTTGAAAGACTATGGTATCAGCTCAGTTAGTGCAAAACAGATACTCATGAAGTTAAGAAACTGGGAATTTCCTGTGGGAAGTTAGGCATTTTGATAGGATGGTTGAATAAAACTTTAATGTCTCAAGTTTCTTCCATGGTTAATATGGTTAGGGACAAGTTTAGTAGGTTGCTTAATAGGCATCCAATTTCTCGTTCCTAGTGACGCCGATTCATGTGTTATCAGGAAGGTTTATACTAATGTTATAAACACATGCTGGGTTTCGGTGCTTTTCATCTTTGTTTGTCTGATGCTAGTTTTGAATGTTTCCAGCTTATCTTATTTTACCCTACCCTGGAATCATGCAACTATGAATTAACGACGAGTCTCCAGAATAGGCTAAGTGCTAATAAACATTATTTGAAGAGTATGTTTTATGCTTATGCACCAACTTTGGGACTTCTAGGGTGCGTTTATTTTATGAAAATTCTCTAATTTTTTAAAAAAAATTTCATAAAATAGAAAATAATTAGAAAACATGTTTATTAATAAAAAAAATAGATCAAGTTTTCAAGAAAAGCGTGTTTTCTATTTTTCCAATTTTCTAGGAAATTAAAAAACTACTTTTAATAAGTTTCCAAATTTTCATCTCTAATTTTTAGAAAACTAGAAAATACGCTTCTCAAAATGAGTACTAAATCTCTTTAAATATTATATTTTCAGGCCATATTAAATTTTCAGGTGAACATCATTTATCGGAAACCACCGGTGTCTTCAGCTGATAAATCAAACCGTCGAGTTTTGGCCGTAATTTGTGTTTCCAAATCTCTTGAGCCAACTCTAACCCTACACATATCTCCTTCTGTTTCACCTCCACAAGCACAAGCTCATCGTTTAATCTGTAAATCTCAACTATCATCGCAAAATTGCCATTACGACCTTCCAGTTTCGCTCCCCAATCTTCCTTCTTCTTCACT
>JANZLX010000213.1:33871503-33888752 GCA_025531955.1 Erythroxylum orinocense
ATTTCGTGCTCCTCTCTTCCTTAAAAGCCAACCCACATGTCTTATTACAATAATGCCATTAATGAGTGAGAAATGACTCTTATACCCTTGCTTATAAGCCTTGTAACTTAAAAACTTAAATGGCTTGTCAATTTTGCCCCTCATGCAATCTTACCACCTTAATTCAATTTAATCCATGTCATATGGTCTTATTCACATTAACATGCTAATTAACTCCCATTAACATGCTAATTAATTTCACAAAAATACTTTATTAAGACCTCAAAATTTATTTAAGTCATGCTTAACTCCTTATAAAAATCAAGACCTTTTTCTAATCATGCAATTGAAGGAATTTGATAACACTTCCTTATAGAAAAATGTTCCTTATTGTCTCAATTTTCCAATGACATCAAAATCATTCAATTTGGTTTAGTAATCTGGAAGTTATATACTAAACATGTCAGACTGTTCTTATACTGAAACAATATTCTGTGCTCAATTTTCATCCGAAAATTGACACTCTTAAAGACCGAATTATATCTCAATTTCACAAACAATTTGTAGCCTTATCTCTCTAATTTAACCCAAATCAAGAATCATCTCGTTTGGATAACTAGAGCAAAAGTTATGACTAAAACAACAAAGCATACTCATTGATCATATATATTTTACAGCTTTTAACTTCCAACATTTCACAAATAACTCATCTTGTATCTAATCCATCTTTGCCATTTCATTTCAAATTCAAGAATTCTTCTTTTCTCTACATATGAATAATCACCAACAATTTCTCAATTAATCGAAAAGTTCGGGGTCCAACAGTAACTTCAAACGATCTTTTCAAAGCTGAAACGAGTGCGAATCAACCACTTTTTTCTTAAGAATTACTCTCCGGGACACGGGAAGGTCTTTCTACAGTTTTCTCAAAATGTAATATCTCTTAATAGATCAAAAAATCCTTTTGTTTACGATTGATTATATGAGCAATTGCAGGAGACCTTAAACTTTATATATAACTTTCATATTGGGCTTCCCCATCGCAAGGTCGATATGGGTCCAGTCCACACTAATCGGAATCCATTTTCTATCCGAACTTCGATCCATTGATTTATATCATTTATTGGGCCACTTTATTATTATTATCTGGATCAAATTATGTAACTTAACTGAAAGTTATTAAAAAAACCAAAAACTGCAATTAATAGTTGTCCAACTTTATGGGAAAGTACAAAATTGTCCAACATTCTCTCCCTTGGACAAGCATTAATTACAGTTTTGACTCTAGTTTAAAAACTCAGTTAAGCCACGCTACTGAATTAGCCGACTAAGTTTTAAAAACAAAACATTTGATCCAAAGATAATGAAAGTCCATCATTCCGTCCTGCAAAGCTTTCGATACTGAAAAGTATCAAATGCATGTGTCATGTGCGGCACAGATCTAATACAATCACGTATACCTAATACCTTACTAACATGAATGGGAAAACAGAGTGTGGCAAACTATGATGATACCTTTATGATCCAAATTATATCATCTACGTTTGTAGGTCTCAATTTCTCTAACTTTATGCTATCGCATATGCAAAACTACATTAGAGAAATCATGTTTTCTCTCACTAAATGCTAAACAACATTAGAGAAAACTTGTTTCCTCTCCCAAATGCTAAACTGCGTTAGTGAAAACCTTTATATTCTCCAACTGAATGCTAAACTGCGGTAGACAACCTTTATGGGATTAAAAACTTATATCCCCCTATGTCATGTCAAACTTTATGGATATCCTTTTAAAAATATATATATGTCTAAACGACATAGGTACAAGGTCAATCTGTATATATGCCCAATGACCTATAAATGCTTAAGATCGACATAAATCTTAAGACTTTTATACGTATTATGAAAATGTATGATAACACGTATTATTGAGGATAAATGATGATCATCTCTATTGATGAACTATCATACTGTCATAATACATCAAAATGTTCAAATGTACATGGAGCAAACATAACAATCCCCTAACTAACAGTGTCTAAGGATGTCAAAACACTCATACTGTATACTTGTGTCACAAACATAAGTGGGTGAAGTCCTTTAGTTAAAGGATTGACTAACTTTTTCTCAGTCTTTAAATGCTCCAAACCTTAATGTCACCTTTTTATGTCAACACGTTTATGACCAAATAATTGACTTTTAAATGCCAAGACCCTGTGATATTCTTTGTTGTTATTAAACAACACAACAAGAAGTTTACCACAGTACAACCAAATGGGTCTAGCTACTGAATCAACCACAGAAAAATCAGAAATTAAGTTTCTGAGCAAAACCGTCTGTGAAGCAGTCTCATAGCATGCACTCGGCATGCATAGTCTAGGAAGTTACCCATGTCTAGTTGACACACTTTCACAACATTGTACCATCTGCAAACTTAAAACTGAAACCTTACATGGACTTTTGATCATCCGGACACATGACTAAAATCTGAATCTGAATTCCCTACGAGGTTTAGTTTGTTGACTATTCTATATGGCAACATATAATCCTTAATTCTCTTTAATATATCAACACAATGGTCTACACTTGGGTTAACCAGATGTTGACTAAACAGTAAAATGGTGAATGCAATGCCCTGCCTAGTATATAGCCGAGCATACATCAGACTATCAACCGTACTAAAATATGAAACATTCCTCATAACCTCTCTCTCTACTTTATTCTTTGGATATTGTGCCAAATATTATCTCTCACTATGAGAGATAGGTGCTACGACAGGTTTACTGTTAACCGTATTAAAGCTTTGTAACACATAATCAATGTATGCATCCTATGAGAGGTCTGATGAGTGTTGAAATTTGTCCCAGTGAATCTGAATACCTAGGACAAAAGATGTTGCACCAAGGTCCTTCATGTCAAAGTTCTTGACCAAAAGTTGCTTAACCTCATATAACGTGGTCAAGTAATTTGACGTGAGCAATATATCATCCACATATTGTAATGGAAAGATAACTTTGCTCTTCCTGACCTTATAGTACAAGCATCTTTTTAACTTTATTTTTCATGAAGCCGAAAGAGACCAAACCTTATCAACTGTAAGGTTTTACTTTCAGAAGGTTTGATGTAAACCATATATTGATCTGCATAACGCGCAAACCATGTCAGCTCCATCTGGATCCTAAAATCGTTCAGGTTGTATCATATAGACCACTTCATAAAGGTCTTTATTTAGGAAAGTGGTTTTGACAACTATCTGATGTAACTCTATATTATCATGAGCTACACTTGCCTTAATCACTCAAAATGTATCATACGAGGATATGAGAGAAAAGATAACATAAAGTCAACCTTTTTCTTTGAATGAACCATTAGGCAACTAAGCGAGCCTATAAACCACTGGACTTTATCCTGAAATCCTTTAGGTCTTAAAGTTTCATTTACATCTGACGAGTTTGCAGTTTCGATGCAAATCAACTAGCTCCCATACCTTACTATGCTTCATGGCTTGCATCTCATCAGTCATTGCAACCCACCACACATCCCATTGAGTCCAGAAACAACTTTTAGAAAAGTAACTGGATCCGTAACATGTCTAATAGCATAGTCCTGTACATCTGATAAAATATGTAATCAGATGGGATAACAGGTCGTCTCACTCTGGTGGATTTACTTAACTGTATTAGATGTTGTACCCCAGGAACCTCTGTATGTACAGGGATAGGTTCCTGTCCCTATACAGGCACGGTACAAAGACCCTGATCTACTGGATCTAATTGTGTGAGTAACGGGTACATAATAAATGTAGTATCCGTTATGCTATCATCCAAAGGGTCAAAGGGCTCACCATCATCATAGACATTGTATTCTAGAAACTTAGCTATTTGTGATTCCACTATTTCGATCTCTCCTTCTATATAGTAAAAGTTATAGATTTAAGGTGGTCAAGATATCTTACTAAATAGTAATGAGTGGAATGAGCATGTAATTTATCTTTATAAGGATTATACTACCTCAGTAGGGCATTCCCATACACGAATATATGTAAGGTTGAGTTTTCACACTTTTAGATAATCAAGTAGAATAGCCCTGTTCTGCATCGACTTCTTTAAGTCCTTTAGGGTGCAGTTATGCCTTTTGGCAACATACCATTTTGCTCAGAACTACTTGGCATAGTGAATTAAGTTACCATTCTAACTAATTTCAAACATCTGGCAAACAAACCTTTTAAAGTCTTGAAACACCATGTTTGCCGTGATATTCTCCTCCACGGTCAAATCTAACTATCTTAATGAATTTTTCCAATTAGTTCTCATCCTTCAGTCTTTAAGCAAGAACACATAACTATAAAGGGAATAATTATCAACAAATGTTAGAAAATATTTAAAATTGCATAATGCAACTGTATAAGTTCTACCGATATCTTTATGTATCAGACTCAACAAGTCAAAAGTATAAGTTGACCTCAATATCTTTACTAGTCAACTTATCCTAGCAACAATCAGCACATGTTCCCAGATCATCATAATCTAGAATTGAGAAATGCTTTCTTTAATCAATTTCTCAACCCTAGCTCTGGAAAATGTGGCTTAAACTTTTATGCCACACCATCTATGACTTCTCATTCATTAGGATCCTTCATTTCATAACTTATTTAACAAGATACGAAGAAGCATTTATCTAATTCAAGGTAAGACACATTCTATATAAACCAAATGACAAGAAAGTTGTACCATTATGTTTTGCATTAAACAACAACTGTACAACAGACGCATTAAATACAAACATTAACCCTCTTTGTCCAAAATTGATAAAAAGATCATATATAAAATGTGTCGTGTACAACCCAAATGAACCTTAAAACAAGGTTCAGTATATACATCCCCTATAGATATTATTTCCACTTCTTCATTGCTATGAACCATCAGTTCCTTCTTCTTTTTATTTGGTTTTATCCTGGATATGAACCATTGCATTGTGGAAGTACATTGATCAGATACTCCACTAAACAGCCACCAAGTACTTAATGTGACTATCGCAAATTAGATTCATAAATTGATAAGCCAAGGAGTAACCTGATGGTCTCAGTTTTTCCTTTTAAACCTCATATTACTAGTTTCTTTATGTCATGCGGACCTTTACCGGCACTGGTTTGACCAACATCAGTATGTGGAGAACATTTTAACTTCCTACCTTTGAACTTAGTGGACTTCATCTTTCTCTTCCCTTTAGTTCCTTCGAGGGCTGTAGGAGTAGCAAACTTGAGTTTTTCCTCCTCAGCAATGCAATGGACAATCAAAACATTAAAGTCCCAACCTTTATCCTACGAATAATATGTCGTCACTAGATTACTAACTTTGGAAGGAGTGTATTCAGAGTCTGGTGAATAATAAAGACATCAAGAAAAGGAATATTCAACATCTACAACCTACTATGAAGATGAATCATTCTCGATATGTACTCCATTACTCCCCTTTCTCCGATATACCTCATGGAGAATAATTCTTTCATCAAGACACTTGTATCAACATTAGGTGAGATTATGTACCTCTGGGAGACATTATCAAGAAACCCCTTCGCTATATCTGTGTCCGAAAGTCCACTTAGCAATGGTCAGGTATGGTTCTCCTAATGGTCATCAGACTTAATCTATTAAACCGATCATAGGTTGTTTTATGAACTCTCGAGCTCATGGATGTAGGTGGAGATGGCCTATCTGCCCGTATAGCCATATCAACCTCAGCTATCTCCATAACATTCAATACATCCTCTGTCCACTTCTTTGTATTGAAACCAGTCAAGGTTTCAATGGTGATACTGATTTTGTTGACCGAAAAGGTTACTTTAAAATGATAATGTTTAAATTAGCACAAATGTAGGACAATAATGATACTCAAAGCCATTGAATAGTATCTTTACTGAAAATCCGATCACATATATTATGAAATACCTGTGGGCTGAATACATAATATATACAATTAGACCTCTACATAAAAGCTATCAGAGTACAAACTATCAACTCTCATGACACTACCACTTGTGAGTGAATAGATCATTCAAGTAACGACTTTCCTCTATCTAATACCTTTATGCACATATCAAAATCTCATGTAAGGCCAACACCTATGGGTAGAATAACCAATTATAAGACCAGAGACATCCTTTAACGTGTAAGCAGGACAATTCAAAATACTGACTTGAAAAATTACTGTGGTGACTACATTCTCATCAGCACTCAAAAAGTCCACAAACACAAGGAATATATTTTTATGTTATCCTCACATTTTTTATGGGCATATGGTATGTGACAATGTAATATCAATGAATGCAAAAATCCGAATGCACAGTCTCATTGTCACACACTCGTACTGAATACATTCTCCGAAAACTTTATTTGAGAGTTTTATAAAAGAAAATCTTAGTAGAGTGACTATCTGCGTCACCAAGCATTGAACCGATCACTTGAGATACGAGAGCCTCACGTATTTCCCTTATGGCAAGTTCATTGCACGAAAATTCTCTAAAAAATAACTTTAGAATGTTTTAATTCCTTTTTCGAACGGCTATCATGGAATCCCAAACACTAAACTTAAGACCCAAGACACAAAAAATTGGAGTATCTCCCTCAGGTGATGTCCGAAGCATGAAAATTCACTCGAAATCAGATTCAAAATACCTTAATTCCTTTTCTGGAGATAAACTTTAATTTATTACTAAAGTAATAAATCCAAAAAAAATGGAAAAACTCACTTTGTGAATTTCTTAAACTCAAAATTTGACCCAAAAAAATCTCGAGACACCCTTACGAAAAATTTGAAAATTTTGTGGTTTTTTAAATACTGTAGAAAAATCTATATGGATGATGTTAGCGCACTGTAGCGCTGATGTCGTCCGCTGACTCCAGCGTGACGTTAGCTACAACACACTCGTCGCCCAGTGACGCACCTCAACAGTGAGCATGCACCAGACGCGCACCTACGCACGCTTATCTGATGACACATGCGTTACAGCCACTGACATATGGCATGACATGGTCCACCCACATGTCGACTCGTAGTTGGCGCATGCATCTCATGCAATGCAAAGCAAGAAAGAACCTAGAAACATAAGTTAAATCTTTGAAAATCTTATGACGAGAAAATCGAAAAATCTTCATTTTTTAACCATCCGATCACGTCACCTCTCTAATATCACGTGTAATACGTAACGATACCTTAGTTACGTATCCCAGATCGAACGTCAAAGGGCAAGAAAAGATGAAATGCGAAAATACATGATTTCGATCTTCGTAACTTCAAACGAGCTTTCCAAAACCGAAACGAGCACAAATCCACTACTGTCGTCTCGGAAACTATTCTTCGAGACGCGGGTAAGCTCTTTCTACAGTTTTCTCAAAACGTAAGCTCTTTTAACAGGTCAAGGAATCTTTATACTTACGATTGATTATATGAATAATTGCAAGAGACCTTAATCTTTATATATAACTTTTATATCGGATTTTCCCATCACAAGGTCGATATAGATCCGGTCCATATTAATTTGGAATTATTTTCCATCCAAACTTCGACCCATTGATTCAAATCAGTTATTGGGTCACTTCATTATCTTTATCTGAATCAAATTATGTAATTTAACCGATAAATTATTAAAAAATAAAAATGTAATTAATAATTGTCCAACTTTATAGGTAAAGAAAAAATTTGTCTTACTTTCCTCCTTTCTTTGCTTGAGTCATACTTTAATTTATCTTAAAGATTTGCCAAATAGATTAGCCCCTTTCATAAGAATTTGATCTGATTGCCGGTATTTCCATAGGAAAAGAGCTAGAATCTTAGATCACATTCAATTAGAGTAAGCCATCAGATTCCATCAAAACAACAAACGCATAGAGAATAACCCAAATGCCAGAGAAAGACATCCTTTGTGCTTCTGTAAAATCAGCAAAATACACAACCCATAAGATCGTTCTGTAAAATCGGCAAATAAAACCTATACGATAGTAGAAACCCAAAAATGCATCATCGGCTGATGCATCAAACAATGAGTACCAACGGCGACCAATCACTCGTGACTGAGCGGCGGTGACTGGCGTCATCCCTGTTGTAGCTTCCTTCGGTTATACGTCGTTGCTTCAACCGGACCACACCATCGCTGATATCGTTTGGGGAGGGAAGAGAAGGGACGAGTCGCGGCTGCTCCTTTCCTCTGGTGGTACCAAGGTTTCCTCCGCCGCTGTCGCCTGGGAAGGAAGCTTTCCCATTCCCTCTGCCGCCACCACCTAGGAAGGAAGCTCCTCTGCTCCCTCTACCGCCGCTGCTTCCTACTGTGGCATTTGTTTCCGTCTTGTGGTAGGATGAAGGTGGCGGTTGGGAAGGAAAGGTGGCAAAAACTAAAACAAAAAAAGTTTATATCGGATGGGCTAATAAAAATGGACTTATGGGATGGTGCTAAAATGAGATTTTAGCCCATTTTAGTGGGCCAACAAAGGCGGACTAAGAATCAGTCTTCGGTCTTTGTGGGCTATAAAAATGTTGCCTTAATATGAGCTTACTATTTGGGTTAGTTTGGGTCTAAAAACTAACACCAGCGTATAGGCTAATTATAACATACATACACACACATATATATATAGGCCAATTATAACTAAAATATATATAATACATATTTGATAATATGGTAAATCAAAATTTAAAATAAGTTTTTAAATTCATAAGTATTATGTTTATGAATTTAATGATATATTTAGAAATAAGTTTCTAATTAAATTTAAATTGGTAAGTTCATAAGTTGAACAACAATTAGAAATGAGTTTCCAATTAAACATTATATATAATAATTATAAATAATTTTCTAATTAAATAATAAATTAAATAGCTTGACATTATTAGTATAATGAGAAATAGAAATAAGTTTCCAATTTTAAACTTAATTTGATTGGTTCTATAATATTAGAAATGTGTTTCTAATTAAGATGAAATAACTGTGATTTAAATATGATTTAAGTTTCATCCTCGTTGCTACATTGTCGATGAAATAGCAAACTGAAGATGCCATTCATGCTAGTCTCCTACCTACTATTAAGCTATTCAATGACTTCTTCGATTTCAAACATGCAAACTGATGAAGTCAATCATGAGTAAAAACACTTCATAAATATATGTTATTCCTCCCTGAGCTTGTAACTGTATATAATGAAATTTAGGTGTCATTTAGTGAAAACAAATGAGGAAGTCCCATTTAAATGAAGTATCCTCATACGATTCAGCACATATGGAAGAAATGAATTCATCTTCTACATGATATACTGATTTTAATGTTTCAAATTATAATACTCGAACAATATATCTTATGATATTGTTACAAATGAACAATTAGTTATGATCAAATTATTCCTTTATTTATGTAGGATAGCCACAATGATCCACAAAACTTAAAGCCAAGTGGTATAGCAAACCTTAAATCCGAGCTATAAAGTAAGGCATAGATAGCTGTCTCATTCAATTAATATTATTATATGCATGGAATCAGTGTTACTTATGTTCTGTCTTGAGCAAGGTCAGTTATGCTATAATTTAAGCAAATGGAATTATGACCTCATATAATGTCTATAGACACTGATTGCTATGACGTAATATGAGTTGCTTCAGTTCCCGCCCATAATTATTAGGATTTGCATAGTCGCTATAACTAACTTAAAATGGCACACAGGAACAAACATTTTGTAATTAAGCATGTTCAAGATTAATATAACACTTCATAAACAGGAACAAACATTTTGTAAGCATGTTTATGATTAATATAACACTTCATAAATCGTCGTGAACCTCCACTAGAAGACGTCCATGCCATGAGCTGATAGTTGCCAAGAGTTGCTTGAATGATTAGATATATTATACATTAAATATTGTTGCAAATCTATTGCATACTTGTGTTCAAACTTCAAAGCCTCCTAACTTTTGCAAAAGCAAAATCTTAGTGCTTACATCCTTTTCACGATCACAGTGACAATTTTTAATAAACAAACTAGATAAGATTTAACTTAATCATCATTCATAGGATACTTTTATCATATTAGCCAATGTGTAAAAATGTTATTTTACGCATTCAGTTTTTAAAAATATCTTAAAACGACTCATTACCATCCCTAATCTAAGGCCAACCTAATCGCTAATAACTTTATAAAAAGTCTACAACTATATTCTCTAATTTCTTAGTTGGCGCTTTAGAAAAAGCTGCTTTAACTATAAATTCAATATGAAAAAGCTGCTTTAACTATAAATTCAATATTCCACTGTAGACATTAAATTATTCACGTGGAGATAATTTCAAAGGGCAGCCGCGAATTGAGGGACCATAATCAATTCTTATTCCATGCCTAGTCTCCCATCAAATCATTTCCTAGTTTCATAATTTACGAAAATGAGTTTTTATTCATAATCCAAGTTGAAAATTCTCTGAAATTCTTCTCAAGGTTCTTGAGATTATATACGAACAAAATTTTTTCAAATTATTTTAAAATTTTCAAGAATATATATTTTTTAAATATGATTTAAATTACACTTCTTAATAGTTAGAAAATTTACCAGTATAAAACAATATTCTTACGATATGATTTCACTAATTTATTACTTAATTAAAATCTGAAAAAAAAAATCCTTGTAAGCTTAATCAAAATACCAAACAATAGTACTTATCAAACTGGATTGCATCTAACCATTGTTAATTAAATCTATAAACTCTTTTTCTCTCACCAGTCGCTATCTGAAGAGTTCCCCTAAACATTAATTATTATACAACAATACATACGAATGTAATTCACTGCCCAGTGTGAATTGCTGAAAAGGTAACTGATTACTGATTACCATTTCAACACGTATCCATTCTTAACTCTATCCGCTAGATAAACATCTCGAGTTTACAACCGTAACCTAGAAGAGAAAAGATTAGTTTCGCAGTAGGACTCATCCACTTTGAGTTTAAAATTTTGACAACAACCATTCAGGTGGGAACAACAAGTAATCTAAAGTCAAAAAGTCTAAGAGGGTTCGTTTGTTTTAGACTGACAGAGTTGAAACAAATAGAGTTGGCAACCCGAATATGCTCTTTTGATACACGGATTTAATAATTCTTTGTTGCGAACGCCATAAATAAGCCATAGAACCAAGATTTTAAATTATAAATTATGAGTTATATTACGGGGTTATGAACATATTCAATAATTATAAAAGTTACTGATATAATTGTGCTAAATTATATTCATTACAAGATTACGGCTATAATTACAGTTGAAGATTATAATTTAAGACACAAATTAAAAGTAAACTAATTTTTTTTAAAATTATTCTCATTATATATATATATATTTATAGTTCATCATGTACAATTACAAAAAATCATACTTCATTTTAATTTAGTCAAAATTTAACTTGAATTTTATCCGAAATTTTGAATGGTTGAATTTTTTCTTTGTTTTCAAATTATTTATCAAATTGATTTCCGAGAGTCATCAAAGAGATCACTCAATAATTCAATCACTCAATCATTCATTCCTTTTATTTTTCCACAGCAGTCAAGCTACAATTGGCTTTTTCCATCGAATTCTGAAGGTAGTAGATATTTGCTATAGAAAAAAAAGGCCATTTAACCACTTGTACATTTTATAGTAGTATTTTAACAATTTTCGTCCTTGTAATACTCTTTAGTTGGTAGGAATAGCCGAATAGGATAGCACATTGAAAAGGCCAAGTTGTTTCTCCGCGCCTCTTGTTTCACAACCGAAAAAATCAACATGGTGATCTAATTAGGTTGAACTTATCTCGACAAATTATGTATTCAAGGCTCTCACTATCTAATCTAATCATCTACGTAATAGAAGCTTAGCAAAACACTATTCAAGGTGTAGTTTACCAATGCTATATTGAGATCAAAGAACATCAGTTTGTATTACCGTAAACAAAGAAGGCTAGCAAATTGCAATACTAAGCTCTTACCGTAATTGTAAACTTTAAGTTTATTTATACCTGAGGCTTCTAAGCATTTTATTTCTCCCACAAAATACATTCTTTCTAGCAGGTTAAGCAGGTGAACACTTTTCTGAAATGAAATGGCAACCTATCACTTTGTTCCTCAAACTTGTTTGGTATGATCACCTGTGCGGTTTTTATAAGAGTGCCACTTAACGTCTCTATTTTTTTTTTTTCCAGTTTCTTGATTTATTTTGAAAATGCTTAAACCTCTGGGTAAACACTCACCAATCTCTACTTCAAAGCTCTTCGGGTAACGAAAAAATTTTTTTTTTCCAAGTGAAATGCCCTACAAATAGAGTTTAAGTCACTCTGCTTGATATATCGATGATAGACCACACTAAGCTCGGATAACTTTTAAGTCAGGAAGACCGGTCATTCAGTTTTCTACTTTGAGTATAAACGTTGAGAATATTAGTATTATCTCAATATCACAAATTGTTTTTATTCGATAATATGTGTTCCCAATGTCTGGCTGTTCGGAGATAGGAGGTAGAATATGTGGTTGGCAACAAACTTAAGGCACCATGTCTGAATAAACTAAAAGAAGAAAAAAGTTGGTTATCGGGAGTAATTAGTGAATATACTAATTATTAATATCATAAATAATAAAATATTATTTTTATAAAATAATTTTTATTTAATAAAAGGAGACTTCGATCACGGCTTCGGTTTTGGTTTCAGATAACATAATAAGTATGACTAATTTATTTATTTTTATATTTGGACTCAGCTAAGATTAGTTATATATGCCTTATGAGAGTTAGTCGTACTAATTGGGATTTGCATGCGGCTGCCAGAGTTTGTAGAACTTAAATTCTCAAACGGAAACAGAAGAGTCTCTGGATAACGAACATCCATCTACTTTCATAAGCTATAACTAGCCAAACCAAGTACAAGGTCTACCAACACAAGCATAGATGCAAGCATTCTGCGGAAAATTTTAAACTCATTCCGATCCGCTTAGATAAGATCTTGCGTTTATTTTCCAACAAGATAACGCTCAGACATATGGGAGAGCATAACACTATGTAGCTCTTATTTTAAGTATACATCATACGCATTTTAACTAACCCAGTCATATATGGGATGATGACTCAGTTAGCTTTCGGAGGCCTGTGGGGAGGTTTGTGTGGAGGCTTATAGGGTGGTCGATGAGGGGATTGATCGACATCCTCTACATCCTCAGACGAGAGGTGGCCATGAGGAGGTCCATGTTTTGGTGGAGGCTTCTTGCCCCCTGGAGGTCGATGGTAACCTTCTAAATCCTCTGCCAAAAGGTGGCGATCATGAGGAGGCTGTTTTGGTGGAGGCTTCTTGCCCCGTGGAGGTCGATGGTAAGCTTCTAAATCCTCTGCCAAAAGGTGGCGATCATGAGGAGGCTTATGTTTTGGTGGTGGTTTATGCTTTGGAGGTTTATGTGGGTGACCATGTCCCTCGAGTTCTGATGGTGGTTTCTCTCCTTCAAGTTCATGAGGTGGTTTGCCTCCTCGGTGTTCTGGTGGTGGTCTTCCTGGATAACCTCTACGAGGCTTTTGATCAAGATCAGCAAAAGATAGGGGACTGGAGAGAATCATTGTCCCAATTAGGAACAAGAAGACTAAAGTCAAGTGTTTGAGAGACATTTTGTTGATTCGATTGCTGTTGTTTTGGTGGTGCAAATCTTAAAGGGTCTCGAGGCCTTTTATAGTGCACAAGGTGGTCCACAGTACTCGACACCAGGGCCTTCGGCTTTTAGTACAATGTGTTCTAAGAACAATGGACATAACTTACGTCCTTTTCATTGGGTCCAGTTCAGTTGACATCTTTGACAATTTGAGCCGTGTACAGACGACAAAAATCTTAGGAAAGATGCTGGAAGTTTTCTACTCAATGCACCTCACTTTCTTTTGCATAATTTAACATAATTTTTCTTATCAAAATAAAATAAGCACCGGTAATATCAAGTTTGCAAATCCAGTTTTCCTATTGGTCAGTCCGTGGGTTATTATACAAAAGTAATTACATATTATGTCGAATGCGTCTCTTGCTTTATCATAATTAGTATTACATATTATGTACATCTTGAATGTGATAGTTATGGAGATTTATTAATCTTTTAACTCAGTTAATGTTGGTACAAGAGGTTTTTAATTTTATTTAGTATATCGTTATATATAATGTTAACGTCTCCCATTAAAAAATAAGCATTGTTCTCAAGTAGGAATTTTGGAACGTGATGGTAATGTTGTTGTCGACACCATATGTTAAACGAAAAAACGGACATGGATTTAGAGAAGCAAAGAAGAAGCATGTACAGCTGATAGTTTTGTAGGTAAGAAATGTGAACGCGACGTCTAAAAAAGATAGGGATAAGTTCCTCATGCGAACTATGGAAGCGGTAAATTTGAGTGGAACAAGTGGTCGGTAGGCTTCTCCTCCTTTTCTCACAGGTTATCCATGGTCCTGAAAAAATAGACAGGGGAGAGAGAAGGTTGAAGAAAATTGTGTATTTCAGTGTGTCTATCAAGTGTGCAAAGAATAAATACAATTAACCTAACAAAATAAGGATCAGATCCCTAATTTTATGCTATCTATTTACACAATCATATCAATTGGTTGACTATTAGGTGCTAAAATCAAAGACTAAGATCAAGGATAAGATTACATACGACTAATGTTAACACCCCTCCTCAAACTTTTTGAGATCAATATTTTAAAAACTGGATCAGAGTTCAAATCAATCAAAGGAAAAGTTTAAGATTTAAAAGTTTAACCGGTATCAAACTGTTATAAAATCGGTATATAATAAATAAGAAGTAAAAATTACAAAAGTAAGTAAAAATATTACTATTATAATTAACAAAGTGTAATTTAATATTGTGTTCCTTAAAAAGTCAATTAAAGATAATCAAGAATAATTAGAAATTAGCAATACCTTTATCATTAAGGAAGAGACTTTAATATGATTGATTAAAGTACTATTATTTTATTTAATTAATAAAATATTAAACTTGATCTCAAATCTTAATTTCTAATGATTTAATTTAATCAATTAAAATAATATAATTTTGTTTGATTAATGAAATAAATCATTTATTTTGTCATATGTAAAAATAAAAAATACTTATTATTTTGAAAAATAAAATATTAAACTTGATCCAAATTTTAATTTTAATGATTTAATTTAATTAGTGAAAATAATATAATTTTGATTCTCTTAATAAAATAAAACATTTATATTGTCACAAACTAAAAAATACTTATTATTATTTTGAAAAATAAAATATTAAACTTTATTTCAAATTTTAATTTTTAATAATTTAATTAATTTAATTGAAATAAAAATTTATGTTGTCAAGACTCAAGACTAAAAAGAAAACATACATGTTATTATAAATTCTTGTAAGTTCTAACCAATTAATTAAAGGTACACGTGTATAGACAAAATTTAAAAGGTAAACTTGACTTATTCTAGACTATTTCTTCTTTACTCTTCTCCGGCTTCCCACACACACTTCATGTTCTTTCATCACTCCGTATTCTTTAATGTTTAATCTTATCACGCTAGCACCACACACAAGCCCCAAGGCCCCACTTTTGTCCTCCTGTGCCTCACTTATTTTCTTTCTTCTAATTTTTCCCTCATTTAAGGATTGGTCTCATCTTATGTTTATCTCCTCACATATTTGAAACTTGAAAACTAAACAAAGTTGAACTATAGTAGAACATGTATTTCTCTGTTCTTGTAGTCTTAAAACGCTGAGTTGAGCCACACCCATGCTTCTTTGGGGAGGATGTTTCTTGGGAGGTAGGCATTTGATGGGTTTTCTTCCTCAAGTATTATTATTTACGGATCTAGTTTGATGAAATGATTCAATTTTAGTAGGTTTTTGGAGAAGAATAGAAATGAGTGTAGCTATTAATGAAAGTTTCTTGAGATAAAACAAACAAACCGCTAGTGTTTGTAACCTTAGATAAGAAAAAAGTGAGGGAGAAAATGAAGTGAGGAGAAGTAGACAGCTGAGATATTCAGAAAATGAAGCGAAGTGAAAACTTGAGAATAGTTTTTCTTGACTTTTGAAATTATATACAAAAAAATCGGTTCTGACTGGTTCTTAGATAAACTGATCAGTTTAGGGATAAATTGACCGATTTTTATATATAAAAGTTATTAAATAAAACCAAATCAAACAATTGACCAGTTCAAAATATTTTCGATTGATCAGGTCCAGTTTTTTAAACATTGCCCAAGATGTTATAGAAAATGAGAATTTGAAAATGAAACATCAAGGTGGATGAGTAAATATATACATTCTAATTAAGTCTGTAATGATATTGGAACAAGTTATTTGGTGCTTTAAAGAACAGGAATGATGTCAAATAAAATGACAATCTATTTCAATGTAATTGGTTCATTCATGAAAGACATTATTATGAGCAATTTGTATGACACTACGATTATCACTATAAAGAGGAAATTTGGCTGAGAAAGATACACCTATATCTTGAAGTAGCCGTCATAACTAAAGTAGTTCAGAGGTAGTATCAACAAGAGCTATATATTTAATTAGCTTCTATACTGGATTGAGAGACAATTGTTTAATTTTCTCTACACCAAGAAATGAGAGATATTCCTAAAAAGAAATAATAATTAGTGATAGATTGACGGTTCATTGGATCTGAACCCAATCAATACCAGAACGGGCTTGTAGCTCCAACCAGGAAGAGTAGTGAAAAAGAAGGTAGAGTAACTTAGATATGCCTCAATATATGAAGAATAGCAGAGAAGTGAGTGGTAGAAGGTACATACATGAATTGACTCACGATGTAAACAATACGAGCAATATCTGGTCATGAGATAGTAAAGATAGAAAAAGATGTCTACTAATTGATGATAATGAGTACCATCACTAAGTTTATTCCCACCATAAGTAGAAATGAACTCATTGGAGTCAAGCGGAGCGCTAGTTGTCTTTGTATTAGTGATGCCAGCTTGAGATATAAGATCAGTAGCATTCTTTGCTTTTGATAGATTGTATCTAGATTTATTAGAGGTTACCAAAACCCAAAAAGTAGCTTAGGGTACCCAAATCTTTTATCTCAAATTGTTGATGAATAAACGGTTTAGGAGTAGAGATACCTTGTGTGTCATCACTAGTTATTATCATATCATTTATATAAAGAATGATAAGAATGTAACGCCCCAAATTAGGGGTTAGCATATTAAGCAAATTTAGTCCGATTTATGTTCTGTCTCTTTGATATTTTAGC
>JANZLX010000213.1:33917401-33932755 GCA_025531955.1 Erythroxylum orinocense
CTTGCCAAGAATCCAGCATTTCATTCAAAGACAAAACACATCCGAGTTCAGTATCACTTCGTTCGTGAGAAAGTGGAGAAAAGAACAGTGAACATACAGAAAATTCATACAATGAATAACCTGATAGATTTTATGATAAAAGCAATCAATGGTGACAAGTTTATATGGTGTCGATCCTCGTGTGGCCTGATAGAGACGTAAGCAACATGAAGCGGTAAGGCAGAAAGAATAACGTGAAGATCTGATTGACTCTCAATCAAATCTTCAAGTAGAAGAATTGTTAAACTTGGTAGGCAAATTAGGCACCGAAATTCGATGCCTAACCTGCCTAATATGCCAAAAAAGTGGTTTGCCAATTTGGCCAACCATCTCTTCCTTCTTCTGCCTATAAATAGGCAAGAGATGAACAAAGCGAAGTAAGCATCAGAGAGCAGAAAAATAGAGAGAAGTGAGGTGAGAGAAAAGAGAGGGAAAGAAAGATACAAAAATATTTTGTATATTTTTTTGTCTAGTTTTTTTTTGTAATTCTCCAATTTTTCCAGTAGTAAAAGTTTTCTATCCTTGCCCGTGATTTTTACCCTTATTTGGAGATTTTTACGTAAAATGTATGTGTTTATTACTATGCCCTTAGTCCTATTTAGTTGCGAACCTACTCTAATCCGGTCAATTTTCACAACATGTATATTGTACCAAATGAAATTCAAGTGGCTGACGCTGAAGAAGTTACTTTCGAACTAACAGAAAGAAAAGAAACTATTGAAGTGAGAGAGTAGATTTGAAAAGAGGACTCCTCAATTCTTTCTCTCATTCAAAACCGTATATAAGTTGTTCCACTTTTACTATTTTAACTTATCTCCTCCACACATTTATATGATTATGCTAAAAAAACAGGACGGATGATCTGTTTTCATATTGTACGCACAGGGACTAAGAAAACAACTTACTACAAATTGCAATCGAGCATATTAACTAGTCAACGATGTGACTATTCTACGTACCTTTTGTGGCATTTTATGGATAACGACACATGGTCTATTTGTAATAAGAGAATAGTTGAACTAAGATTCAAGAATGCGAGCCAGGACATGTTGCTATAAGCCTTGGAAACATGCTCCCACAATGTGGGACCTGTTTGGAGAAGCAATTGAACTAGTTGTATGCTGAGGAAATTGGTGTTGGTGATTGATCCCTAGTGGTTGGTCTTCTTACGAAAGTTGGCCATTGTCTACAAGTGATTATGAACCGCCCTAAGTGGACTTACGGATAATTGTGTTACAAGACTTTACCGCTATTAGTTGTCTATGAAGTGAAAGCCACTTCATAGACATAGGCATTTCTAGACCAACTTTTGTCTCTAAGAAGAAGTATAAGATTGTTTTTGGGTTTTGGCTTATGGGTTGGTACTGCTTGTTTATGCGGTGATTCCTTTGTTTTATGGGTTAGTTTAATAACGTTGGTGTTAGTGTTAATTCTACTATCATTTCTGGGCCTTCTGCACTTCCAAGTAGTTACTTTTCTTCTATTAACATAACCAATGCTAGCGGTCACAAGGAAGTGAACAGTTATGGTGGTTTGGCGGAAAAATCTAACGAGGCAAATGTTGTTGGTTTGGTGTAGAAAAAAACCACTTTTGGGAATTTCACTAAAGGAAAAAAGAATGACACTTTTGGTGTCGAACAAGGAATGATCCTACAGAAAATGGCTCTGGTGGCACAATTACAGAGAATAACCAAGCGTGTGATTTCTTTGAAGTTGTGAGGATGGAAATGTGAGTAGTGAAGAACATATGTTTGCTATGAAATTTATTCTCTCAAAGTTTCATAATTTTGGATTTTATAAACCCTAAGTACTCAAATACAATTTTGTATTTCATAAATTTAGAGTCCATATTAATCATTATCCTAAATACAATTTACGATTTTATAAATTTAGGGTTCATATTCGCCTACTTGACTAACATTGGCTTTAAGTTAAAAAATCTTTTCTTCCAATAAATGATCTCTTCTTCTTTTGATTAAACCTTTCTTTGTCTCATCCACATTATGTTCTCCCATAAAAGAATGATGAAATATTTGAGTGACTAATTTGAAGAAATTTCTCATCTTGATCTCAAAAGTAAGCCATTATTAGGTATGTAACTCTTTGATGGACTTTCTTATTTAGAAACTCGTTTTATTTATTTTAGTTCTCATATTTTATGGTTTCGAAAACCTCATTTTTATAACTTTTCTAGTTGTGCATCTATTAGCTTTATCATGTCTTCTGGTTTCCTTTTCATACATTCAAACTTTGTAACTCAATTGGTAATAAAAAACTTATGCAGTGTGAGATTTGGAATTGGAATAGGCAAAAATTATAAACGTAGTTTTGGTTATCAAAATGATTCCTCTTTTCAATCTTTAGTTGTCGTATTCATTTACTGTTTTAGTTATGTTTGAGACTTGATTAGTATATTTTATGTTTGAGATATTGAATTCCCATGTTTTCTAGTCTATTAATTTTGAAAAACAGATGCAACTAAAGATATCGATTGCATACATATAAGTTATACTAGTGGTTAAATAGGGACATAGGTGATTGATATTTGTAATAAAGGCAAGGCCAAGATATCTAATTGAATAATCGATTCTATTTCTGTTTATTGTGAATCGACTAGTTTATAAGCACAGTTGACGAGAAGAACATAATAGAAAAAATTTAAAAAGGTTTACACGAGGAGACGAAGAGAGCAATTGTTTCGTAACAATAGCTCAATGTTTTGCAGTGACACTTTAATTGAGTTTTCACAAACAAATACAAAATTGATGTGTTTAGTATGATTGCTTTCTTTCGATGCGTAAATAAGTACTAACAATTCTACTTCTTGTATAACCATCAAGACTAAAGAGTACTTATATTATTATGATTTTGGATTGACAATACCTATGATAACTTCTTGAGCCAAGTTCAACTTAGATGATTTTACAGATAACTTAATATGGTAAATCAATATTTTTATAAAGCAATAAAGAACGATAGAAATGTACATATTACTCTTATGTACAAAGGAGATATAACATATTCATAAGAGACCACAAAATTTAAATATTATATAATCCTAGTTCTTTCTAGGGATAAAAATGGGTTAGGTCGGTTCAATACCATATGACCTGAGCTTGATAATTTTTTTAAACTTGAACTTAGTCCAAAGTTTAATTTTCACAAAACTGTTTAGTTCAAGCTTGAATCCAAAAGTTTTTATAAAGAGAATTAAATGAAATTCAATTCAACATAAAAGACACAAGTTTTCTAAGATTATTTTTGAAGGTCATAAATTTTAGTCTAAAAGACAATTTGTCATTCAAATTCATAAGCCTTTAGTAAAAGTACTTCGTTTGTTTGATAATTGATAGTGATATGAAGGCAACCATTGGTTACTTTTATGATGTCATGGAGAAGGTGAAGGAAGCAATCAAATTCAATTTGAAAATTAAGACTTTCTTGTATATACCTTATATTATAGTCATTAATGAAAGACGGAAAAGACAACTTTTCCTTCTATTGTTTGCTATTAGGCATTTCTAAATCTAAGTTTTTATTTAGACCAAGTTTTACATACACCAAAAGTTGAAGTTAAAAGGAAAATGTCATTAACTATCACAATAATTGTTATATATGAAATGATAAAAACATCACCTTAGATTACAAATAGAGGTATACAAGGATGCATGCAGTGATTTTGGGATGTCCACGCAATACATCAAAGAGACAAACTTAATCCAATTTTTTTATTTACTTTTGTTATTTAAAATTAATAATCATTTTATTTTGTTTGTAAGTTTACTTTTGCTGTCTTACAGCTGCTTGGTGCAACCAATTTGAAAATGATGTTCCAGAATTGTAAAAGTTTGCAGTTTAAATTCTTAGTCAATGCGTGAGTTATAAAAGAAATTGGATACATTTGAATTCATCCATTCCTAAAAAAGAAACAAATTGGAGCACAAAAAATTAAATAATTTAGCATTTATTTGATATAATTTGAACCTTCAAGAAAGATATGATATTATCATTATTAAATTGAATAAAATTTCTCATAATTTCTTGGTAATTTAATTTTATTTTTTATTATGACTCTTAATAGAAAAAGGAGTTCATTATATCCAATTTGTCTTCATTATATTGATCTTTTAGAGGATTAAGTATTTGAGGAAATAAGTTTTATAAATGAAAGCGATTTGGAAGGTAATTCTTGGATAGCAAAGTATTGATATGTTAATTTGGTGTAATGAGTTTAAATAATATGATGATAAGACTCCTCGAGAATGATAAGAATTTTATACCAAATGAAAATTAAGTTAATAAAATTTGAGTGGATACAACTTTGAAAAAAATTTAAGTTATTTTATTTTCTCTTTTCTTTTAATTTCACTTGTACCTAATCTATATATACATCATAAATACAAAACTTTTAATTGTAAATACTTTACATTTCACTTCTATTTTATTGTGTTTTTTTTTGGTAAATCGGAAAAATAAATTAATGAAACAAAATATGTACAAAGAGTTCACAAACTATTGTCACAGAAGGCACAACTAACTAAAATTAGCAACTAGCCTAAGGTAGTCCAAGATAAACTTAGGGACATTATAGCTATGGAAGAAGCAATCCATTACCCATTCAATGACAGAAACACAAAGAAACGCAGTCAAATAAAACCCAAGCATCTATAATCTAAGAAGAGAGCCTAACTAAGAAATTCCAAACCCATAATAGGCAAGCCAAGGAGAAACTGAAGTGAAAAGAACAACCGTGGCCTCGGAATGCCAAGGAGAAAGCTGCCGCCAAGAAGTAACTGTGCTGCACCTCCAAGGGTAGGCATGACAAACATGGTGTATCCAATCAGAACCTTGAAAGCTATGACCTGGAAAGGACTTAGCAATTAACCTGCAAAAGTAAGCAAAGAACTAAACTAAAATTATCTCCTCTCGGTGTATAGGCTGAGAAGTTCCCTAACATGAGAAATTACTCCGGAAAGCA
Organism: Erythroxylum orinocense; assembly: GCA_025531955.1. Classification (NCBI taxonomy): domain Eukaryota; kingdom Viridiplantae; phylum Streptophyta; class Magnoliopsida; order Malpighiales; family Erythroxylaceae; genus Erythroxylum; species Erythroxylum orinocense. The sequence continues at coordinate 33,922,419 of JANZLX010000213.1, forward strand.
CTCTCTCCTCAACCATGGCTTCATTCTTGAAAATTCTGGCGTTACGTGCAGTCCATATTTGGTAAACAGTGGCGAAGAGCAATGGTACTAGAAATAATTATAAACCAAGAAAGGATAGTTGAAAGATTAGAATGGTTGAAAGTGGGCAAGTTGAAATGGAAGAGACAATAGTCCCAAAAAGTTTTTGAAAAAAGACATTCAAAAAATAAGTGATCTATAGATTCATTGAGAGGCACAGAGAACAATAGTTAGATCATGTTCTTACGGACCAATATTATTCTTATTATATAATATTTTAATGTAAATAATTATAACATTTTAAATACTTTATTATTCTTGGATTTATATAAAACCAAATCTAATGCTAAATTCGATACAATATTCACAATATCGAAGGAAATACATTAGCTCTTAAGTTTTATTATTGATCTCTTGTTCCGGAAAATGTTTGGGTAGGCTCTTTTCCCCAGTGGCTCGTAAATGCATGTTTGGCTGGTTGTGTTTAATGAAATAAGGAAGAAAAAAAAAACTAGAGAGATTCAAATAGTTAAAAGAAATTTGTAAAGTTCCAAGGATCTCTCTTAAGATAGAATCTAAAAGGCCGCTTTTAAAAAAATTGGGAGCATTATTAAATTACAACAATGGCATCACTTTGTCGCGCAAATCAACCCTCGAAATAACTCGTGTGGACTTCCCGATATCTTGCATCAGGCAGACGCTTGCTAATTCTCCTGCAAGAACAAATATATGAAATAAAAATATTAAGAAACCGATTTCCTTCCTCTAGTTGTTCTTCCACCGACCTGCGTCTGCGTCTCTCCAGTTTTTGGTGGGTTTGATGGTTGACTTCCTCCTACATCTGGATCTAACTTCTGATCATCTGACTTGCGCTTTCTCCCTCTAGTTTTTGGGGAATTATAATTCAGTTTACTGCTTTTTTGGTTATCCAATTTGCTGCCGATTGCAACCCCACCATAACTCTCTGTCGCAGTTGCATTATACTTGGATGATACTGCAACCCCAGCATCACTCTCTGTCGCAGTTGCATTATACTTGGATGATCCCTCACCCTGGCCTCCGTTATTACGAGTTTCATGTCCTGCTTCAGGCGATGCCTTTTTTGTATTTGGCTCCCGGGACTTAGCTGCCGGAGTTCCCTGGGTTGGCTCCACCCATGAAGAATGTTTGTAACTCCAACGAGCATTCCCAAACCACTTGTCAACCTGCATTGTGCAACATCTTTCCAGTTACATAAAATAAGTAGCAGATATCTACTAAAGAGGAAAAATAACAAATAAATAAATATGCATTATATCTCCACATGTTCATACGTTGCTAAATGAATACTGATAGCAAAGATGCATAACCTGCTGAAAAGTAATTCCCAGATCGTTGGCCAATCTTTCTTTTGTAGCTCGGTCAGGATACTGATTTTCCTTGAAGGAGTTGTAGAGTGTCTGAATAGCAAAACAACCATAATTTCGTCCATTATTAATTGAAAACTAGAAAAGCAAATAAACTAAAACAATTTTCTATGGCTAAGTGAATAAAGAGCCTAAACTAACTTTCATCCATTGATTTATTTCCAAAAACAACAGACCAGACACATAAGAATGAATGACTGGAGTCCAAGATAACAATCCAAAAGATGCATGATAAATTATATAATCAAATGTTAACCAATATTACTGCCAACTTTTCACCTTTACTTGATAATACGTGCTTCCACTGTTTCCAAAACAATGAGCTAGGGTGCAGAGCATTTGCAAAAACGTGGAAGTTTGTTTTCCATGTTGAAGAAGTTATTCATCCTTAATAAGAAATGAAAACACTAAAACTGCAACTTGACAATCCCAAATCATAGCCCACAAATTAAGATCAAATTTCTGACCATTTAAGAAAGACTTCAATATTTAATTAATACCAAAGAGATCCAGACTCAAAAAAGAAAAGGCTTACCTGTGTCACAGCATCTCCAAGTCTCTTATATGATGATGACCTAGCATTTTTTCCACTACAACCAGATGCAGATGATCCCCCGTATATTTTAGCAGGTGACGTAATTGCATTATCTAAGTTAACTTTATGGCATCTTTCTGCCTCATTAGTATTCCCAGTTTCCCCCATATATTGCTGCAAATTGCAACTCCCGTTCATATTCATGGAAGCAATTCCATTAGCAGAAGCTGAAGTATTTTCTTTTGCACTTCTCCTTCTCTTCATTGTTCTGACTCCATCAGCATAATCTTCATCATCACTTGAATCAGATGAAGCATTTGCATATGTTTCCTTCACAAACCACAAGGATGAAAGCTAAGTAAACTACAGAAGGGAACAAGAAAACAGACAATAGCAAACATCCAATGCATTAAATATGCTATCACAAGATAATCACCTCTAGTATTAAATGTACTTGCATTTCTAGCCATCATTGGAACAGTTACACATTGACACAACCTGAGTAGCTTCTCTAACTGCTCCATAGCACAAGCTACTGTCTATTTCCCATGCACACATATGGAGACATTACCGTCAATTAAGAAGTCAAGGACCGTCATTATTCTTGTTTTCAACAATAGACAAGTAGCTTATGGCACTGACATATTGCAAGAGTAGAAAGTTTATCTCTTACTCCAAATCAAATTCTTCTAGACACACATACCAAATAGACAGAGCATAACAGAAAACTATTCTAAGTGCAAAGGGGGCACATTTTCTTTGTACAGGTGGAACGCCTCCATTAACATGGAGATTGAGTTGTAGCAAGTTTATTGGAGTTGAAATCACTTCTGAGATAAAAGCTTGGCAAATATGACCAGACGATCGTGAAAAACATGACTAAATAAAGAAGAACTCACATCATACAGCTTTTTGTAATCCAATCTTTCCACATTTCTTTTCTGAGAAACAGATTCAGAACATTCTTGGTTTGCGTTCTGCTCCAATATGGACATAAGCTCACCCTTCAAAGACTCCTTTCTACCAATCCTTGATCTAGGTGCACTATAGTCTTTTTTAAGCCCAAACATATTTTTTTCTTCCCCTGATAATTCATTGTCATTAAGAGCAGCGCTAAGATCTTCAGAGTCTGATGTAAAATCAGAACTTGAACTTTCTTCCTCCACCTTTTCATCACGATCTGGAGCATCAGGGTCAAAGTCATCGTCATCAGGATCATCAGAAGGAAGCCCCACATACTGGTCATCTTTATGAGGAGAAGGAAATTCATCAGATGCAGAAGTGAAGTCTGACTCATCTGAGCTTGTTTCATTTTCCTCTCTTTTCTCATCTATCTGTGAATCAGAGTTAGATTCATCTCCCTCTCTCTTTTCATATATTTCTGGAACATCAGGATCAAAATCATTATCATCAGAGTCATCAGAGGAAAGTCCAAAGTTCTGATCCAGATTTTGTCCAGTTGCGGCTTCGGGGAATACCTTCTGCACATGGGACAGAAGAACAATGAAAATTTTCTATTAAGGATTTAAATAAAATATATTAAATTAGTTCATAATAAACTATTATTGTCACATAATTACCTCCCAGCTATCCATGAAAGAAAGATCCGTTCCTTGAGAATCATTTAGCATATCAATGCAATCAACTTTACAATCACACCCAGGGCATAGCCAACCCTCATCATCAGGAGGAACTGCATTCCAAGGGGGAGATCAAAAGAATTAAGAATAATGAAAGCAACTCTGTGAAACAAAGATCAAAGTCAGTCCACATCTTATCCACCAACTGAATAGAACATTACTATCTTCTTTTAGCAATGGAGGTGTCAAACAGAGCTGGTGGAACCCTCGGTCACAAATACCATCACACAGAACAATATCGTTATGCATAGTCAAGTCTTTGGATCCACATCTGGCACAAAATATCTGCCAAAAAAGAAGTTGTCTGAAGTGGTTATATTTCACCATCTCAGTATCAAAAACTGAAGAAATATTTTAGGCTAGAGCAATAAGCAGGAACAAGAATTCTCAGCAAGCATGATCAAAAACTCAAGAAATCTCTCACATCCTCACTGCTGATCTGTCCATCAGAATCAAACAAAGAGGCAGGAAACCTTCCTTCAGCACACAATGAATCAATACGGTGAAACAAATCCCTTATTTTCAGTTTACGTTGTAAAATTTCTGCTGTGGCTCGTTGCAGCTCCTTCTCCGGCTTCAGCTTTTCAAGGCTGCAGAAATTAAATAAATAGAATATTACATACAACCTGTTGGTGGAGAAAATCATTAAACATATAGAGAGTGTAACAAGAAGCTACAGATCAAGAGCAAAGGACAGACCAAATTAATTCAGATTCTCTCAAGACTCGAGAAAACAGAATATAAGCTAGCTTATCAAAAAGAATCCAAAATATTTTGCGTACATTTTATGCAGCAAAACACCATTTTTACAGATGTGTGACAGGGCCATCAATGAAGATACACAGTCTTTGGGTCCACTATAACACTGTTAAAGTGTTTTTGACAAAATTACTAGTCTTTCACATCTATTGGAGCATGAGGACTAACACAGACATAAAGGGGCAGTCTTTCATCTTCTTTCCATGTTTCCTCTCTACAATAAATTAAACCAAAGTTTATAGCACTGCAATGATTGGTAAGACTATCAGGTTTGGTTAGCACTTAGTTTCATGCTAGCAAGGAGTTCTAGAGTGCTAAATCTAGATTCGTCCTTCAATTATGTATACGACCACAAAATGGTGATATTGCTCCAGAGTTTATGGCACAGAAGCAATTGGTCAAACTACCATGCTTTGTTAGTAGTTACATTTTCACGTTAGTATAAATCAAGATTCATCCTTCAATTTTGTACAGAACCACATGTCTAGTTGACACAAAATAATATCATATTCAACTTCTCAATTGGATTCCCATGCTTATTGAGTTTCTGTCATATGATTTTATGTCTCTTAACCGATCAGCTATTCCTGATAATCATATCTTAGATTAATAATTTCTTGTTCTAGCCATTTTGCTTATTTGAGATGTGTGTTTTTACTACTTAGATGTAGAGCAGGACTAGTTGTGGATATATGTAGCCCAACAAAAACAAATAATATGATTCAACTCCACAGTTTCCGCAGTCAGACTCAAAATTACTTTATAAAAATTATGAAGATAATGCTACAAAATATAAATTGAACGGATCTTTGAGATCAGTGTACAAACCTTAGTCCTTTCCAGCCCTCTCCAGAATAAGCAATGATCAGGCTTTGCTCATAGTTCATTCGATTCAATAAATATCTTAGATGTGTCTTGATCCTTGAATATTCATCTGCTACAACTCCCTCTTTTATTCTCTTTTTTCTTCTTTGGTTTTTTTTCTCCGCATTGGAATTAGAACTAGCTAAACTATTGCTGGTCTCAGGTGCTTTAAGTTTCCCTTGTGATCTTGACCGCAGAACTCTATCCGTCCCTGTCAAGGATCTCAACATGTATTTTTTCCTGGAAAACTTTGGCGTTTTTTTAACCTTTCCTCCCAATCTGCTGGAGTTATTAAGTGCATTCTTTGGTGTTTCAAACTGTTTGACACTTGAATGATTGTCCATATCACTTTGCACTGATCCTAATAGCTCAGTAACAGGAATCAGGGTCTGATTATCAGGAGGTAGACCCAAAAACTGACTACTTGAAATGGATGTAGGAGTTTGATCCAAAGATTCATTAGGAACACAAATGGGTGAAGCTCTCAGTTCCTCTATTTTCTTTTGCACCATTTCAGAGTCAACATTTTTTCTCTCCTGCAATGTATCACAACAATTGCTATTCAATGGAAATTCAGGGGCTGGGAAACATGTAGTTTCTTGGTGGAGAGAATTTTTAACACCAACCTGGTTACTTTCGTTTGAATCTTCATGCGGTTGTGCCACAACTTCAGTAAAAGGATGCAGGGAATCAACAGGAAATGCTTGCAATTTTTCTGTCACAATACTGCTTGACAGTGTACCATTGGTTTCCTTGCTTTCATTTGCTATTACTTCAGAGCTAACCAGTCCATTTTCCTTCAATGGACCACTATGTGCACATTCACCACCAAAATCCATGCTTGAACTTCTAGGAGCTGTACTCTTCCTAGATGTGTGTTCAAGAAGGGGATCTAGAACTTCAGCAATTTTGTATACATCTTTGACAGATGTTCCCAATGGTTCACTAGCAACATGCCCGGGGATTGCAATACTGTCTCCTGGTCCAGTCTGAACTAATTCTTTCTCGTACTGATCCTCCCGCTCACACCTCACATTGTATTTTGATTCAGAATCTAATCCATGAGTCTGTTCCACTACAGTTTGCTTAGGACATGGATAATTGTTGGTATGACAACCAAGTTTTGATGGAGAAACACCCATATGCTCTGCCCTGGACATTGAAAGTTGACAGCAATATCTATACAAACTCTCAACTTTGGTCAAGCTTCAAACAATATATATGACTCCAACCCTTATCATAAGAACTGACTGATAGACTGGTAAAAGTGTTCACATTAGTGTAGACATTTGACGTAAGGAGCAAGTATTTGCTTCAGAAACTGACCACGAAATCAACAATCTTCACTTGCCAATAGTAGCACATATATTGTCACAACCTCTTCATCAAAAATATTTACCTGAAGGAAGTGATAATAAGAGAAGAGTTAAGAAACCAGAATATGTAATCAATTGTCAATATCCCGATCAGATTTCAGGAAAATGGCTCAGACAATTCCACATATGATGTATAAGGTACAGGCAGGAATGTCCAACTGTAACCTTTCTGGTATATTATGTATAAAGTGAGACTGCTAAAATGGAAAATGTATATACTCAATATTATACAACAGTATTCCATGCCATTGAGGAAAATGATTTTATTATTGAGGTTATATATTGTTTACAAGCAAGTCTATTCCCGTAACCTATACACTGGTACAAACTCAAACTGTGGAAAGTTTTTTAAAATCACAATCAAGGCAGAATAAACTTTACACTCTTCAGTTTAACAGTCAGAACTAATGATTCATCTAATATGCTCATAGCCTCACCATTGATATACTTAAGATTATGCTGAAAATTTAAACAAAATTACAAGAGGTGGAGCCATATATCTCTATCAATTCTCCTCTAGGTCAATGAAAGTTAAAATTTGAAGAGTTTGGTAATAGTTGAGAGAAGTGCATACACATGCTTTACAAAAATGAGTACATTAGTGCTTATTTAGATGCATTAAATTGCTACATTGTAGAAACCTTATAATTTCCACATGCATTTAAATGCTCCAGAAAACCTAGAATGCAAAAGGAGATGCAACATAAATTATATACAAATACCTCAAATCCCTAAATAACAATTTGGAGAAAATGACAAAAGAGAGGAAAAATGAGAGTGGCAACCACCATTCCATTGTTCCTCGCCTCATTTGAGGTCATGCCTTGCAAAAAGGGATCTCCCAAACAAGGGAAGAAAGCAATGCCCCATGCAAATTGAGAAAGTGTTCTTTATGTTGAATATGGCTAAAAAAGGTAAGTAATTCCCATAAATTGCACAGGATTTTGCATCAGATAGTCTCATTCATCATTTACTCCTTAATCTGCACCAATGCTTCAAAAACACGCATTCCTAAATAAGTTTCCAAGGAAAATTCACCAACTACCAAGTACCTACGAGGTATTGGATTTTCGTACAAATTCTGAAGAAGTGATTAGTACAAGTTTTACAACATACAATTAGGCAAGTGATAAAAGCTTATGTGAAAGAATCATGCTGATGGCCTCTAGCTTCCAGTCCTTAATTAGTTCAGGCCATTAAAAAAAAAAAAAAAAGAAGATCAGAGAACAGTCAAATTATGCAAATGGAAAATAAAGCTGATATGTGCAAGATATACATTATTAAGAATGAAATGATCTGAGAAGGATTTCAGGCAAATCTTTCTGATATATATATATATTATAAAGAGTGAAATGATCTATCGGTCCATTAATGCTTTATTGGTAAACCCATGAACTCCAAAAAAGAATAAAAAGGATGAACATAACCAGAATTTATGCCAGTATCTTTTTTTAACTTAATTGGTCAAAGACTACCATAATTAAATAATGCGTTTCATTTTGGCTTGATAAAAAAATATCAATATCAAGAAAAATTTGAAGCACTTGGACAACAGCAAGTTATTGGCCTGAAAAGTAGTCCTTTTAAAAGAGCTACGTATTAAAATAAGTGTTACTATTACTTGTCTGGATAAAACAAACTAAAGAGATTCGTGAAGAGACATTAAAAGCTATCATAGCATGTTGAATAAACTGAAATTTCAATGCTTAACTACCCCTCATTATCATCAAACAGCAACAAACGCGTGTCTTCACCAACAACAGAACTCGGCCAGTGTTACTGACCTCATCCATTGCCTACTCTAATCTATTAACCCACAAAGCTCGATAACAATTATACATATCTTCTCCCCACATATTCCACAAATATAAAACTACAACGTCCTCCACATGAGAAACAAAAAGAAAATTACAGCATACACTTAATAAAAGTATGAATAAACACTAAACTGTCAAAGATCGTCAACTTTTAAACGCATAGTTAGACAAATACTACATTCAGGATCCTTTGCACCGGACATTCTTAAGTTGAACATGTCAAACAAAGAAGCAAATACATAAGCACCTCCAAATACACATTCATCAATTACTCACGACATTAATATTTTAAAGAAATCGAACACAAGCAGACCTCTAACAAACCACATAAAACAGTTCAAACATCTTCGTTCTCTCGTCTACTCAAGCTCCCCAGCAACAGAACAGACAAATGAGCAGCAGCAGCAGCAACAACAACAAAAATAGATTCCGAAACCAAAGTTGAGGCAAACATTTCAAGTTCCGGTAATCGAAACAAACAAACCAAGATTCAAATTAGACTTTCGAAAACCGTCGAACATTCTCGACGATTCTTTGAGCTTCTCCTCTGATACAGTTTTCAAGAGAGAAAAAGAAATGAAAGATTGTGTGCAGGAGTGAGTAGCGACCTTAGCTTTGTTTGTACACGGTAGCGAGAACGGAGTGGTTTCAGGGAGAGTAAGGGCGGTGATTCAGAGTCGAAGCCTCCAAATCTGGGCCACCGTAAAAGCTAAAGTAGCAATGTAGCTCTGAGAGATTAAAAAAGAAAAAACTAGAAAGGGCCTCCTCTTATTGCTATTGTGCGCGCCGAGGATTGGCGCCTCCAAATTTTGATGCTTTTATCGTGGGCTTGAGTGTACGGCTTTTTAAAGGTTGAATCAGATTCGGTTCGTTCGTGAGTTTGTTTACATCTCTTCTTTTTGGGCTCGTTTAGAAGACTTCGTGTCTAGGCTGAATCTTCCACAACCGAATACCTATAACAGGCCTTGCAGGTAGGAGAATTGCCGGCCTCTGTCTATACTTTTAGAGCTCCTTCTTAACTAACATCGGAGTTGGAGTTTATAACTTTTCGGTCCTTTTTTTTTTTTTTTGGATAAATCAGTAAAAATTAAATAAATGGATAAAAATATTCACAGAAAAGTTCACAAATAAGGCTGAAAAACACCCCTCTAGTCCTTTTAGTTACAATTAAATTCGAATAGACCAACCAAACAAAAAAAAATTAATAGAATTCAATTTTAAGAATCTTTGAAGACATCCAAGGTCAATTAAATTCTAAGCTTTTTGTAATATCTACCAAGCATTATAATAAAGATCAACTACTTGTAAACAATAAGTCCATAGTACATGCAAATAAAGCCAAAGAACCTTGCAAGGTAGCTAGCAGACAAAAAATTTCAGATGATCCATGCTTAATTTAGTTTAATGAATCATTTAATAATCTTCCCAAGTGTCCATGTGCCCATTATCACCTAACATTTGTATGTAGCTGGTCCCTTTTCATCTGATTATTACAACATACAAAGGCATGCATAATGATAATTAAGCAGCTACGAGGACTCGGTAGTATCCACGTCAATTTTACGCGTAAAATTAGAGTCAATTTGATTTGAATTTTTGACTTAATTATATTAAAATCTATTATGTGATGCCAAATTAAAACAGAAAGCTATATACTCGTTTAAGGCAGGTGTTGACTAATTCGTTTTAACTAACAGAATGTTATCTACCTATGGAATTATTCGCTTTAATCAATAAATTAGTACCTGTTATAAAATCGAAACTAAAATTGCAGAGTACGTGTTATAAAACCGAAACTAAAATTGCAGAGTATTTGAGAGAGAAAAATTATTTTTCTTATGCATTCATTCATCCATTCTCTTACATCAAACCTTCTATTTATAGTACATTTCAAATACCTACTACACATGTGACCATCTACC
>JANZLX010000213.1:33932855-33952074 GCA_025531955.1 Erythroxylum orinocense
TATACTTCATTCATTAATTAAAATATTGTAATTAATTAAAATATAATTCATTCATTAATTAAAATATAATTCATTTTATAATTAATTAATTAAAATATAATTAATTCATTAATTAAAATATAATTCATTTTATAACTAATTAATTAAAATATAATTTATTCATTAATTAAAATACAATTCATTTTGTAATTAATTAATTACAATATTTTTTATAAACCAACCACTACCAATGGCAATGGTAATCATTCATTCATTTTAACCAACCATCATAATTATAATGATTATACCCATTCTCATTCCTCAGTATATTCATTCCCATTACCTTATATGAAACAAGCGCCCCATAAATTGATATTTCACTATTTTTTGGAAATAATACAAGTGAAATACTACCCAAGGTGAGAATAAATTTTATCTTATGAAAGACAATTTTTGTGATGCTTAAGATAGGTGAAGCAGTCTTCCTTTAATAACTTAAGAAGACTCCCTCATCATTATAATTCTTCGATATGGGATTTCAAAATATGTCATAAATCAACAATTCTGCACTTTGACATATTTCGCATCTTCAAATCTCTCATAAAACTCATCTTTAGTAATGTCTTTTAATGCGTTTTACAATGCCCATCGTCAATTTTTAGCAATATTGATCAAGTCCAAACAATATTGGAACTTGACCACAATCACCACCTTTGTCAACATATAAGCAAGATTCTCAATTGTCTTAATCTTTTGGATTACTACTCCACCTTCTTCCAAAACCTCTCGTACAAAGTGATAACGGACTTCAATGTGCTTCTTCCTTGCATAATAAACTTGGTTCTTTGCTAAATGAATGTCACTTTGACTATCACAATGTACTTTGACATGCTTTTGTCCAATTCCCAATTCATCAAGCAATCTTTGAAGCTAAATTGTCTCCTTCACAACCTCTGTAATTGCTATATGCTTTGCCTTTGTAGTCGACAAAGCAATTGTTGACTGTATGGTAGACCTTTAACTTACCGGTACCTTTGTAAGAGTAAACACATAGCCAGTACTTGATTGACGTTTATCTAAATCACTTGCATAGTCTAAATCACAATATCCAACTACACATTAACTGTCTTGCTTATCTCGCTAAAATATCAAACCAACATCTACAGTGTTCAAAATATACCGTAGAATTTATTTCACAGCTTACCAATATTCCTTTCTAGGATCATGCACATACCTGCTCACAACCCAACTGCCTATGAAATGTCGGGCCTTGTACACACCATAGCATACATCAAGCTACTAACTACATTTGCATACGGTACTTTAGTCATGTATTCTCATTCTGCATCTTTCTTTGGAGATAGGGATGCACTGAGCTTTATATGAGGAGCAAGTGGAGTACTAATAGGTTGACTTCTCATTTATGCCAAAATGTTGTAGTACCTTTTTCAAATATTGCTTTTGAGTCAAATATAGTTTCCACTTTTGAGTTAAACATAGTCTTCCTAACTTTCTATCTCTATGTATCTCCATACCGAGAATTTTCTTGGTTTTACCAAAATCCTTCATTTCAAACTCCTGATTCAACTGAATCTTCAATGTCTCAATTTCTCTTTGATTCTTTGAAGCGATCGACATATCATCAACAATAAGAGAAGATAGATGTAGGATCCATCTTGTAGCTTTCGAAAATACACATAGTGATCATATTTGCTTCTTATGTACTTTTGCCCCATTATAAACTTGTCAAATTGTATAACAATTTTCAAGCTTGCACACCATATTCTCTTTTCCAACAACTTTAAAACCTTCAGGCTAAGTCATATAGATTTCCTCTTTAAAGTCTCTATGTAAAAACACAGTTTTTACATCCAATGGAACTAGTTCCATGTCAAATTGTGCTATCAAAGCCAACAAAATTCAAATGGAGAAATGTTTTACAACTGGAGAGAAAACTTCATTATAATCAATTCCCTCCGTCTGAGCATAGCCTTTGGCCACCAGCCTTACTTTATAGCGAAATATTATCCTTATTAGGAAAATCAGCTTTCTTTGCATATACTCATTTGCATCTAATTGCCTTCTTTCCCTTTAAGAGACAAGCTAGCTTCCTCATCTAATTCTTATGAAGAGAATATATTTCTTTATTCATGGCTATCCTCCACTTATCTTCTTTTGAACTTTGGACTGCTTCCTTATAAGTGGTAGGAATGTCATTAATTTCAATTGGAGATTCATAATCCACCATATTAACATAACAAGCAGGTACTTGAATGTTCCGTTTTGGCTTTCTCAATGCAATTGGTAATTGTTACTGTGGAGGTTCTTTGGTTTGAACCTCTTCTTCTTTTGGCTCCTTTTCTACCGTAGGAGTTTCTACATTTGCTTCATCATTTTCTGTGGTAACAATTCTTCCTTCAAACTTCACCTGTTTTAGAGTACCATTTGTCTGCTTAACATTTTCAATTGTCACCTTTCTTAACATGGTAGATTCGTCAAAGATAACATTCCTGCTGAAAATTATTTTCTTGGACTCTAGGTACCAAAGACGATATCCTTTCACACTAGAGGTGATCCCCATAAAAATTGCTTTCTTTACACATGGATCTAATTTTGACTCCTTCATATGATAGTCTACAATGGAACCAAACACATGTAGGGAATCATAATGTGTAGCAGGTTTTCCAAACCATTTTTTCAATAGTGTTTTACCACCAATAGCAGTTGACGAAAGGCGATTAATAAGATGACAAGCTTATGTAATAACCTCAGCCCAAAATTCTCTACTTAACCCAGCATTAGACAACATACACCAAGCTCTCTCCAACGATGTCCTTCATATACGTTCTGGCACCCCATTTTGTTGTGGTGTATTTTTTACTGTGAAGTGTTTGACAATACCTTCATCTTCGCAGACTTTTTAAAAATGGATGTAACACCCCACTCCTGTAGGATCCGAATCCGACATTGTGGGTTATATCCGAATTTGTGCCCTGCAAGGGTGGCGTGCTAGCGCACTGAAACAATCAAACTTAGTATATATAAACTATTATACCTGGTAGTTGTCAATGAATGCACGTACAATTATTTTGATGTATGTAAAAAATCAAATTCACAGGTACTAAATTTGAGGATTCTAACCCTTAGTATGGGAATGAGATGTTACATTTCTCCCCTCCTTAATAAATTTTTTCCTCGAAATTATTATCTGATTGATCAATAAGGCAGGGGTTATTATTTTCTCATATGCTCCTCCGTTTCCCATATAACTTTACCACTTGAATACTTTTTCCAAATGACCATAGTTGATAGGCTCAATAAGTCTCTCAATCACTTGTTTAGATATCACACTATCTTAACTATTTCATCAATATATTTCAGATTACTCATAATTTTTTTTGTTTTTACTTCGTAAACTGTCAATACCTCTTTGTCAAATCATTATTTCTTAACATACTCACACATCACACATTATAATTCTGAGACATCTTCATTGATAATAACACTCATAAGTTATTGGTCTTATGCTTTCAATAACTTCATGTGGACCAATACAATTTGAACTTAGTTTATCTTTTCTCCAAATCTGAGCACATCTTGATCTTTATCTCAGAACACTTTGGCAAGGTGATACTCTTAGAAATATTTCATATTTCGCTTGCTATTTTACAACTTTTTAGTGTTAATACACTCAACTCTTATGTCCATCTCACGATATTCCATAATCTCGATGTTGATCCACTTAAATTATTCGTCATTACCTTGGATTGCTTAACTCCTATTACTGATTCATTTCACTCTTCAATAGTATCTCGAATCAATTCTGGCCTTCAACTATTTTTAGGCCCTTTTTATTTCAATGTAGGGGCGAATGACTCCTTTTTGTCGTATAACGCCTCATACAGTATTCTAATGATATCACTATGTTAATGATTTTGTTGCTTAAAGTCAAATAAAACTATACATTGAACTCATGTTCTTATGAATTCCAAAATACAAGCTTTAAACATATCTCTGACAATTAAGACCATCGACAACTCAAGCATTCAGTCACTTGATTCTACATTCTTGGCGGCTGAATGTAGTTCTAATGCCTTCCTACTAGGATGCTTACGCTCTCTCTAACTGCATCTTTGTTCCATCATCTTACTGGGTACACATCCTTTTCATTCCAATCATAAAGTACCTTTTCATTCCAATCATAAAGTAACATTTTTCCTATTCAGACTCTAAATTCATTTTCATTTTCAATTCCTCAATAAGATTCACAATTCTGAATCCTTAATTTGGGCTTTGCTAATCTTTTTGTGCAAACTAATTTTAAATTTCAATGCATCTAATAATAATACGTCATTTTGCCCCAAAATTCAACTTGACATTCTATTCTTTTTATTGCATTAGGTTTGGAAACCTCGAAATCTGAATTTGTGACGTACTACTACTGAATTTTCCTGTTCAATGCATCAGATTATAACACTAGCGTTACTAGGAAATGCTTATCTGTACCTCCAAAATCTTCCAATAACTCTATTCATTGTCTTGGTTTTATATATTCAATCCTTTTATACTCATATAATGAAGTTTCACATCAGAGATTAAGATACAATCTATTATAACAATATAAAGTGATTTTGTATGCATAGAGACAATTAAAATCTTATGAGTTGATTTTGATACTTAGTTTAAAATTACTATAATAGTAATTGCTTTGAGAGCTTGGAGACATTTGATGTGCAGAGACATTTTGGGAATGTATAGATTAACATAATGTAACGCCCCACTCCTACAGGACCTGAACTCGACATCGTGGGTAATATCCGAGTCCGTGCCCCGTGAGGGTGACGTGCTAACACACTGAAACAGTCAAAAATCAGTAATTTTTTTTTACAATCAAATGTACGAAAATCAGTAAACAATTTGGGCCCACTTTCATTCATAAATATCTTCATTCAACACATTACAATCAATAGAATTTCAATAGCCAATTGGGGCCAACTACAAATACAAAACACTATTTTACAAAAATTGTGGAATACAAATTTATACGAGAATAGGATAACACTAATGCAGACTCGAACTAATCCCGACTCTATCTTTTCCTTGCATGCAGTAATTATACTCTGCCTGCCTAACAGGGTATTCTTCTGATCCTAAAAATATTTTCCATTTTGGGTGAGTTTTGCGAATTCAATGAGTGACCATCATCAATGGCTCACCTAGTCACATAACACATAATCACATTCACAACATTTCACATTTCACACTTAATAGCTATAATCGCTCATATTATGCATATGTAGTGCACATGAGACCCACTTTTCATTTGTTATTTTGTTGTAACCGAGTGCCTAAACTGTCCCATATAGGGCTCATTGATAACTATCCCTTATCGGCATGGGAGATACAGGGCTCATTAAACGTTGAGCCTAAGGCTCTGATTCACTTTTGAGCTTGAAGCTCATTTTCATTCGTTGAGCTTTAAGCTCTAATCATTAGCTACTCTGGTCATAACAACCATTATATTTCATGCATTCATGTAATGAAATGCATCAATCACATTTTCATGTTCCCATTCAATTTCATTCCCATATGATCAAACCTTAGTCCGACAGTCAACATTAAGTTAAGAATCACACTTTCACTTACATGCAATGCACATTCACAAAAAATTTAATAGTCACATTAAGTACACTTAGTTCTTCTCATTCACATACAAGCAGCACTTCAATATCCCATTAATCATTGCAATCATTGGACCTTTTGTTCAGAATCAACAATCGAGACGCATTCATTTCGACATTCAGTAGTCAATTAATACTAAAATCAAATAAAACAGAACAAACAATGAAATAAGACCATCTAGGTCTACTCACAGTATGCTCTAGATTAGTATTTACTTTCAAGGTCTGGAAACGTCTAGATGATGGCTCTCAATACGATCCTCTATATCATGCAAAATATACACATATCACAATTTGCACTATTATAAGTGTTTAATAACGCACATATATGCAATGAAATATGTACCATGCATGTTCATGACAATTCTGGGTATTTTTCCATCAATTCCATCACATAATCATTCTCATATCAAAACTCATATAAGTATAACTTATACTTAGGTTTATTCCTCACTAAAGCCAGGCTCAATGGTGAGAGGCGTTCACTTAAAGTGAAACAAAACCTTGAAATCATGGGTTCGAATCGTGGATTCCACCCATGACCAAAGAGGACAATACCAATTTGTGTTAGATGCTGCGGTATAACCCGCAAACACACGCCGCAGTATAACCTGCAAACACACGCCACAGTATAACCTGCAAACACCTTCGGGTGGGGTGTGGGGTCCAATAAAATCACTCAATTTGGTTAAGTTCTTTGGAAGATATACCTCAAACATTTTCGAACTATTCTTATTCAAAAACAGTTCACTATGTATAAATTCCATCCAGAAATTGAAGACTTTAGAGACTGAACCATAATTAAACTCTTTCATATGAATTTAAACCCTATTCCTATAGTGTACTCCAAATCAAAAATCATCTCAATTGGAATACTATAGATCCAGATATAATCAAAACATTGAAGTTTGTTCAGTAAAAATAATCCTATTTACACTGTTTGAACAGATTCCCACACTTTCATTTGATCAATCTTTTTCAAATCAATTCAAAATGCTACAAAAATGTGTTAGGAATCTATTGGTTCAAGAATCACTTCATTTGGAGGTCAAATGGTGAAGTTATAGCCAAACTAATCAAATATAATTGTATCTTCAATCCTATTGTACCTATTTTGGTACAATTGGCATAACTTTCTCTAGAGATGTCGGATTAAGACCATATTTGGATGGTTTTGAAGAGGACTTCTAGATCTAGAATTTTTGTGAAGACTTAAAGTGAAATTCTATCATTTAGAGACACATGGCCTTGTGAAATCACACAGTCAGACCATGTGACTTTCGAGTCAGATTGTGTTTTCTGCATCAAAAGCACACGGGCCGTGTGAATTTACACGACCTGACTGTGTAACCTTTGGGTTTACTAAAATTTTTCCTCTCCAAAACCCCTCCAAAGGATCCTAAACCCATTCTAACATCACATATACTCTTAATCTTCCCAAATTCACCTCTTCTTATGCAGTTATCACTCCATAACCATTCAAACACCAATTATAATTCATTCACTCCCAAATTCTGAACTCATTTAACTCATCATCTCAATGGATAACTTATTTAACTATACCCAATTTCAACTCAACATCATCCATACATATTTCATATTCCCCACTTGATCATAAACACCCAAAATATAATACATTCCTACATACTCAAAACATAACACAACATACACATTCATCCGCAACTTTTGCTGCACCTAATTCCTAAATTCATGTCAAGATTTGGGACTTTTAAAGACACAATTTAAAATCGATGTCTTACAAAGAAATGTAGCCATATGTCTCTAGTTTAATCCAAACTAAAAATCATCTTAATTGATGTGTGTAAAAATTCAAATTCATGAGCATATATGCTAACATTATGCATAAGCATAAAATACATTTTCATAATCTCTCTTTGAGCTCACAGGTATCAAATTTTATGATTCTAACCCTTAGTGTGGGAACGGGATGTTAAAATGGATCACTCATGTACTCCCTACCATTATCTGTACGGAGACGCTTGATCTTTCTGCCTGTTTGAGTTTCCACCATCTTCTTCTATTTGAGGAAAACTCTCAGCACTTCATCCTTAGTCTTTATAGTATACACCCATAATCTTTGAGAAAAATCATCAAAAAAAGTCACATAATAGTGTTTTCCTCCCAAAGAAGCTGTTTTGGAAGGTCCTCACACATCATAGTGAACATAATCCAAAATACCCTTCGTATCATGGGTTGCAATGCTGAATTTAACTCTTATATGCTTCCCTTTGACACAATGTCCACAAAAGTCTAATTTGCAGGCTCAAACCCCTTTCAATAATTCTTGATTTACTAATACCTTCAAGGATTTTTTTACCTGCCTATCCCAAACGCATATGCCATAACCTAGCTGCTCCTAGCTCTTGATCATCATTAAAAGATATTGTTGTTGTTCCAATAACTGCATTACCTCGGCAATAATACAAGTTATTATTTCTTTGAATTCCTTTCATTATCACAAGTGCATCAAAGATGATTTTCATTACTCCATTTGCTGCATTTATAATATAGCCCTTTGATTCTAGGACTCCCACATAAATGAGAATCTTCGTCAAACTTGGCTTGTATCTGAAATCTGTTAGAGTTCTGGTTATTCCATCGCGATTCCTTAAAGAAATTGAACCAATCCCATTTATTGTGCAGGGATTGTTATTTGCTATGTAAACAACTTCACCTTCTAGCTCTTTAAAATCAAAGAACCAACCCAGATTGGGACACATATGATGGCTACAGTCTGAATCGAGCAGCCATGAACTAGAAGGGCTTATTGAGGATGTAACAACTAATGAAAGATTTGAGTCTACATCTTCACACTTAGCACATTCGAATTTGCAACAACCTTTCCCTTATCAGGTTTATTTTTATTCTTCTGATTTGGATAATCCTTTTTCCAGTGCATTTTTTCCGACAAAAGGCATATTCATCTTTGCTTAAATTGAGCCTCGACTTCGATCTCCCTTCTTTCCTTTAAACTGGCTCTGCGAATGACCTCTGACTACCAAAGCTTCTGCTGCTCCACTTATACATTCTTCCTTTGTATTCCTTCTTAATTCATGACTGCACAAAGCAGTTATAACTTCACTAAGAGATACATCAACCTTCCCATGAAGTAAAGTAGTTTCAAGAAACTCAAACTCTTCAGGAAGTGATCCCAACAACGTCAAAGCTAGATCTTCATCTTCAAATGTCACATCAAAATTCATTCAATCAGTAACTAATTATTTAAAACTGGCGATGTAATCATTTATAATTGTACCCAAAATATAAGAGAAACAAAACAGTCTTTTCTTCATATGAAGCTTATTCTAACTGCTTTTCTTCAGAAATTTCTCTTCCAATGCATTCCACAATTTAGATGCAGAAGTTTCTTTCGAGAAAGCATACTTTTGCTCTCTAGAAAGACACGATCGAATTGTACCACATGTCAAACAATTTATAGTCTTTCAATCTTTCTCCTCAACATCATCTGGTTTCTTTTGTTCAAAGACGATGTCAAGACCTGCTGAAAAAGAGCATCTTGAACTTTACTTTGCCATATGTCGAAATGACTCATACCATCAAATATCTTCACCGCAAATCGTGCATTTGTCACAGCAATCCTTGCTAGAATAGACAAGGTAAAAGCTGTCAATGTGGTTGGTGCAATTGTATCTTTGATTTCTGTCATCTTTGCTACAATTTCTATTCAATAGCAGTCAATGCGAAATACCAATAGCCCAAAGAAAAATCTTTTCTAATATGGAAGATCATATCATGTTGCAACCACAGAGCATATATATTAAGAAAAAACCTTGGCTCTGATACTGATTATTGTGAAACTCTGGGTTAATTTCCTTCAATAATGACACATTCACCTTAACCATTATTGCCTAGGTAAATAAAGTGTGAACGATTGTACTGAAAAATCATACCAGAAAAATTCCCAGGAAAGATTGGAGGGCACAGACGGTCCCACTTAAATTTCAATCTCCTAGATAGAATTTTTCTAGACATGTAGAATACTAGAATTTAACGAGGTTTAACCAATTATCCCTACTTCCTCAGACACTCCTAAATTGACATTTCACTATTTTTTGGAAAAAAAAATACAAGTGAAATACTACAAAAGGAGAAAAGAAATTTTATCTTATGAAAGACAATTTTTTGGATGCTTAAGATAAGTGAAGGAGTCTTTCTTTTATAATTTAAGAAGACTCCCTCATCTTTCTAATTCTTCAATATGAGATTTCAAAATATGTCATAAGTTAATAGGATACATATCGACACCAAAAATAATAATCCATATATCTATTTGTTTCTATATGTTTATAAATTATGCAATTTCACTTAACTCAGTCCTTCAAACTTATTAATTTGAAGAAAACCTAATTCTACTTAATATCTTAATTAGGTTCTTCCCTATTCTACTTGAAAATGAAAATTAAAAGATGCAAATAGCTAATTAACACCTGATAAAATAATTACTATGCACAAACAATAAACTAAAAAACTTCATTTCAATTGGTATATATACTACTATCTAATTTTGTACTTGTGAATTCATCCCCGTTACAAAATTGAATTATCCTCTAATTGAATCTCTCTTATGATCATCTTAATACTTTTTTTTTTATACTAGAAATCACCCTTATGCATACTTTTTCATGTTTTTCTCACAGTACTCTTTTTTTGGGGTGAAAATTGAAAATTGTCTAACTTTTTTAGAAAATAAAGAATCAAAGATATTCATTAATTAATGGTCTAGATTCAACCATCTAATATCATATCTATGTGTCTTTTTAAGAATTATAAAAATTTTCTTTCTTGAATCACCTCAATTAAATATTATTATAAAAAATTATGACCCAAATGTCAAATAACATTTGCACGAGATACTTTCATTAAAATTTCTTATTTATATTCAATATAATTTTCTTATTATTCTCAAATTACTAAACAATGCTTAAAGGTGATATCAAATTAAACTAACATGTCTTTTCATCAAATTTTCTTAAGGGATGTCATTACAACTAATCAATCTTATACCTTTTAAGTATCAAATCACTTCAACTTGTACTTCTATCAAAAGTTATTCTCAAATACTGCTCAGTGGTGAAATTAAAATAAATTAAGAAGAATTTTCAATAAAACTTCCCTTCTTACGCTGTTATCACTACAATTAATCGATCCAATACTTTATAAATATACAATATCAATCTACAAATTAATTAACAATAGAAATATCTTAAATTTTATCTAATCATAAAAGTCACAAATTTAAAATTTTATAGTTTCTTATATTATAATTTTTTAGTAATTTAAAATAATAAAGAGAAACTTTGAAAATTTTGAACTATACAAGAGGTTTTTCTTTCTTTTGCATGAAAATAAATGAAGACCTTGCTAGAAAACGTTTGGCACATGCAGGGCTAACTTCCATTACTCTCATTATCCATTATAGCTGAGAGTAACTTCTTACAAAGCACATGGTAATTAGAAGTTTCTTGGAATGTTAAAACTTAAAATCAATAGCCTTTTAGAAAAGTAATTAGAGAATAAGTTATAATCAGGTGAAATCGTTGAAAGCTGATAAGAAATGGGACCACTTATTTTCAAAGTTGGCTGTGCCAAAAAGCAGGAAGCTCCAAGAATGGTCCCTTGTTTAATACTTCTTTGGACAGAAATTTCCATGCTGGTTGCTCTTGCTACATTACACACCAGGCAAGCCTACTTAAATATGCACACCTATAAGACAACGATTCTTAAGAAAGTGAAACCAGTCATAATGGAGACAATGGAGGAACTCAACCAGCTACTGGGATTAGGAAGTATTTCGATCTCAATAAATTCGGCCATGCCAATTGCTTAGAATTGACCCAACACTATTTGGGATTTTGATATGATATGTAGCCCTCTCACCAAATGAACAAAAAGTCCCTAAAGAACGTTGCAGTTGATCTAATTATATGGCATTTATTGTGGAAACAGCTATCAACTAGCATGATAGATGGAAAAAAAATCACGATAAATTAATTTTGAAAGGAAAACAAAATACAAGATAAACACAGATAACTTCATTGCCTGTGCAGGCTCTTCACTCAACTTAATTGCATCCAAATGACTCCACAATCTGATATGGAGACAAGCCTGACGATTTACTGGAAAAGACCGAACAAGTGAAGTGTCTTATAGTCCATTGGAGGGTCAGCATCAAGATTTTTTAAGTATAACAATCGTGATCCCTAACCTTCGAGGCAGAAGTAAATTTAATACTAAAAGCATTTTTAGTCTTGACTAAATATCTCAATTTCACCTTGGAGCTTATCATGAGTTGTATTAAAATGTGGAAAATCATCAATCTGAATTAATTCAGATAGAACGATAGAAGCCATGTGATTCCATTTTCATTGCATAATAATTCAGCCACCTTTCTCTGTTATCTTTTACTTGTTGACCTCGAAGACAGTGAAATGATTCAGAAAATTCTCCTATGTACACAGTTATACACCATCTCATCAATACTCTTTCATTTTATCTGTTAATGCTGTTCTTTCTGATCGCTTAATATTGCTGAAAAGCGTGTGGTCTCCATAGTCTCTTTTTCTCAAAGTGTCGACAAAATCCACTACGGCATTGACAAAATCATTATTGGAAAGATTAAAAAGGAGAATTTAAAGGGATGAAAATATGCTCATTGCAGTTTCACTGAAAGAAACATTGCATTAGATATATATGTCATGATGTCACAATCCTTTCCACAGGTAAACTCAACCACAATACAAAACGTTATCCTGAGAAGTCCTAATCAAACATACTCTTTTAACCTTTTTCTTGTAAAGCTACGAAAATCACTCGACAAAAAGCTAAAAAGAAAAAAAAAAAACAGACAATACATCAAGAGTCTATTGGTTTTCTTTTCTGCATTGCCAAATCCATTGAACTAAATTTTGGTCGGTTGACTACTGAAGTCACCGTCTTCTTTCCGGTGTCCAATGAGGCAAAGCTTGGCTGAAATGTGTCGTTACCATCCTGGAATCAAGCAACTCGACAATTGGTGTGAAGTTCACACACCTTGGAACTTTGTACTGATTAATGGACGCTCCTCTTGATATTGCATAGTCCATTAGCTCCTCAAATGTGCCATTTTTAACCACTCTTATCTCTAGTGGACCTATGGAGTTGTCCGCAGCACGGCCTTGCCTATAAACTGAGTTCAATGATTCTTCCATGGCATGGCAACACTGATTCAGTACCTGCATAGTGGGCGAGTTGGCAGAGTTTTTCACTAGTAATTCCCAGTAAATTACGTAGTGACCCGGAATCGTTTTTGTGTCGGCATAACTCGTGTATTCAACAACGCTAGTGTTGAATTCACGTAAGAGTTGGGACGCGTTCTCCACCGCTTTCTGTAACTCTGCCTCGTCGGTCTTGTCCGAGTCAATACTGAGTAGTACGTTTTTTCTTCTTACAAAATGGAAGTGAGGTGCTGAGTTGTGAAACCCGGTGACTCTGAGGATGTCACCAACTCGGTACCTATATAAACCTGCATAGGTTGTGATCACGAGTTCGTATTCTTTTCCCACTTCAACGTCGACAAGGTCAACGAGTTTTGGCGGCGAGTCACGGGAGGTCCAAGTCTTGCTCGGCTCGTGGGGTAAAAACTCGAAGTATGCCATGTTTGGCATGATTGTATAGGAGACCTCTGATGGTTTACACATGGGGTTCAGGTTTAAACCGAAGTAACATTCTGACGAAGCATACATGGTGCATGCCAACGGTAACCCTCCACTATAGTAATCCAGGGTTGGGATGTACTGTGCCATAGCTCCAGTTACGATCACATCAAGATATTTGGTGTTGGGCCAAATTCTGGTGATGATCCCATCCCATTTCTCCTTCGAACACTCCAATCTGATAACCTCTGCGATTGTTGGGTTAGGTTTTAGGATCTTAATCATGCAGTCTCTGAGAGAAGGGTCGGTGATTTTGCTGTTTAGAGTTCCGGATTCTATGTCATGAGCAAGTTCTTGCCAGTGAACTTGGAGAAACCTGATGGCACGGAGCAGACCGGAGGCAAAGATTGCGCCAACACGGAGCACTTGTTCCCGCTCCTGGAGACCACAGATCATCTGAGTGTACATGCTCTGGAAAGAGTCGGAGCAAAGAATGGCCTCGTTAGGGCTCGTATAGACGTTGTAGGGGTCGTAGGGACGAGTCTTGAAGTGGTCGCTATTGTAGTAGCTTGTGAGCACTGGGCGAGCCAGGAGACCACCAGGAGTTTTGGTCTCAGATTTCACGAACATAAAGTAGAGACCTTTGCCTTTATCCAAGCCAGGGACATAACTGTTGCACATAAAGAGCGTCTTTATCAGAAAAAAGATTATTTCTTTGCATGTGAGAGCACAGTTGATTCGAATGCATCTATCGGAACTTACAGATTCATCACTGGCATGAGCAGACTATATAATAATTGCCGACGATCAAGCTCTTCTTGAATTGTTGGCATCAGCTTTCTTTCACCGGCAGATGTCCCGGAACTGGGATTTTAAAGAAAACGAAATTAATAGGATAATATATAATTGAAGTCCTCTAACTAAATATTTACAATCAGCTTGTAGCTAGTAAAAAAAGTATAAGAACAAAGAGTTAATAATTAAAACACACCTGGTAAGAAACTCGGAGATGGGGTGAGAAGACAAGATGGCAGAGCGGTCGCCATTAGCTATACGTTGGATTTCAGGCTGAAGATCGTCGTAAGTGATTATAGGGAGTTTGGACTTGAAAGTCTGGCGATCGATAGCACCATTAAGTTTGAACCTTTTCAAGTACTCGACCTGAGCGTTACGGCTCAGGATTTCAGCCAAAACTTTTTCCTGAATGAAGTCAGCATTTCTAGTCATTTCCTTGATAAATTGAAGGGCTTTTGCATCTTTCTCGCATGCTGGAGGACCCAAAGGAGATGAGAAGGCATCTTCAACAGCCATTTCAGCCAGGAAAATGAGAAGAAAAACAAAAATATGTTCTTATCTAAATTTTATTTTTACGAGTTCAGAGATTTTGAGTAAGAAAGAACTTGGTAAAAGTGTTTATGCTGTGAGCATCACAGGTTGCTAGATTGCTGTTTATATAGTGGAGGAAGGGAAGTCCCCGGCTTTCAGCAAGTGACGCGTCATCCGCCACATAGGAAGGGAGCCCACAGAGGACATTGGAAGGAAGGAAGCTAGAGGAGGACGAATGTAGGCGTGTAAATGTGTAATGGTGGTAGAAAGTGAAAAAAACAAAATGAAAAACCAAATTAAAATGTTGTCTTAATAAGAGTAGGGCAAAGGGGGGGACAAAGCTGGTCCACAACACGTAGACATGGCAAGACGCGAGGGAGGCAAAGAAAAAGAGAGAAGACATCATTTTGTTAGATAAGGTGGCATTTCAATTCATTTTCTCAAATACATATATATTAGAATTATTATGAAGTAAAATTTGACTTAATTTAACCTAAATTGTGTATGTCTCCCTTTATTTTTATTAATAAAAATATAAAATAATTATTTATTAAATAGATTATATAATATATAAACTATTTTATACATATAGGGTACATAAATTAGTAAAAATAGATCAAACTAATCTCACTAGAGGGATTTGAACGTTGTTACTAGCAATGTGTTTTAGGGATCCAACCTCGCATCGCTTGGCCATCTCCTTGGTTAATTAAATATTTTAATAATTTTCATACTATAATTAATTATTAATTAAAGGACGTTGATTAATTTTATGTAAACAAATAAAGAGGTGGAGGACCAGGTGGGCTGGTATTGGGGAGAGCTTGTTGGGGATTGATGGGGATGGGCTGCCGGCGTGCGAGGCAGCTCTCACTGTTTGCTACAGCCTCTTCCACGTGAGACATGCATCTAAACTATAACTTTGGG
Organism: Erythroxylum orinocense; assembly: GCA_025531955.1. Taxonomy (NCBI): domain Eukaryota; kingdom Viridiplantae; phylum Streptophyta; class Magnoliopsida; order Malpighiales; family Erythroxylaceae; genus Erythroxylum; species Erythroxylum orinocense. Next base: position 33,948,442 of record JANZLX010000213.1, read on the forward strand.
ACCCCTTCCTTCCTGAGTTTGTGTTTTTTGTTTTCTGATCTCCGCTACCTGCCTATTGCCCAACAAACCAGCACTTCGATCGGATGGTACAAGTAAAGTATAATTATGTAATTACAAATTTTCAAATATGTACTGTAGGGGTTGAATTTATTCAAATCAATCCGTACCAAACTCGTTATTAACACTTGGCTTTCATTTGACAGACGGCGGCTGTATAATCAGGCAACACTTCCCATGGTTTTCTTTTTGAACTGTTGTTTCTAAAATTTGAGTTGTGGCCTGAAAAGAGTAGAGAATTGCTGATAATTACCATACTTTTCGTATTTTTGTGTGTGTTACGTACGTAATGACATAACAAACTAACTTGTCATATGCTGATTAGTCCAATTTTTAAAAACATTTTAATATATATTTGTATCCAATTTAAGAAAATGCGTTTCCTCAAGGTTGAATGATATTTTAACTTGTAAAAATTTTTTGGAAAAATAACTGGATCGCTATTACAATTATTCCAAATTTATTGGAACTTGTTTTAAATATATTGATGTAGGTGGTTACACAATCAATGAATGAATTACTAATTTACCTTTTCTTTATAAGATACTTATCCTAGAAGGGAAAAATATTATTTAAATTAATTCTAATTGGATGGCGCTCAACATTCGCCATTTCCAAGGGTAGAATAATGCCAAATAGTATGTGTTGGGAGTAGAGTAGAGCTCTTAACAAAAAAAAGTGCAATACCATTATTTATGTGGTAAAAAAGAAGTGGAATAATACCCAAAATAATTGGATTCATAGTCTACCTGAATGATTAGAAACGTCTCGGGGCTTACAAAAACACAAGCCCTTAAGTACATTACGCTTAATAACAAAAGGAAGGATATAGATATATACACCCTGGCTGCTGCTCGGTGAAAGAGACTTGCAACTGCAAAAGAAACAGGGGGCTCTTTTCATGAACACATCAATTCTGATGCTCGTGGAAGAACTTAATTATATATTCTACTGGACCATCTGTTCTTATATTTGATGAATGTGACATCCAACTTGCCCCTTGGTAGATGGAGCTAACACAAGAACAAACACAATGTTACTCAACTCTTATTTTCTTCTCTTCTTTTATGTTTCCAATTATGAGGATTTGGCACTTTTTTTTTTGGCTTTAATCCTGTGTAAGCTAGAATCTATAAATGTTCCATTTTCCTTCTGAAAAAATGGTTTAAATTGAGAACAGCAAGAATAATTAGAATATCCCTTTAGGTAGTTTTTGGCTTCAATTACAACGAGAGTGAAGAAATGAAATATAGGGTCCAACGATTGAAAACGGCATCGAAAAATGGAAAATAACACTTGAAAGAGATAAGCACCTAAAAGGTCAAGTATATTAACAAATCGTTGAGTAGGAAGTCTAGCAACAGTAAGTGAAATGCATTATTTGCTCATGGCCTATATCTTGGGATCAAATTTAGCAATAGATGCTAAAATCAAACTTTGCAATTATAGATTTGTCTGTCAGCTTGCCCTGAAAAGCTGGAGGATCAAGAATGATAAGGCACATCATCTTCCATGTATATCTTGCTCCTAAGTTCCATGGAATGAATTTGATCGAGTACTTAGTATTTCTAACCTATACAATTATTAGAGCAACTGCCTTACAATGGGAACTCTAATTAGACCAGAAAAATTAGTGAAAATTTATTGTTCTCTACAAGTTTATTCTTGTATGTTCCTTTATTTATTTTCTTATAACTTGTTTAAATTGGTGTGTTTAGTTCTTTTGGTAATTTGATAAACATATGGGATTCCTTCAACTTGAAATTTTAACCCTAGACATAAGATCATTCTTGATAGAGTGTAACTCAGCCATCATATATATTTCTTCTCCTCTTCTCTGGGCAGACTTAGATGAAATAATTTTTTGATAAAGCGGTGAGTTATTCCATAATCGGTTTTCTCAAATTAGCTTACCAGTTTTATTAGTCATACAACTGCTACAATAAAGACAGGAAGATTGTTATGGTACCCATCTTCGTAATACATATAATAGTCACTAACAAGAATCTAAGTTTTATGAACACCACCGAACCGACACTGTCAGTGTCATCTGATAACAATAAAATTGATGTTTGGTAGTGAGGTCACCGTACAACAACCTAGCCAATCTATATGCCTTATATTTCTAATCACATCAACTCCTCCTGGTTTTTTATATTCAATTTCACTTATGTTGGAATGACTAAACTATAAACCAACCATTAATCTTATATCAACTTGCCATAGTACGACACGTAATAATGGAACCGTGCTTTGCAAAAGACAGGTACAAAACCAAAATTCTCGTGGACTATTCCATCACTTAGTGACAAAAATTACAAGAAAAATATATATTAACTATGTCGTAACGTATCAGCTACATAAAATTTCTTGCCGTTTTGGAAGAGTGTGACATATATAATTAAGGTCAAATTTTGGATTCATTTGATGCTTTCTCCAACACTAATTCAGATTAGTCAACTGAGGGGTTTGAACTTTGAAGGTTAAGGATTAGGCAAGTGAATAGTCGATTTTTTATTTGGGAAGAAAATGAAAGATCATCAATATGTGTAGATAATCTTGTCGACTTTTGTACTAGTGCCTAACAGAACATTGGGGGGACATGTAAAGTCTCCCTCCTTTTTGTTTGCTCTTTCTTGTAGGGTGGAGTGGACCACTCATCTAATGACAGAATTTGTAGGTTAGTAATTAAATTAGGTTAAAGTTATACCTCACATCACCATTCCATAATTTAGGTTTAGATTTTTATAGTAATCCCTTGTTGTGAAATGATTAGATATTGGATAAGATCAGTCTTTCATTACATATTACAATTTTTTCTTTCTGTTCTCTTTGATAAAATAGAAAATTGAGAGGGTAACTTCATCAACAATATAACCAAATCATTAAGTGCAAACTATAATTCATAATTTTTTGGTTGCTTTCTACGGGACTTACATAACCATCTTAGTATTTGAGTTAGCGTATCAAGTGTCAATAAAAAAATGTGCATAATTATTAACTCAAGTTAATAATTAAGATGAGAATTAATTCTAAGAATAAGAATTAGTTACTTTTTATTTGTATGGTGAAATAGCTCTCTTTTTTAGGGATGGCAACGAAGCGGGTATGGGGTGGGTATGCTATCCCCTGTACCTGCCTCATGAACCTACCCCTACCCCCATCCTTGTCGGGAATTTTTTTGGCACCCTCATACCCGTACCCGATGGGAGTTTGACTCCTATCGGGTGCCCGTTTACCTGCCTCTTTTTTTTAAAATAAGCTTATTTAATATGAATGTATATATTATATATATATATATAACGGGTATATAAGTATGTATATATATATATATATATATAATGGCAAAATTGTAATTACTATATAACGAGTAAACGGGTATAGGGGTGGTATCCCCATACCCGTTCTATACCCGATGGGTATTTTTGTTAACCCCCTATACCCGCTTCACGGGTAAAAATTTACTCTTCATACCCGCCCCTGTTCGGGTAATTTTATCGGGTACCCATCAGGTTCGGATACAATTGCCATCCCTACTCGTTTCCGACCTTTTTTTTCTTTCCTTTCCACGTTTTG
>JANZLX010000213.1:34038996-34052431 GCA_025531955.1 Erythroxylum orinocense
ATAAGAATGATTAAAGTTTTGATATTTATTAAATTATTTATTTATTAATGATATTAAATAATATCATTAAATTCCAGAACATTTTAAATTTGGTTCTTAATAAGAATAAGATGAAAACATGTTTTGGTTGGAGTTACTAACACTTACGTAATAACAGTAAGTGTTAAAAGTGGAAGCTGAAATCTAACACTGGCTTTAGATATGGCTTAAAAGCGGGTCTCACAGACAGCTTCTAAATTTAACAAGAGAGTTGTCAAATTTAAAGAAAAAAACGGCGTCGTTTCTTTCTTGGATAAAATAAGATAGAGTTGAAAAGGATAGAAAATCTGCTCTCATAAAGATAGAGAACTTTGTTTATGTCTTATGATTTGTGGGATCTTATTGAAAATGGATATGATGATCTTGCAGATACAGAAACGTTCACTATAACTCACTAAATTAAAAGAGAAAAAAAGGAAGGATGCCAAAGTTTTGTTCCTGATCTAGCAACCATTAAATGATGCAGTTTTTTCTCATGTAGTGGCTGCCACAACATCAAAGGAAGCTTGGGATTTGTTTGAAGAAGAATATCAAGGAACCAGCAAAGTAGTAACTGTGAAGTTGCAGACGATGTGTCACTGTGTCAGGAATTAAAAAATTTGATGATGTGACCATTTTAGTTCATTCGAGATTTCTTTTCAAGAGTTTACTCAGTAGTGAACCAAATTAGATCCTTTGGGGAAGAAACAACGTAATAGAAAGTTGTTGAGAGGGTTTTACGAAGCATTCCTTCCAAACTTGATCATATTGTTGCTACCATAGAAGAATCCAAGGATCTATTTGACTATTCCCTTCATGAGTTGATGGGGTCTCTCCAATCTTATGAGCAATGTATGAATAGGACATCAAAAACACTTCTCTAACAAGCTTTTCAATCAAAGATTGATTTGAAGAAATTTTCAAATGGCTCAGGTCGTGGAAATTTGAGTCAGGGTCACGGTAGATCATCGCGTGAAAGAGGGAGAGGTAGAGGAAGAAGCAATGGCCAGCAACGAAACTCAATAGAGCTAATAATTCTGATTCTCCTCAATGCTCATATTGTGGAAGATCAGATCATGAAGATAAAGATTGTTGGTACAAAGAGGAGAATGAGCAAAACAAAAATTCTCTTCAGTGTTATTATTGTAAAAGACCTAGTCATAATTCACATGAAGAAAAGGATATTTCAAAAGAAAACCTATTTCTTGGTTGCTTATTTGCTCATGATGACAATGTTAAAGATGTTTGGTATTTTGATAGAGGTAGTAGTAATCACATGACTGGTAACAAAAAATTCTTTTTGAAATTGACGAGTCCTTGAAGATCGGAGTAAGAATGGGAAACAACAATCATGTTCAGGTATGTGGAATTGGAACTATCATTGTCGTGTTGAAGTTTGGACAAAAATATTTGCATTAGATCTATCTCTTATCTGCTTGAATTTGTGTTTACTCTCCTCTTCAACCTCCCAAAACAACCCCTGAATCTTATTATACAAAATATTGTGAAGCGTCAAGCATCAAGAACTTAGGCGCATTAAGACTGTTGAACTCCTTACAGATCCCAGCATACAACCTTTCGTACTATTTCGATGCAATTACTTTCAAGTTATGTGTTGGTTGTCGACTACTAGAGGTATCTGGAACTTCCGAATGTTGGAAGAGTGTTCGGACAAATTATTGACATATCACCTAATTCGTATCAAATAATACCCTACTCAACCTAATTAGCTCCACCAGAAATAGCATGGCAAACAATCACCAGCTCTCACGGCCTGTAGCAAAGTTGCTAATATAGGATACTATTTCAAGTAATTTTTTAAATTTATGAAATAGTTCTTAATATTTTTAAATTTTACAAAATAGTTCATTGGTATATTGTACATTTGTACTATAATACTTTACAAGTTTACTATTTACATCAATCATGCTTCCAAAAATTATAATAATAAATAATAATCACAATTAATATGAAATAATAATAATTTTTAAATATTTCACATATAAATAATAACCACAATTAACATTAAAAAAGACAATCATCATCATACAAATATAAAATTAAGAATGCTACAAAGTATTTAAAATATTACAATAATACAATTTCATCATTTTAATAAATAATAATTACATCAAAACATCCAATAAAAAACAATAAATATCCTTAAACAATTTACAAAAAGAGTTTATGACGAAGAAACAATCAAGTAAAAGTTAAACCTGAAACAAAAACATTTACGGTTACATTACATATATAAAATTTAGCATAAACATCAAATATAAGTAAAATTAAAAGAAGAGGAAAAACAAAAACCTGGAACGAAATTCAATCGTCAACAGGAGAATACCCGCTATAACTACATTAACCCTAGTGATCATTTGGTACAAAATCCTTATTATTGAGAGGAGCTTCATCATCATTATCATTCAAATTTAATGCACCAAATGACATGTCAATGTTTTCCTATCCAAAATTATCTTCCAAATCATTCAAGTCTACCAAATTTGGTTTTTCAGAAACCCAATCCGCCAAAAGATCAATATTGTCATTAGAAATTGGATTAGTTGAACTACTTGTGCTATTAAAACTCATAGTAAACAATTAAATTTAATTATTAGAAAATTACAAGAAATTATATCGAAATTGATAATGATAATAATGAAAATAACATACCTTTCCTGAGACTTTAAATTGTAACGAACAAAAACCAAGTCATTCAACCTCTTATGCTCCAATCTATTCCTTTTCTTTGAGTAGATAGATTCAAATGTACTTCAGTTTCGCTCACAACTTATTGCGCTCACATATTGACTTAAAATCTGAATTGCAAACCTTTTCAATTCTGGAACACTATTTCTGAATTGATCCCACCAAGAAACTATAAGTTATAAGATAACAAAAGTAATGTTATAAACAAAATAAAGTGATAATTAATTTTCAACAAATAAGAAAAAGAAAATAACTAATACCTGGAGAAAATTTTCCTCTTTGTCGAATGGCAATCAGCATTCTAAAATCCCTATAAAACAACTTGTAAAGCTCCATTTATAAGCTTAAAAGATCTTACATTGCGTCAATGCTGACAATTTTGTAATGGTTAAAAGCATTCACCTATTAACTTTAGCTTTCTTAGTAAGATCCAGTCTAAAATAGACACTAGGATTCAAAAATATCTCAGCTGCAAACAATGAAGAAGAAAGTTGTCTCTCCCTTCTCTCATTAATGAATGAAAGATATGGTGTGTATAAAGAAGGCCTATGTTTCATATTGGCCGTGATTGCTTCCATCACTCTCTCCATGACATTAAAAATATAATCCATTGTTAACTTTTCTTTACTACCAGCCAAGTTAAGCATCCTCACCAAAGGCTCACAAACTCGGATAACAAATTGACATTGAAACAAAAATTCTCTATCTTCTAGTGTAATATTATAAACCTCCACTTCAGCTTTAGACCTAGCATACTGAGATGCAATTCACTTATCACTTGTACTTGACTCTTTCTTCATCGAAACATAAGACTGAAGTGATAAGAAATTTGTGGCAAATCTTGTCACAGTAGGACGACACAAATTCCTACCATTGGTAAATTTCTTTCTCACCAAATTTAAAACCCATACACGATTATAAATGAACTTTCTCACCTTTTTAGCTTTCTGCATAGTCTCATCAATAACAGGAAAATACCTAGAATCTCCTATATTCTCCAGCATTAGGTCAATGCAATGTGCAATATAAGGAGTCCAAAAAAATAAATTATACGTATTCTGCAACCTTTTTCTTGTCGCTTTATAAGCGAAACCATTGTCAGTAATAAACTGAATAATGCTTTCCGGCCTTAGTTCATTCACAACTTCATTAAATATCGCAAATAAAGCTTCAGTATTTCTAATAAGTCCAGATACATCAATAAATTTCCAAAATATAGAGCCATTTGTAGAATAAACCAAAAAAAATTACAATAGGCTATTGTCTCTTATTTGTCCAACCATCACACATGATTGAACATCCATTAGTACCCCAATTCATTCTTCATTAAGCTAAATAACTTCTAATTTCAGAAACAATACAACTCAAAAGTTTACATTTTAAGTCATCAATCAAAGGACCTTTGTATCTTGGACCATAAGAGGCTATTGCATGCATCATAGGTTGATAATAATAAGAGTGAAAAGCATTGAATGACGAACTTGTATAATACCACCATCTAGCTACTGCCATATTGATATTGTGAGCCACATCTCTTGATTGTATTACACTACAAATTGAAGGTTGGGCTCCAAGAGTTGTCTGTGGTGCAAAGAAACAAGTCACCTGCCTTCTCTCTCCTTCGCGTCAGATTCAGGTACTTCTTCTTAAGCCTAAAATGGAACACTACCAGTATCATTACCACTACTACCACTACCACTTCCACCTTTAATATTTCCAAAATCACCACGGAAATTAGAAAACGAACTTACACTACCGATTTTAAATTTTAACCTTTCCCTTCTATCTCTCTCATATTGATATTTATCAAGCGATGTTTGTTAAGTCAAAATGACTTTACGATTAATGATTTTGATGAAAAACAAATAATAAAGCAAAATAAAGAAAAGCAGATGGAAGTTGTTGAAAAGCAGACGAAGAACAAGAAACAAACGGAAGGAAGTCTATCAAAAATTAGACGGAAGCAAAAGCAGACCTAGACGTGAAAGTGAAAAGCAGACGGAAGAGTCAAGAAGACACATAAGCTGAGTTGGTTATAGAACTTAACTGAATAACCGATTCTTGAAAGATCAAGAAGCAGTTTTCTAGAAGCAGTTGAAGACGAAGGCTATAAATACTAGTCGTGTCAAAGAAATTGAAGACTTTTGTCAGAGCGAGATTAAAAGCTTAGTAATATTTGAGAAATTTTGTGCGAACAATTAGAGCTATCATTTCTGTAACAAAGCTCGAAATAACTTTCAGAAAGAAAGTAGTGCAAATAGCCTGCAGAGGCTAAGAGTGAAAGAATACTGTTTGTAGAGACCTGAAGAGGCTCAGAGTCAAAGAATACTTGTAACATTTGAGAAATAGTGAAATCTCATAAGGATATCTGAGGACTGGACGTAACCCACAGTTTGAGGTGAACCAGTATAAATTTCTGTGCCGCAACATCTCAAACTCTCAATCTCTCTCAACTCATATTTTAGATTTCGTTGTTATACAAATTTTTTTAAAATACTTTACAACTTTGTTTTTGATTGTTTTTAAGAACGAAGTTCTTTGAACAAACAAATTTTCTAAAAGGGGATTTACGAAAAGTTTATCACAATTCAACCCCCCTTCTTGTGCATCTATATCTCATTATTAAACATTGTATTAACGTGTGATTCACTTCAAAGAGATCTTAAAGGAAGCTCACTTCTTAGCTTACGTTATGCATCCAGGTAGCACGAAAATGTACCATACACTCCAAGAACACTATTGGTGGAAAGGGATGAAGAAGGAAATAACATAGTTCATTTCTAAGTGTCAACATATAAAAGTAGAACATCAGAAGCCTACAAGATTAATACAACCGTTCCCTATCCCAGAATGGAAGTAGAAGATGATTACTATGGACTTCATAGTAAGAATTCCACGGATTTAGAAGGGGCACGGTGTTATATGGGTGATAGTAGCCAGGTTAACGAAGTCCGCACATTTCCTGCCAATAAAAAATGATTATCCATTAAATAAGTTAGCCCAACTTTATATGGGCGAGATAGTGAGACTCCATGGTATGTTGATTTCTATTGTCTTAAACTGCAAACCTATGTTGACATCGAGATTTTGACCCAGATTGTATAAAGACTTAGGTTCACGCTTGAAGTTTAACACTGGCTTTCACCCACAGAGGGATGGGCATTCAGAGAAGACTATCTAGACACTTGAGGATATGCCTAAGTCCTGTGTCATAGAGTTTAGGGGGATTTAGGACATGCATTTACCACTAATAGAGTTCACGTATAATAACAATTATTAGGCCAACATTAGCATGGCCCCTTATAAGGCACTTTATGGAAGAAAATGCATAACTCAAATATGTTAGGATAAGGTAGGTGAAAGGAAATCGATAGGTCCCAAACTTGTACACATGACAACAGATAAGATTGAAGTTATTCGAAATAGATTAAAAATAGCCCAAGATAGGAAAAAAAAAAAGCTATGCGGATAATCACCGTAGGGATCTTGAATTTAAAATTGGAGATAGAGTATTTTGTCAAGATTTCCTCTTGGAAATATGTACTTAGGTTTGGGCAACGCAGTAAGCTAAGTTCGTGTTATATGGGACCATATGAGATCACAGAAAGAATTAGGTCAATGGCTTATCAATTAAAGCTACGAGCTTACAAAGATTTACAACGTCTTTCATGTATCTATTCTTTGCAAGTACCTAGCAGACCCTTCAAACGTAATCACAAAACAACTAGTGAACTTAAAGGAAGATTTGATTTTCGAGGAGGAACCAGTACAGATCATCGAATGCAGAGAACAATTTCTGCGTAATAAGATCATTCCTTTGGTGAAGGTATAGCGGAGGAATCACGCGGAAGGGGAAGCTACCTGGGAGCCTAATACCTATTTTAAACAAATATGCTTAGTTAAATTTCGAGGACGAAATTTTTATGAGGGTAATTGTAAAATCCTGAACTTTTCCTTTCATTTGAATATAAATTTTTATTTTCGGTGAATAGTATTTTTGTTTGAATATAGATTTTTGGGGACCTAACCCCAAAAAATTGAAAATATTTGGAATAGGTATTAGAGTCTAATGATACTGAAATGGATCAAAAATAAGTTTGATTTGATGGATTTTAGGAGTTCCAAAAGTTTAGGACTAAAATGCCCTTTTTGGAAAATAATGGGTATTGATGATTTTAAACCCATTCAAATTTTTTAAAGCATCCAATCAATAAGTATTGACCTTAATTAGAGTATTTCATGGTCAATTTGATGATAAGACAGTTGTATAATATTTTCATAATTTAATTCGATTATTTGATGAATTAAATTCTTTAAAGGGCAATTTGGTCTTTTTTTATATAAAATGGTATTAGTGGATTAATGAATCACACTCAATGAACAATTAGGGAATTTCTTAAAGGTTAAGAATCATTAATTACATGGTGGTGAGTCATTAGAGATAACTAATGAGGAAATGACATGTGTATCATTAGTGGAGAGTATAAAAAAGCAAGATTAAGTCATGAATTACTTCATTTTGTTGGTTAACCATGAGAGCAAAAATGAAAAAGATAAGAAGAGAAGCCAAGGTTGTTAGGTTCCGATCATGCATCTTATGTATAATCTATATCAAATATACGCAGCAGAAATAAAACGGAACCTCAAAAACCAGATTTACTCATGCGTATAGATATGAAAAAAATAAAATGTAAGATGTTTACATGCATTTTATGACAACCTCCTTCGTTCTTTAATTTTCTCTGCGTTGGGTTGTCATAAACCACAACGATCAATGCAAACCATCTATAATGAAAGTCCACACGAAGATAGAAGGATGGAACCTCACTAGGAGATGGCTAGAATTCTTTCTTTGTGCTAGTAATGACAAGAACTCTTGAGAAAGTTAGAGAAAAAAAATGTGTGTGTAAGAAAAAGAAGCTTTCTTTTTCTTTTCTTGTGTCTTATATAAAATGCACGAAAATTATCACAATTTTCTGCACCATTTGGCATTACATAACCCTCATCACTAATGGAAAGTTATGGGAAGTTAATGCTCATAAATAACATGCATTAATGGAAGTTATGAGAAGTTAATGACCCTGAATAAAATGCATTAATGGAAGTTATGAGAAGTTAATGACCACGAATAGCATGCATTAATGGAACGTTTTCTACGACGATCACATCGTCATATAATCCTAAAACACTCTCTCATATCTTGAATCACCATTCAAGACCATTTAACTCACCATTCAGATCTCCTATGTGTGTGACCCATTAGGTTCCCGGTTATATTGGCCACTTAAATTAACACTTAATTCAAGTAAGTCAAGAGCGGTATCTAGTAACATATCATAACCCCTAATTGACTGAAAAGTCAATGGTTTGACTATGAACCCTTCCATATGCAATGTTGTGATACAATTCGTCCTTTCACCATCTATACCCTACTTGGTTCAGAGAATAGTCAAAGTGTCAACTTTCACTAGACTGACTACGTTATATATAGTCCAAATGATATTAGATCTTGTCTTGAGGATCTCATTACTCTATGTATCATTGAAGACTCTCTTCATAACATATATCTGCTCTGGCCAGAGACTCTCGAGTAATGACCCCGATAAAAGGCTGTGGGTATCATCTCCTTCTATCAGAAGTGATGAATCCTTTATTGGCTACTCAATTATCTCCGAATATCTCAAGTTGTACCCAATCACCACCCTATGAGTAACCCCTGAAAGGCACTGATGAATGGAGTCAAAGCACACGATTAGTATCTGACATATCCTTGAGCACCTCAAGTCAAAGGATACTTGCACCATTGCTATGATGAGACTATCATTGACACTAGAATAAAATATCCATATGATTGTCTCATAATAGGTCAATCCAATATTCTTACTACCCTTAGTAAACATCCACATGTTAACACTAATCAAGTCATGTCTACAGCTTCTGAGATTTACTGTTTGATCTAATAAAAAAGTATAACATGCGCTAGTATATCTGGATTAATGATATCCCATCTCATTAATCCTATGACCAAGGAAAGTTTAGATACTAACATAATTACACATGATAAAAATCTCATTATCATTATCTCATCATTATAATGATAATGAACATCGAAATAATGAAAAATGCCTTTATTAATCATAAAATGATTTGTACAATAAGTGCTAAAGGTGATTGCCTTTATAGCACTTCTCTAACAAACTCCCACTTACACTAAAGTCAATCACATTGATATCTAGTACCACAGGCATGTACATGTGACACAAAACTCTTTTGGGAAATAGGCTTAGTCAATGGATCAACTATATTCTGATCGGCGGGAACTCTCTCTATCTTGACATCATTTCTACCAATGATTTCTCTAATCAAATGGTAACGCCTGAGTACATGTTTGGACTTCTTATGAGACCTCAGTTCCTTCGTCTACACTATAGCCCTGTTGTTGTCACAATACAACTGCACTAGGTCAGCAATGCTCGAAACTACACCAAGTTCTATGATGAACTTCTTGATCCAAACCACTTCCTTTGTCACTTATGAAGCTACAATGTACTCCGCCTCTGTCGTCGAATCTGCAGTTGTCTCTTATTTAGAACTTTTCCAACTGACTGCACCACTATTCAGTGTGAATACATATCTGTACTGGGATCTGGAGTCATCCTTATCAGATTAGAAACTGGCATCAGTATACCCGTTTACCATAAGATCACCTTCTCCATATACTAAGAATACATCCTTAGTTCTTCTCAAGTACTTAAGTATATTCTTGACAGCCACCCAATGACCCTCACTAAGGTCCGACTGGTATCTGCTCATATATAGCATACGATACATCAGGTCTAGTACATAACATGGTGTACATGATTGATCCTATAGTCGAAGCATAAAGAATTAAACTCATGTGAGTCCTCTCATCTTGTGTATGTAGACACATAGATTTAGAGAGTGCAATCCCATGTACTATGGGAATATAACCTCTATTGGACTGCTCTATACTAAACCTCTTTAACATCTTGTCTATGCATGTAGACTAAGAAAGACCAAGCAACCTCTTAGATCTATCTCTATAGATCCTTGTCCCTAAAATATAAGTTGCTTCTCCAAGGTCTTTTATAGAGAAGTTCTTAGCTAACCAAATTTTGAATGATTAAAAAGCAAAGACATCGTTTCCTATTAGCAATATGTCATCTACATACAGTACAAGGAACACAATTGCACTCTTACTAACCTTCTTATACATACACGGCTCACCCAGATTTTGTGAGAAATCAAACTCTTTAATTGTCTCATCAAATCGGATATTTCAACTCCTGGATGCTTGCTTCAATGCACAAATTCATGGATATGAAACCATCAAGTTGTGTCATATACACATCCTCGTTTAGGTTTCCATTAAGGAAAGTTATCTTCACATCCATTTTCCATATCTCATAATCATAATGAGTGGCAATGACTAGGAGTATCCTAATGGATTTATACATAGCTATTGGGATAAACATTTCATCATAGTCAACACCTTGCCTTTGACGATAATCTTTAGCTACAAGCGTAACTTTGTGGGTAACTACATTACCCTCTATGTCAGTTTCTTCTTAAAAACCCATTTGCACCCTATAGGTTTTATCCCTTCAAATGGGTCAACTAAAGTCCATTCTTGGTTTTCATACATTGAATCCATTTCGGGTTTCATAGTTTGAAGTCATTTGTCAGATTCTGAACTCTTCAGAACCTCTTCGTAGGTAGTAGGCTCATCATCTTCTATGAGCAATATGTTGTTAAGTTCATTTATGAGAAATTCGTATCTATCGTGAAAATGACGTATCCTACATGACCCACAAATTTCTTGTGTGTCAGAAGGTTAAACTATTGTTTCGTCTTAATGAACAGTAGTCTCGGGTCTAGGCAGATGATTTGTGTCTGCTTGAGCATCTTAAACTTGCCCAAGTTTAATTTTGCTCTCACTGTCTTCTCTTAAAAAAAACTATTTCTCTAAAATGACAATATGTTTTGAAACAAACACCTTTTATTATAAAACATGGTAGAACTGATATCCTATAGTTTTCCTAGGATATCCTATAAACATACACTTGTCTAATTTAGCTTCAAGCTTATTTGACTGAATCTGCTTCACTTAAGCAGGACAACCCTAAACTTTTATGTGAGAAAGATAGGTTGCTTATTAATCCATATCTGGAGTAACATCAACTGACTTGGATGGGAGTCTATTTAATACATAAAACAGAAGTTTTGAGTGTATATCCCCCGCCTAAAAGGATTTTGGTAAATCAGCCAAACCCATCACAGACCTCATCATGTCTAACAAGGTTCAATTTCTCCTCTCAACCACACCATTGTGTTGTGGTGTGTAAGGTGGAGTCCACTAGGACAATATTCCATTATCGCTAACATAATCCAAAAACTCTTGGCTGAAGTATTCACCACCTTGATTTGATCGAAGTGATTTAATACTTCTCCCAAGTTGCTTCTCAACTTCATTTCTGAATTCCTTGAACCTTTCAAAGGCTTCAGACCTGTATCTCATAAGATACACATACCTATATCAAGAATGATCTTCAATAAAGGTAATGAAGTATACGAAACTACCTTTGGCATGTATAGACATCGGATCACATACGTCAATATGTATTAGGTCTAAAAGTCCACTAACTCGTTCACCTTTTCCCTTAAAGGGTAACTTAGTCATCTTGCCTAATAATCAAGATTCGTATGTGTCATATGATTTATAATCAAATGGCCCTAAACTACCACACTTATGTAGTTTAGACATGTGTCTCTCAATTATATGGCCAAGGAGACAATGCCATTAGTAAGACAATTTTACATTATCTCGTTTTATTATTTTGTTGTTATTGATATTTAGAACGGGATTAAACATATCCAATATGTATATACCATTGCACAATGTACCCAAAGCATATAACATTACATTCAAATAAATTGAAGAACCATTGTTACTGAATTGTAAATGGAATCCAGCTTTATTAAGACTAGAAACGAACATTAAATTTTTAGTCAAAACAGGTACATAAAAATAATTGTCCAATTATAATATAAGCCCACTAAGGAGTGTCAATACATATGTGCCTACAGCTAATGAAGCAACTCTCGCTCCATTGCCTACTTGCAGGTATGACTCTCCCTTATTGAGTTATCTATTGTTCTTGAGGCCTTGCATATCAGTATAAATGTGTAAGCCACAACCGGTATCTAATGCCTATATGTTGTTATCAGAAACAGTATGAATATCAATAATATAAATACCTGAAGTAAATGGGGCATCAGATGCCTTTTTCTACTTCAAGGACTCTAGATAGGCTTTGCAGTTTCTCTTCCAGTGGCCATTCTTGCCACAATGGAAACAAGTTTCCTTCGAAGAGTCTTTTTTACTTTCTTGACACCTACCTTAGGCCCTGCAGACTTCTTCTTCTTTTGGCTCTTTTTCTTCGAACCAAAAGAGTCCACTAGCATCACAACCTTATCCTTGCTGGCAGATAGCTCAATTGCCTTGAGCATGTTGACTAACTCAGGAATTGTGCTGGATATATTGTTCATCCGATAGTTAAACACAAATTGTAAGTAACTATTGGTTAAACCTGTCAGAATTAAGTCAATACTTAATTCATGATCCAAAAGAAAGCCCAAAGAGGCCAACCGCTCGATGTAGCCATTCATCTTTAATGCGTACTGCATTGGAGATGTCCCTTTAATCATCTTGGAGCAAAAGAGTAATCGCGAAGTCTCAAACCTTTCAGAACTTACTTGCTCATCAAAGAGCTCCCTAAGATGATAGACTATAGTATAAGCATCCATAACCTCGTGTTGCTTTTGCAGCTCCGGTGACATAATGGCTAGCATAATATAACTAGCCATCTCGCTATCATTGAGATGCTTCCTGTATGCCCTCCGATCATGATTAGAGGCATCAGCAGCAGGGGGATCGGGAAGTGGTTCTTCCAAGACATAAACAAGTTTCTCGGACTTGAGAACTACTCTCAAATTCCTGAGCTAGTCAAGGAAGTTTGGTGTTGGATCCCGTTTCTGAAATCCAACTACTTACACCGATTCCCTCATACGAACACATGATTCCTTAAAACGAAGAAAACATAGTCGAAAGTAGAAATCGAAAGAACGGATTTCTTAAGGAATTCACAGAGGCTTCGCAACAGAAACGGAAGCAGAACGAAACAAACGTTTCGAAACAATGAAACAAATGTCGACATTCGAGAGTGTGTTGGAAACCTTAAACTTAAATTATCTGAAATCCAGTAAATTTTTTTTCTTTTTCTTTTCCTATTCTTTTCCTTTTCTCTTTAATCAATCTCATTCAAATCATAATCAATGCATACAATTTCCTTTTTGAAAATTTATCCTCATATAACACACAATTTGAATAATTTGTCTTAATCATGCAAATCTCATTTTTACTAAACTAACTTCTTCATTCTTAGTCGTATCTGAACCTGATTTTTACCGAAAATCGGGCAGAATAACATCTGTATTTTGACAGCTAAAAAAAAATTAAAAACAAAAGAAACGCACTTCTAATATCACAACCCAACAACACAATGCAACATCGGACCTCCCGTCCGGAATCCAAACACCAGCAATAACACAATCTTAGTTCTAAACACTTCATAAATTCAATCCATAACCATCTCAACTCAAATATCCACAATTCAATCATATTCAT
>JANZLX010000213.1:34115261-34138083 GCA_025531955.1 Erythroxylum orinocense
GATCTTATTCTGACGAAGTCAATTGATTACAAACGGGAAGAAAATCATTCACAACGTCTATGAAGCAATCTTCAACGACTAATAGATGATATACAACGTCTATATTGATCCAGAAGCCTACAAATAAATAGAGGAACATCAAGAGATCAATAAGTGCAGAACATAGCAAAGCATACTGATCATCTTTCATAACCATCATTGTTATTACTCTAAATTTCTCTCTGCACATTCAAGTGTATCTAGCTATATCGAGCTTTACTTCAATTATTCATCATCTTTATTGTAAGCTTAGTGATTAGAGGAGAATCACTAGTGAGGTAGGATTTGTGTCGGAAGACAGATTGATTGTAAGGGTTACTTGAGCCAGAATTCAAGAGGTATTGTAAAAGTTCGTACTGAACTAAAAAATGTGCAGTAAAGTGGTTTGCCAAATCCTAAGTGGGAACTTAGGTAGAAGACGTAGGTCTTAGCACCGAACCTTTATAAAAACAGTGTTTGCCTTTCTTCCCTATACTATTTATTTAATTTATCTGATTATTTCGTGTGTATTAATTTGTTGTTTTGTGTAGAACTTTGAGAGAAAGTTTCATCGATCTATTCAACCCCCCCCCTCTTTAGATCGCTTTCAGCAATCTGGTGATGACATATTACTCATTGGATGAGGAATGGGACTTCAATGCTTGGATTGTCCATTGTGTTGTTAAGGAGGAAAAACTTAAGCTTGCTACTCCTACAGCCTTTGAAGCAACTAAAGGGAAGGTAAAGATAAAGTCCACTAAGATCAAAGGTAAAAAGACTAAATCTTCTCCACATGCTAACGCTGGTCAATCCAATGTTGGTAAAGGTCCTAGGGACATAAAGAAGCCAGCAATATAAAGCCTAGAAGGAAAGACTGTGACCATCAAGTAACTTCTTGGCTTATTAGTTTATGAATCTAATTTATGATAGTAGCATCAAGTACTTGGTAACTAGATAGTGGAGTATCTAATCAAGGTGCTTCCATAATGCAAGAGTTCATATCTAGGATAAAGCCAAATAAAGGAAGGAGTAACTGCTGGTTGATGGCATTGAAGAAGTAGAAGTAATATCTATAGGGAATGTATGTACTGAACCTTGCTATAAGGTTCATTTGGGTTTTACACGACATATTTTATGTGTGATCTTTTGATCAATTTAGACAAAGAGGGTTAACATTTTGTATTTAATGCTTATGTTGTACAGTTGTTGTTTAATGCAAAAACATAATGTTACAACTTTCTTGTCATATGATTTGTATAGAATGTGTCTTACCCCAAATTAGATATATGCTTCTTCATATCTTGCCAAACAAGTATGAAATGAAGAACCCTGATGAATGAAGAAGTCATATATGGTGTGTCATAAAGTTTAAGCCACATTTTCAGAACTAGGGTTGAGAGATTGATCTAGGAAAGCATTTCTCAATTATAGATTATGATGATCAGGAAACATTTGCTGACAGTTACAGGGGTAAGTTGACTAATAATGATATTGAGGTTAACTCATGTTTTTGACTTTTTGAGTCTGATACATAAATATATCGGTAGACCTTATATGGTTGCATTGTGCAATTCTAAATGTATTATGACATTTTTTGATGATTATTCTTATTACAATTATGTGTTCTTGCTTAAAAACTAAAGGTTGAGAACCAATTGGAAAAATTCATCAAGATAGTTAGATTTGATCGTGGAGGAGAATATCATGGCAAACATGATGTTTTAGGACTTTAAAAGGTCCGTTTGATAGATATTTGAAATCAATTAGAATAGTGACTTAATTCACTATGCCAAGTAGTTCTGATCAAAATGGTATGTTGCCGAAAGATATAACTGCACCCTAAACAACTTGAAAAAGTCAATACAGAACAGGACTAATCTACCTAACTATTTAAAATTATGGAAACTCAGCCTTGCATACATTCGTGTATAGGGCTGCCCTCCTGAGGTAGTATAATCCTTATAAAGATAACTTGCATGCTTGTTGTGCTCATTGCTATTTAGTAAGATATCCTGAACACTTTAAAGCTACAGATTTTACTGTAGAGAAGGAGGGATCGGAATAGTGGAATAATAAACAGCTAAGTTTCTAGAATACGATGTCTATGATGATGATGGGGCCTTTGATCTTTCGGATGATAGTAGGGTGGATACTATAGTTATTATGTATTCGCTACTCATATAGTTAGATTCGGTGGATCTAGGTCTCTGTACTGTGCCTGTACAAGAACAAGAACCCATACCTATACATGCAGAGGTTCTTGGGGTTAGAAGATCTAATGCAATTAGGTAAACCACCAAAGTGAGACAACCTGCTATCTCATCTGATTTCATAATCCAAATTATCTGTACACACAACAAAACCCATGACTGAAATAAAATCGAAGGAAAAATGAAAACTTAGTGGTAGAAGGAAAAAACCACAACCTGGAGTCCATCGTCGAAGGGAAAACCTCACAAAAAAACTGAAAGGGAAGCAGAGGAGGTCAGTGTACACACAACAAAACCTGGATAAAAGTCGAAGGAAAAACGACAACCTGAATGAAAGTCAAAGGAACAGGCCTGAGTCCATCATGGAAGGGAAAACTTGTGAAAAAAAAACTGAAAGAGAAGCAGAGGAGGTCATAGGAAGGCCAGGTTGGAGAGCTAAAGAAAGAGAAAGTCGAAAGAAAAAACCACAACCTGGATGAAAGTCGAAAGAACAGGGCCGAGTCTATCACGGAAAGAAAAACCTGAGAAAAAAATTGTAAGAGAAGCAGAGGAGGTCAGAGGAAGGTCAGGCCGGAGAGCTAAAAAAAAGAGAGAAAACTTTGTGCAACTTTGAGTATACGAGGGAATGAATGAATGAATGAGAATGAACGGAAAAGGGAGAGTGAAATTTAATCAAGAGGCAAATTCTGAGACACGATACCAACCGTTAGATTAAATGGATGGATGTAATAGGTTGCGTAGTCGCAAATTCTGAGGCACGAAACCAACCGTTAGATTAAATAGATGGACAGGGTGAATAAGAAGTTTATTAAAATAGGTAAAAATTTTAAATTTATGTTGTTTAGGTTTTAATAACAATAAATTAATTAATTGAAATAACTAAAATTTCTAAAACAGTGGTCATTAATTCCTACATAATAATCATCACATGGATTGTTTAGGTCTTAATAAAAATCAAGAAATCACTGTATCTTTGGACACAACGTATCATGTTGATCGGGCTTTTGGAGGTGTTGGCTGTTGGCTGCGGGGTGCAACTCCACCAAAAGATGAAGATCTCATTTAAACGCACTGTCGTCTTGCTAGTTTCACCTATTCTCTTCTGCTTTGATTCTTTACCTAGCGCCGTGGGAGGCTTTATTACAAAAAGAAAAAAGAATAAAAATATTTTTTAAACGACGTAGACAAAAACAATGGGAGCGTGCAACGGTCTAATGATTTTGTTCTTCACGGGAAAGAACCGTTAATCTCTCTCTTTCTTTTTCTTTTTCGTTTTGAATTGTTTTGCAGAGTGTTAGTGGGTGAGAGGCAGAGATAAAGCTGGAACTGCGAAAAACAGGTGAAGAAGCAAAATTCTCAGCTACCCAATGCCTTTTCATTAACTTTCTTTTCCTCTTTTAGCTCTTCAAAACCATGGCGGCTGATGATATCTGCTTCTTCTCTAAGGTCTGTTGATGATCTTCATTGTATATACCATTATCTTTTTGTTTCTCTTTTGGTGCTTTACTACTGTTAAATCTCTCGTTGTTTTGTTTTTCTCTTCTGATCTTATGTGTTTTTTGTGATGTTTTATGATACGGGCTTTTTTGTTTGTTTGAATGTTGTCTTCCTGCATTTATTGAATGTGCATGCAGACCCAGATTGCCCTTTTCGTTGGGGCTTGTTCTCGTTGATTATTCACTTCACTTTTAATTGAACTGTTTAATGCTGTGTGTCAGTTATATTCTTTTATCAGAAAATGTATATTTACCTTGCTCAGCTAGATTCTCTTGATTCACCTCATTAGTTATGTAATTAGATTGGCATCTCAATTTTTTTAGCCTTAGGCTATTATGGTGAAAATTTACTTGACAACTTAATTTATCATTGTGGTTTAGCAAATTTTTTACTTGTGGGTAATCCTTGAATTACAGGATGGCTTCTTCTTAAAGGCTCCTAAGAAGTCTCCACTGATGTGTAGGATGATTGTCTTGGTCATTGTAATGGTTTGTAGTGTGTACATATGCACAGTTTGTCTTGAACAAATTAGTTTCAGCAGCAATAATGAAATTTTGAACGTTGAAGTGATAGAAAAGCCATGTCCTGAACCTTACATTGATCCTTGGGAAATCCCTTGTCCACTACCCAAAGCCAAAATCGTATAGCAGGTAACTCTTCAATACATACTGGCCGTTCGTTGCAATCCTATGCGAGTCTCCATGATGCGATTTCTTTTGGATGCGTTATAGGGTAGAATGTGCGTGCAATCCTGTGCGGTATTTTGCCATTCTGTCAATGCAGAGATCTGGGAGTGGATGGTTCGAGTCATTATTAAATAACCACAATAACATAAGCTCAAATGGTGAGATTTTCTCTGTAAAAGTCAGGAGAAGTAATATTTCAATGATTGTAGACAGTTTGGACAAAATTTACAATCTGGACTGGTTAAGTAGCGCTTCCAGGAATGAATGTACAGCTGCAGTTGGCTTGAAGTGGATGCTCAATCAGGTGATAGTTTATTCTGGATATGTTATTCATAAGCTGATTTGCTAGTAGCATTATCACCAAGTATGCCAGATGGCTAGTATTATGCATTTGGTAGCATTTCCATTAATTACCTGGTCAATTAATTCTTTCTAAGATCTACTTCATATTTATTATTATCCCAAATTCCACGTTGCTTCTAGTTTATTGAAACCGTGTACATGATGCTAATGTATTGAGGTAGCTGGTTATTTCCACATGGCTTCTAGTGTATTGAAAACCGTGTTCAGAATACTAATGCATTGATGTAACTGGTTATTACTTCTTACCTAACACAGTTGCCCTTTATGAAATTCCCGCGCTCTTCCATTTCATCCTGTTCAACAGTTTAGGGGAATAAATCCTTAGAGGACTCTTTGTCCTTGACAACGGTTCTATGGCTCTTGATGGGTGAACTTACCATATGAAAGAGCGGCTAGGAAAGAGTTTCTTTTTGTTGGTTTAGTGCATTTCGTTTCCATGGAAGAATATTAATGGTATGGTTTATTCTAGTTGATATTCTTTTATATTTACAAATGACTCTGAAAGTTTTGAATTCTGTTATTCGTTTTTTTTTTCTTGAGCTATGGAGGAGAAACGAAAGAGAGAAAGGGTACAAAAAAGAAGTATAAAGTGAAAGAATGCTATTGAATATCTTGTTTACTTATGCATGTTTAGAGTGAATGGAAATTGAAGAAGCGAAATTTGTTAGTTAAGAGTTTCCCGTTGTATTAAACTCAACTGTTACTTTTAACATCCTTATGTGGCTTCTACACTTAAGTTTTTAGCTTTTTGAACATTTTCATTTTCCCTTCTCAATTTTCAATCCAACGATAAGGGAGCAGCAAAATTTAAAAGGTTTTATCTACTCTTTTTATTGTTCATCTGTACCACGTTAAAACAAAATTCAGAAGACGTAGAAATATGAATATTTCTTCAATACCAGCTTAGGCAACGATGATGAATATGTCAACCCTTTAAGTGCAATCATGTTCAATTTGACTGGCTTTTTGCCAGGGCAGGTGAACACCAACTGTGGAAACCTGTTGGTTGTGAATGCACTGAAATTTGTTATTAGCACTCTCCAGTTCGGGTTATATTGCGCTGAATGGATGAACATATACGCAGTTCTTTCAAGTTGATGATGCTGCTATCAGTAACAGTACAAGTCAAGATCCGAATATAAGTTATAGTTGTGATTAGATGATACAAACTCCCTGCCCTGAATTCAGAGTTTGCTTAGATCTAAATCGATTTCTGCGCAATGTTGCTTTCCTGTTTCCATCTTTCCTCGCTTTTTTGTATCTCTCTCTGATTTTCAATTTTTTTGCTTATATTGCCTTAGGGTGTGACGCAATATCATGAAGAGATAGTAGAGTACTTCAAAACTAGGGGTGTTTTAGCTATTTTTCTCTTCCGAAGAAATCTCTTGCGCAGGATGATATCAGTTCTAGCCAATTCCTATGATCGAGATGCTAAACTACAAAATGGGACTCACAAGTCTCATGTTCATTCACCTCATGAGGTTATCATTTTTTATCTTACTTTTTCCACCTCGTTTACCCCTTTTTTCCACTGAAATATCTTAATCTACAATAAATGGTTTCAGGCAGAGATACTGGCTAGATACAAGCCTTCCATCAATGCAAGGTTACTAATACCTAATCTGAAGCAAGTAGAAGACATGACTGCCAATGCCTTGGAGTACTTCAAGAGCACTAGACACATAATTGTTTATTACGAAGATATAGTAAAGAATCACACCGTAAGGAAACAATTGACATTGGCTATTAATTTTTATCGTTTGCTTGACTACATTATTGTGATTATAAACGGAGTGAGTGGTATATAGCTTTCTTGCCTTTGGATTTGCAGAAGTTATTGGATGTTCAAGAATTTCTGAAGGTTCCACGTAGAGATCTTAGGAGCCGTCAAGTAAAGATACACAAAGGACCAATATCTAATCAGATTGAGAACTGGGACGAAGTCCAAAAGGCCCTTAAAGGAACATACTATGAAAGTTTCCTTCATGGTGATTATTGAAAATGAAGTAATAGAAGTGGTGTAAATAGCATCATATGCAGCTAATTTGACATATGTTCCGCTTTTTCAGTCACAGGGGAATGCACAATTCCATCCCTCTGAAATTTTGAATGACGCATGAAAAAGTATATTTTTTATTTGTTATTGATTATCTCATCCACCACAGATGAAGTAGCAACATTTTCAAAGCTTTATCTATGGTGTTGAAACCATTATAGTATCTTTGTTCTTGAACAGTCAAGTGATGGTATATGTGTATATGTATATATAATCTCAGATGATGATATAATAACATAAGAAAGAAACATTTTGATAGATAGGAGAAGAATTCAAAGGGAATCCAATTTTTGCACTTTGCATTCAAAGTCCAACAGCTCGAGGACGTGCCCAAAGGGCCTGTTTTGACCACTTCTTTCCGCGCAATTACAAACTCTTTTTAAGAAAAAGGGCAATAGGGCATAATATGATTATGAACCAACCGAAGTGCTATTAAATTAATCGGGACACGAACGAAACCAAACGAAAGAAAAAAGAACCAACAACCACCGCCAAGCTTCTATTCTATCTTCTCCTCCTCTTGGACCGCTGGTTTCAGACGTGGGTCCCACCACTCGATCGGACGGCACACCGACGTTGCAATCGAGGATTTGGTCACCTCCAAACTCTTAAACCCTCGCAAAAGCTAAAATAAAAACAAAAATAGAAAATAGTATTATATAGCACATATGCACACAACAAACGTCTTCCCTTTCGTCCTTTAAGTCTCAGCTTGTAAGCCCTCTCTTTCTCTAAGCGCCACCACCCCCTCCCTGCCACCACCGCCGCCACAACCACCGTGGAGGCCTGAGCTATTTTTGCTAATATTTTAGGGAGGTGGACAAAAGGTGAGTTCTTTTTGTGCTCAGATCAAGAGGATCATGATGCAGCAAACCAACGGTTCTGATCTGAGCCAACAGCAGCAACAACAACATCAACCGCATCAGCAGCAACAATGGATGCCACACATGCAGCATCAGCAACAGCAATGGATGGCCGCCATGCAATATCCTGCGGCGGCGATGGTGATGATGCAGCAGCAGATGATGATGTACCCTCCACAGCATCATCACCCTCAGTACATGACAGCTTACTATCAACAGCAGCAGCAACAACAGCAGCAATATCAGAAACACCCTCCACAACAGTATCACAAGCAACAACAGCCTATGTCTCCTGAGGATGCTAAGACTATTTGGGTTGGTGACTTGCTTCATTGGATGGATGAGACTTATTTGCATAGCTGTTTCTCTCATACAGGCGAGGTGATGATTCTTTTCTTTTTCCTTTTATCAGTTTTCTTTAGATAGTATAGTTCTGGGTTTTGGTGGGATTTCGTTTCTATCGTATAAAGTCCGGATCTTTAGTTAATAGATTCAGATTCAGTGAATGTAATCGGTTTAATTTGACGAGGTGGGTTGTCGTGGCTGTTGCCTTTTGCAGAAAGTTTTCTCTTGAATTTTTGTTTAGAAATTTGCTTTCTTTTGGGGAGCATTAGGTCATTAACATTGTTCGTTTGAATCATCTGATGCAATGCTAGATTTACTAAAATCCGCTTTATGAAGGCGTTCCTTATTGAAGCTTACACGAACTGTGTCTTTTTTAAAATAAAGTTTCTCCTGGATACGCTTGTCTGTCAAAATTACTCTCTTTTCTGTCCATCTGCTTCGGGTCGTTTCTATGACAGGTATAAATCTTACTGAAGGCAGTTTACACAATGGAAGAACATTGTAGTGTATGTTTGCTAAATTGTGGTATTTTTCAAATATCAGAAATGGAAGGATTCTCATTCTTGGTTTATATTCACACAGATGAATGTTAGTTACTGTATCAGGTTAAGATTAGATCTTGGAGGGAATTAGGATAAAATTAAAATTTTCGCGACATTCTTGCTTTATTTGATTAGAGAAGGAAACAGAAAGTTGAAAATATTTGAGATAGAGGATCACCCATATATTGTCCTCCCTTTCCATTTCTCTTTCCAAGGAACATGGAATTTAGCCAGTTGCTTGAGATGCTTCACCCAGTCGGCTGTTTTTATCTGCACAGTATTTATTGGAACCTGTTTTATCTGTTTATAATGAATGTTATCCTGGATTTATGATGGTTCTGTAAATTAAATGCAGGTTTCCTCTGTAAAGATTATACGCAATAAGCAAACTGGACAACCAGAAGGTTACGGATTTGTCGAGTTTTATTCACACGCAACAGCTGAGAAAATTTTGCAAAATTACAGTGGTGCTCTGATGCCAAATTCTGATCGGCCCTTCCGTCTCAACTGGGCAAGTTTTTCAGGGGATAGAAAAATGGAGGCTGGTTCTGATTTATCCATTTTTGTTGGTGATTTGGCAGCAGATGTTACTGATAATATGTTACAGGAGACTTTTGCTAACAAATATCCTTCTGTGAAGGGAGCAAAAGTTGTTACTGATTCAAATACTGGCCGACCAAAAGGGTATGGTTTTGTTAGGTTTGGTGATGAGAATGAGAGAACTAGGGCTATGGAGGAAATGAATGGAGTTTATTGTTCAAGTAGGCCTATGCGCATAGGTGTGGCAACGCCAAAGAAATCATCTGCATATCAACAACATTATTCTTCACAAGGTATATTCCAAAGCTCCTTGCTTTTTGCAGAACACTAGCATTTGGTTTTTACTTCTATTATGTAAATTTCTCTCACTTGCTACCTGCCTCGTCAGTCCTTTTACTGCATTGCCGGTTAGGATTTTCTAGGTTTATTATATGAGATTACAACAGTTTGTTTGTTTGATGTGATTTTTTTTCTCACCACATTGTTGCAAATTTGGTCTCAAAGAGACACTTTCTTTTTCTGGCCTTACTGGTCTTACTATTGCCTCCATAAGTGGCTGGAAGAAGTGTCACTTGACATTGGTTGTTTCGCATTTCTTCACCATGCTGATATACTTTCATGTTCTCTATTTTATGAAAATGTTCAATGAATCTTTGAAGGAGAATAAAGTACAAAATCTTTAACTAATTGTGTGCTTCTTTTTGGTTATTTCTGTCTAAAGCTTGTACTACCTCGTTTCTTTTTGTTTTCTTATGTTCTGGTTGTCCTATGTGTTGATATGATGCAAGCTTATATTTGGAAGCCCTTTGGGTGTAATTGTTTATGTTGATCCACAAATTTTTAGACATATGCTTTTGCATTTGATGCTCAGCGATGTAAAAACCTCTCGCTGTGTTTAGCTATATATTTGGGTCGCATCTTACTTTTTTACCATGTTTGATAAGTTGTGAATATGTTTTTGTTTGGTTACATAGTGCCATGTTTATTGATATTATGGATCTGAAGGTGAACTTGCTAGTGGAATTATAATGACTTTGTTTCCAATCAATCATCTTGCTTTTTCATTTTTTTTGTTGTCATTTGAACTCTTGGTTTTCATTTATCTGCAACATTTTGTTGTTTAAGATATCGTCTCTTTAAACTTATTTCCAGTTACCTTTAGCTTTTGAAAGTGATGGTTACTGCATTATGACTTCCTTGTGTTTCATGATATCAATCTGAATTGTAATGGAAATAGTTCATATGTACTTTGACTAGCTCTGGTGTTGGCTGGTGGACATGCATCAAATGGTGCAGCTGCCCAGGGTTCCCAAAGTGATGGTGACTCTAACAACACAACTGTGAGTTAGGCTCCTCCTTGTTTCATTGGCTCTGTTCAATCCTGTGAGTTCCTCATTCATGTGATGCTGCAGATATTTGTTGGAGGAATTGACTCTGATGTCAGTGATGAAGATCTGAGGTCGCCTTTCTCTCAGTTTGGTGACATTGTGTCGGTGAAAATACCAGTTGGAAAAGGATGTGGTTTTGTGCAATTTGCTAACAGGTATCCATATCTCAAACTTTTCCTCATCTTTTGTAAGTGATTTAATGTCTACTAAGGGATCAACATATGTATTAGTTTCAGGATCTTGTTTTGGGACCTTATTGATTATTGATGTGACAGATTGAATTGATTTTCATTGCACATATTTCTGATTGCAGAAAGAGTGCGGAGGATGCACTGCAGAGCTTAAACGGAACTGTGATTGGCAGGCAGACAGTACGCCTTTCTTGGGGTCGTAGTCCTGCAAACAAGCAGGTAAATTTGTCTCAGCATGAAGTAGTGTGCTATTTCGAAAGCATGTGCAACAACATCCATACCTGATACACCAGGGTGTTTTTCTTTTTCTTTTGATCCCCAATCATTGGTATAGGGAGGTACTTTATGCTACCGATAGCATTAGCATGGAGCAAACTTATTATATGGTACTGCAACTTATTTAATCTTGATTCCTGGAGTTTGGGATAACTGCTTTTCTTTTTATTTTTTTAATGGAAATTTGGAACTACTTTTTTCTCTTGTCTGACTAAAGCATGAAATGACTTTACCTTCTAGTTTTCTCTAAAGGTGTTGTCTGCACGATTTTCATTGTTATTGAATGTGTTGCCCTTTATCATTAAATCCTTTTGTATATTTGATTCGTGACAGTGGAAAGGTGGGGATCATGGTAATCAATGGAATGGGGCATATTTTGGAGGGCAAGGCTATGGATATGGTATGCCAGTGAATCAGGAACCAAGCATGTATGCTACAGCTGCAGCTTCTGGGGCTTCTTGACCAGTTCGTGTTACAATCTGAAGTTGCTGGCCAATGATAAAGTGTAGTAGTAATCAAAGCCAAGTTTGAAACTATTATGGCTTGAGCTACTGCTTAGTCCATATGTGGAGAGTTTAGCGTGATTGGAAACTGTATGTCCGCTAGTTGTGCTAGGATTGTAACAATAACTTGGAATGTTTAAGAGTCTGCTCTTGAAGTTTTGTTAAGTGGTGGGAATTGATTCGTTTGGTATTAGACCCAGGACAAGAAGAGATACTATGAAAAGGATGACTTTGAATGCTTGTTGCTTTTGCTGCCTGTTAGCCATACAGTTAATATATAGCATAAGGAATATAAATTGGGCTAGACTCAGAGATGAGAAGCTATTGGCTTTGCATGTTGCTGATCTTTGTTAAGCTATGATTGGCCATTTTAATAGTCTAGTTTTACCATCGAAATTGCTTGACATGTAATTGAGTTGCTTGACTTCAGTCAGTACAAGCTTGTCATTGCATCCTCCAATCTCTTCTCCGCCATTTGTTCCTAGAACACCCTTAGTAGATGCATAGACGAGGCATTTGTTTGCTGTATAACGTAAAAGCTATTGGGGCATTGGCTCCCAAACCAGAACCCGTAACTTTCCTTTTCTGTCATTTTTGGCCTGAACCTGAAGAGAGGATCTTACTAATTCTAAGGGGCCTATAAACAAGACACTATGAATTTCGGTGATAGACTCCAACTCTCCGTGAGACGTAAAAAAAAGATCCCAGCTTTCTATTCTGCAAAGCCGCAAGGTCAATGCACGTTAGTGAATGCCTTAACTTCCAATAAGACGCGGAGGAAGGTCACTTCTTTCAATTATCTAAGTTTGCTGTAACGAACTTTGTCATTAAACGACCGAGTTAAAATAGTAGTTCCAAGAACGTAAAACCTGAACGAAAGAAAACACAGAGATATAAACAAAATGCAGAGACTCAAAAACTTTGAACTTGCCTCCTCTTACCATTTTGAACAGAACATCGTCGCCTAGACTAATCCTAGTCCAAGGTTGTCGAAGCTGCTGTCAATGTTGTCTTTGTGTCTCTTAAAGTGGAATGCGATGCCCCATCGTTGGAACTGAAAAACCTGGTCTGCCCACAATTGCCAGGTTGGCTTTCTGCAGGTACATCCAATTGGGTGATCTTAACACAGTTTTCATATTCTTTCTTAAGATCCTAAAGAAAAAATTGTACCATCTCTCCCATGTTTGGAGAAAGGAAAAGAGAAATCCCAAGTAAACGTAAAACTCTTAATACAATACAGATCTTGTTTTGGCCAATATTCACACATTAAGGAGGACTTAGAACAATATTTCACCATTTTTTAGGATGATTAGTTGCTTCTCAAGTTTTTGAGGGCTTTTTTTGGCCATTTCACCATTTCTTCTTTTTAATCCTCCAAACCAATGTTAGCTTCTACATGAATTTAATTACCTTATCCCTATGAATGGCAGTGATTGATTACACCTTTAAATAATATTAAATTTGGCTATGATCGTTTTGTAGGTTACCTTTCACACAAATAGAAAATTTTATAACAACTAATATTGTTGTGGGCGGAGGCGGAAGAGTCATCCTAGTTGATAAATCATAGGTGAGGTTAGAATTTAACATTTTGGACTTTTGTGAGGATACAAATTAAGACTTCCTCACCTTCTTGGGGATACCAATTAGAAGCAATGTTACGTAACAGGTTTGGTACCGAAATGAGTTTTAGTATAGTATTGTACTGATATCAGTTAATACCGGATATCATTTCAAATAATTTTTTAAATTTATAAAATAGTTTCTGAAGTTTTTTTTTAAATTACAAAATAATCCATTGTCATATTATATAGTTATACTGTATATTTTTAACCATGTCTCCAAAAATTATAATAATAAATAATAATCACAATTTTAATTTAATTTATAAATTTTATTTAATAATTATTAATAAATTTTATTAAATTTAAAATATATTTTTAAAATATATAAATTTGAAATAAATTTTGATTTAATTATTATAATTTTATAAAATAAATATTAGTTTATAAATAATAATTGTTCAATTATTTATTTTAAAAAATAAAATATTTTATTTAATACCTTATTAATAAATATTATATAAAATTTGCAAAAAAGTTTCCTTATTTTTTAGAATTTTCAGTATCTGCCGGTACCATTTGTAACGAATCGGTGCCGACTAGTATTTAAATTCGGTACGACCGATCTTTTATTTCGTACTAATTTTGGTCCGGTACGAACCGGTATTCATATCACTGCTACAAAGAATGGAAAAAAGAAATTATAAAAAAGGAGATCATTTTAATTTTTGTTAGAGAAAAAAATGGCTCGACACAATCAATCATAGATTTGTATAGGAAAACACATCATCGACCAAAACGAATCCCTTAGCCACAAATGTTAACAAGCAACACTTTAAGCCATCAAGTTTGATGTTTTCTTGTTTTCTAGATATATATTGAATTTTGTGTTACATACGATGTGATATGAAAAGGATTCGCCCACATTAATTAAGGAAAATTATTAATTTGTGATAAACCAATCAACTTGCATGATAAAATATCAGACAGTAAACGAAGAAAAATAGTATGAGATAGTTGAACACAAATTCTACATACTGTTGTATATATCACGTGCCTATTTGCTTCAAGCAAAATGAAAGATAATGGAAAATTGCAGCATATGATAGTTGACATTTACTACTTTTTGCATAGACTTGTACTTAAACTATGGAATAATAATAATATGGATCATGGAATCATTAACTTGTTAGTTGTCATTTTCCTTTTCGCCTTTTTAATTATATAAATATAGAGTAGTTCATTGTAATGAACAAATGTATATAAGAAATTAGAAATTAGCAAGTAGGGTCATATATATATATATATAGTTAGGAATTATAGAGGAAATATTGGATTGATGTTTCTTAATGAGGAATAGGGTGTTTATGCATGAGTTGCCTCAATTAGAGCAAGTAAATAGTAAACATGGTTGTCATCTTGTACAAACAATAATGAAAAGAGGGTAAGAAGTATACTCACAAGAAGACGGTAATAGCAAGCAAAATAAGTAGTTTTGCTTTAAATCTATTTGTGTTCAACAATCAGCATGTACATTGAACAATGATTAAGAACAGGCATTAGAGGAGCTAATTACTCAATTACCTTTGTTTAATTACCAACCAGCATTTTTTATAAGGAGGGCCATGGTAAGGTTGACCACTTTAATCCAACAAATCAAGTCATTGTTGTTAAAATTTACAAATTTATAGTAAAAAAAATGAGGCTAATTAATGCAATTTCTAATTTAGATTTCGTAGGACAAAAAGAGACTTAAATCTGATTTTTATTTTTCTTTTTAATTTTTCAGAGAAGCCTTAGCCACCTGAATGATTGTTGAAAAACCCCAACTCCAAGAAAACATTCATGATCAATCAAGTCATCTAATTGAATTGTAGTTCAATAAATCCTAATTAGAGGACAATTAAAACATCACAAAATACACAAACACCCCCGGGAATCAATTCATCTCCCTTGTATGACCAACCTCTCCATTCTCCAAATAAAATAAAATATAGTCACAAATACTATAATGTATTAAATTGGTTGTTGTCAGTACAAGAAGATTTATATAGCCGCCTCATTCTGAATGAGAGTCTTATAGTCAAATCTCCTATGCTTCCCGTGTCCTTCCTCGCCCACCACTAATCACCTCCTCGCTTTCCTTATAAATTCGCGCGATTCGATCGATTTTCGCCTTCAAAACCCACAACAACCAGCGACCCCCCATTGTTACAGAGCTCGAGAACATGGAAATGGAGGTGGTTTTACCACTCGCGCCAGTGGAATTCAACTTCGACAGTAGTACTTGTTCTTCACCTTACATGACCGCACCTTCAAGTCCTCAACGGTTCGGCAACTTCTTCAGTGCCCCGACAAGCCCCACCCGAATTTCCGCTTTCTATCGTGAGCTTCGCGGCGTTTCTGATCATATTGCCACCAATATCTCTTCCTCTGCTATCCCTTTTGACTGGGAAGAGAAGCCTGGAACTCCAAAGTCTAGAAGGCGTGAAAGTCAGGAAGAGGGAAACAACAAGAGCAAGATCAGTACCGAAGATGATAATCATGGAGGTTTTGTTGCTGGAGATTTTGAATTCAACTTCAGCGGCCATTTGGAGCGTACATCGCTGTCTGCTGAGGAGCTTTTTGACGGAGGAAAGATCCGTCCTTTGAAGCCCCCACCCGGTTACGACTCCTCCGTCTCGTCTCCGATATCTCCAAGGTCACCGAAATTAAGAGCTAAGAAAGATGTTGACCCTTTTCAGGTTGCCATAGAAGAGACTCGTAGAAGAGAATTTATAACACCTCAGAATCAAGACACAGAACAAATTCGACGAGGAAGAGAAAGAAGTTCCAGTTCTTCATCTGTTACACATCAAGTACGTAAAGGAACCAGATCCTTGTCACCTTTACGTGTCTCTGAAATCTTGTTTGAACATGATCCAGGGAGTACCATCTCAACAGGTGACAAAGTTTCGACTACTACTACTACTACAAGTAACGGAAAAGCATCCTATGTATCATCGATCCTCTCAGCGATGTCGTTTTCCAAGAGCTACAAGAAATGGAAACTCAAGGATTTGTTGCTCTTCAGAAGCGCGTCAGAGGGTAGAGCAAGCAGCAAAGATCCAATGGCTAAGTATGCAGTGTTGTCAAAGAGGGAGGTGGTAGAGGACGTCAGAAATTCAAGTTTCCGATCAATTGACAGTGGAGGAAGTTCCCGCAGGCGAGGGCCGCCGGTATCAGCTCACGAGATGCATTACACGGTGAACAGAGCGGTGTCGGAGGAGATGAAGAGGAGGACCTTTTTGCCGTACAGGCAAGGGCTTCTTGGTTGTTTGGGTTTCAATCCTGGGGTGCATGAGATCTCTAGAGGTGTTGGGTCTTTGACACGTGTATGAATCTGCTTCTGGTTCTGTCTGTCAAGCAAACGAGATCTTTTTCCTTCAATTTTTTTGGCTTATTTCTCTTTCATTTCTTTCCACTCCTCTCATGATCTCCGTTTTGGTTAATGGTACTTTGATATACGTGTTCGTTACAGTATAGTGTGTCACTTTCCATTGAAATGGACACAAATTGTATAAAATCACATTATTGGTGAACAAGGGGGCATTTAAAGGGCTATATAGAAAGGGAACTGGTTTTGACTGGGAGTTGTCTGGAATATTTATTGGCTAATCTATCTGTTTAATAAGCAGAATGAAGTCACTTTACTTGCCTAATAATTCCCAACACGTTTGATTGTATTCCATGCTTTCCAAACTCATTTTTTGATGGTCCAAATAGGCAGCTTGCAGGTTTTTTTTTAATCACTAACGTCTCAAGACCAGAACATTAATGTGAAAAATAAATCATATGAGCTTGTAGATTTGGATACAGCAAGGTTGGAATAGGTTGTTAGTATAAATCATTTAATCGAAGCTTATGGTCTTCTTGGGCCATATTTCTCGAGTATGGTTCTCAGTACATAAAAAGTGAAGGTCCGACATGCTGTGTATATATATATATATTTAAATTTGGCCCTTTCTCTGAACGGACCAATCTAGAGTTAAAACAAGTATATATTCCCAGCTAGGTCACCGGAAAGTGGCAAATGTTGGAGAATGATAACACAACATGGAATAGCCAAAAATATAATATAATATATATATTTATAACCAAAAGGAAACGCACACATGGGTTGGAAAGAGATTTCCTTGACATAATCATTAGGTTTATGGAATAATCACGCTCATGATCTGGTACAGTGTAAAGTTGTGACATGTTTTTTGGCCCCTCCAATAGTCAAACATAAGCTGCAAGAACATGAATGTATGTATGTCAAAACAGGATAATCTATGTGCCTGTGCTACAGCATCAAGATTTCAATTCCAACAAAAGAATGAATAATCCACGCCTCTTTTTTGACGAAACCACGAGATTCTATGGGTATTCACTTGTTTTAACACGAATGCAAAACCAATGATAGCCTTTGCCTTCAATTTCTGAACATGATCTGCAGATTCTAAATGATTACTATTTTTTAAAATAGTAGCTTGAAAATTCACTCCCTTTGTATCTTTGAAGTAACCTGAGAGTTCCAAACAAAAGAAAGGAGACGAGAGAGGCTATGCTCAATTTTTTTTGAGATGTTTTAGACTCTTACATTACATGTGGAGTGTCTTAAAAACGTTATAACATTGGTGTGACTTGTATCTGATGTTGTACTAAGAACTTGAGACACCAGGACGAGGAATGGTGAAGAGGACAAATGAAATTTTGCATTACCAACAAGCAAAAGCTGCTAAGTTAAAAGTAGGTCTACAAGGTTCAGAAGTTATGGCATTTACATTTACAGGGACGTATCAGGAGAAACGGACACACCATTTGACAAAATGATCGTTTCATACATGTCCATGTACGAATATTTTGCCCATTCACTTGCCTTTCTGCTAATCCTTCAAATTTTGTTCTGGTGATAGAAATATATGTATATATGTAGAATTTCATGGTTACTCAAACTTTGAGTTAGAACTAAAATCCTCTGGTAGGGTATCAGTATCGACAGATTTGTAGCAGAA
This sequence comes from Erythroxylum orinocense, assembly GCA_025531955.1. Classification (NCBI taxonomy): domain Eukaryota; kingdom Viridiplantae; phylum Streptophyta; class Magnoliopsida; order Malpighiales; family Erythroxylaceae; genus Erythroxylum; species Erythroxylum orinocense. Next base: position 34,133,341 of record JANZLX010000213.1, read on the forward strand.
AGAGGCATAAAACGTTAAGTGATGATTCATATACATGGATAACAAAGGTTTTGGGATTTGTTTTAGTATGGAAAAAGATGAGTACGGGCATGCTTGCAGAAGCTATAACCTCTTATTACAGAAGACTAGTAATGCCGATAATAGAGGAGACCTACATGACATGTGTCCACTAATTATGCCATAACTTTATTCTCAGGGGTTGTTAGAGAGGCAAAGTCTAAAAGGAGGGGACATTATGCCATTAATGTACTGTTTGCAATAATGGGGCGAAATTCTCAATGACCACCGCTTATAATTTAAATTTCTGCCAAAAAAAAAAGAAGAAAGCCTTGAGAGAATGATGATAGTGATCATGGGCATATATATATATACACACATACTATGCTAATGGGCTTTCTGTTATATCTGATTATCATCTATAGTTTCATTGCATGGTCGTTGGAGATAATGATGTGTTCATGAATGATACTGCAATTCCATAAACCAAATTGTTCGAGAATGAAAAAATCTATCGTCTTCAAGCTATTGGTTATTGCGTACTAATGATCCATCAGTCCAAACGAACTCAGCATAATCCAGCACGTCAGGATGACTTCATATTCCATTAGACGATCAGGTCAGGCTTGCAGGAATGAGTTGTGCTGCTTATATTATATGCATTAGCATAACATCAATTTATTATTCATATTATGGTTGTATTATTTGTAATTATTTTAGAAGTTACTGAAGGTTAAAAGTTGTTGTTCAACCAATATTTTATACAGTGGGGGAGCCAAAGCATGTAGCCTTTTTCCTTGGTAGCCCTTGATCCTTCCCTAACTGTCCGCTAAGCCTTGTACATACTTTTAAAGCTCCTGTTATCTTTTAATATTCGAGCAGAAGGAAGCTAAAGCTATGCGTTTTTTCTTTTATTTGAATAATATTTTATGTTGTTATCAGTTGCTTCTTCATCTCTTTTACGTAATCAGTTCTTATTTGTCTATTGCAATCATTAAATTTATTCCAACACCCACAGCAATTCATATTTTTAATGTCAATTTCTTGGTTTTGAATTATTACTGAGCCATGAATCAGATAATCATTCTCCCTTTCCAATCAAGTAATGTGAACGGGATAGGGACTTATAAGGGTTAGTATAGTCTAACACCATTAGAACTGTGGCAGAATTATGATTTCGCTACGTTAATGTTAGCATACTTAATTGCCTTTTTTACGTTTTTAACATCATCTCTATACACAATTTACTGACCTGTCCATCTTTGCTTGTTTGCTTGACGAGTACTGCCTTGGCACTTTTTATTTGTTGCAAATTTCTTTTCTTTACAAAGTTTGACTGACTTCTTACATATCATTCTGGTCAGAAAAGTGATGTTGAATTCAAAGTTTTTCAGATCCAGAATTGAGACCAATGCACTGGATAACAAGAGATCATATGATTGGGAAAGTTTGATAAGAATGGTCAAAAGTATCATTCTACACGAGCACAAACAAAAACTAAGAGCCAACCTTTGCTCCCTTATCCTGGTCAGATGATACATATGTCGACGGAATATTTGGTGGAAGGATGTTTTCACTATTAACAAGCAACGTATTGGTAGCAAAGTTTAGCTTCTGGCATCTCATGCCCTTTAATCAGTTATCCAGCCTTAGCCTTAGTTACAGTAGCTATATTATTTCTCAAGGGATGGAAGAAGTGGAGAATAAGATATGAATATGACTTAGGAACCAAGATTACTGTAACTTTTCAATGATCATGTGTTTTAGTATATTAAGTGCTCTTCAGTACACCAGACAGCCTCCAAGGAACTTAAAAGGTCAATTCCGATGGACACTAGTGCAAGCATTTAGCGTCGTGGTAGCATCAAGCTTTGACGTGTGCTTGTTATGTGGTCAACAATTGTCCCTACAATCTAATAAATAGATAATGACTTTGAGAGCTCAGCCGGCCGATTTTTATGACTCGAACAAGTCAAACGTTGGCAGAGGCAGCACTGAATTAATTGTTCTCTCCTACCCACGTTCGAGTATTGCATTTTCAAGATTTAATGTCTAATTCTCACTACAAAGTTAGCCAAGTCACAAGTTCTTTCATTAGATCCATAATCCACACCAATCAGAATCATAAGCCACAACACTGACCCATGACCACAATCACAACGTTAAGAATCATAAGCCACAACAATGACACGTGACCAGCAGTTATATGCCACAACCTTGCGTCGTCCGCACCCCATACTCAACTAAATCATCTTCACCTTCGCTCGAAATGTACTTCCCATCCATGCTCCAAACGCAGCATAGCAGAACACCGAACTTTTTGCACTGCATATAAGTTGGTTCACTTGAATAGATAAAAAATTCAGCCTGTTCCAACTGTAGCTAAGTAGGTCCGATTGGTAGAATTTTATTATAATTGTGAACTAGTATAATAAAATATTGTGTACAAATCCCAATTAATTAGATGTTAATGATAATTCTCTTTCTAACGTGTCATTATGTCTGCGCTTATGGGCTTGCTATGATAGGTAAGCTTGGCCTATATATTATAAAGCATAGGAGGCCCTACTACTAGCCAACCTTTAAATACAGTCGCTCAATTGAAAACTGTACGTGTTCTTTTGCTGATTAAGGTTCGGAATAGTAGTAGTAAATCCTCTGCGTTTCGATCATGTCGTTTCACAGAACGTTACAATGGATTCAACGTTACCCCAATTTCCAGATATTTATCCTTTCAATTATTTAATATAGTATGTTACAATTCTATGGTTAATTATTTATGTTGATTAATTATGCAATTAATCTGGAAATTTCGTATTAAATTTCTTTCAATTGGTATCAAAGCTGATTAACCCTAATTGTGACTGCTGATTTTGTGTAATTTTCGGGATATTATTTTCATGGAATTTGGGGTTTTTCGGATTTGTTAATTGTTTTTTGTGAAATCGATTTTTATGGTTATTGCCTTGTTTCGGTTTGGTGTCAAAGAATGTAGTAAGTTTGTTAAATTTTCTGTTGTCTTTTAAAACCCTAAGAATTCGATGAACCGAAACCTGAGATGTTTTCTTCGATTTTTTCGAACCACGTTCAGTAGCTTTTTTCATGCAATTGAGAGAGGGCTTTCATAGATCGTAAACTTTTGAATCTATTGACACAAATTTCGTTGAAAACAGATCAAAATTGAGAGAGATATAAGCATTTTTCGAAGCGGGTCGCAAACCGGATCGGGCGACCCAGATACCAACCTGCCGGGTGAGGAAGATGAAGCTCGACCCGGCTAGCCTCACCCACGTGCACTGGAGGCCCGTGTTGGCGCGTGCGGCTTCCTTTGGTGGTTATTTTTTCCTACTTCTTCTACTTGCCCAGTACTATGTTATGGTACTTTTTCTGAAATTTTTGGAAAGCTAGAATTTTATTTTTATTTTTCCCGAATTTTAAAATTAGTAAAAATATATTGTACTCTCCAATTTTTTTCTTGAAAAGTTTTGTACCTATTCCTAGTATTATATGGGCTTGTGGAGGCTTATGTACTCTCAGTGTTATATAGTTATGCACCAAAATTAATTTTGGATGTCATTTATGCATATAATGTTATATTATATGATTTCTATGGTTAATTTTGTAATTGTGGTGCTAATTGAATCTATGGGAACAATCTTGGAGAATGTTATTGAACTATTGTCATTAATTTTGTGTAATTGTGAGTTCGCCTATCATGAGACCAATTATTACAAATTGTTGTTGTGATGTTATTGGGCATAAATTAGATGCTATGTTAATGATACACTTACCCTATCGGTTTGTCTTTATCAATGTGGTTTCTAATGTTTTGTTTAATTCATTGAATTATGACTTTAAAGTTTTCAATATCCTATCGATATTAGATTTAGGGCATAGTTTAATGTTCTGGGTGATCTATGTTGTAATTCAAGACCCTTAGGTAGGATTGCAATTACATGAAAACCAAGTTGTGTTGTTGCCCAATTTTGCTAGTTAGTGATACATTTGCTAAATCTCCTTGCTTTGTATAAATTTCCAGCTTTGAATTCTTTGATTAGGCTTAATGGGACCAATTATAAGGACTGGCTTGAATCTTTAAATCTTTTTTTGGCGGTTTCTAATGTTGATGTTGTTCTCACTGAGGATGAGCCTACACAATCCACTGCTGAGACTTTCGCTGCAGATAAAGCTAGATATGACAAGTAGGTTCGTTCTAACAAGGTCTGTTTGGTGACCATCAAGTATACAATAGAGAAAATTTTTAAAGAGAGCATCATTGAAACTGATAATGCCAATATATATATATATATAGTGGTTGATCGTTTATCATCTTCTGAACTTGCCCAATCTGAATCAGAATATATTTCAATTGTTCTTTGATCTCCTTTCTTGAATAGCAGTCTTTTTCTTGAAATACCTTTTAGATACCGTAGGATCTTATAGACCGCCTCCAACACTCACGACAAGTATTCAGTACCATTGTTAGTATGAAGGATTTGAATACTAGTTTGGAATCGATTCTTTTTTGTGATCCTTGTTGTGCATCCATCCAAAAGGATGACAAACTCTCCAATAGCCAGTGTCCTCAAAATGATAAAGATAAGTCAGAGATGAAAAAAGTCCCATATGCTTCTAGTGTTGGCAGTCTTGTGTATTCTAAAGTTTGTATACGTCCTGATATTGCTTTTATTGTTGGTGTACTTGGGAGATACTTGAGCAACCCTGGTGTGGGTCATTGGCAAGCTG
>JANZLX010000213.1:34138183-34157471 GCA_025531955.1 Erythroxylum orinocense
TGGTATAATAAATTTGCCTCGTGGATGTCCGTTAAACGGACTTGTATGTCCGTTAAACGGACATAAACTAGCCAGGCTATCCAAATTCATCCGAGACAGTCCGTTAAACGGACCTGCATGTCCATTAAATGGACATGAGCCATCCAAAGTGTTCCGATTTACCCGTAGCTGTCCGTCAAACGGACATGGGAATACACAATTCTCTCACACCCTCTTCAAAACCTCTAATCCCTCGTGCACCAAATCGTTAGGGTTCTAACCCTTAGTAGGGGACCGAGATATTACATCATGTGGCATTGTATAGGTGGAAAACAATGCAAAAAAAGCACGAAATCATTTGCTAGCAGGCACTAATGTGCCACATGTAGTGCACATAGCATAAATGAAATTATCTTTTCATTTGGATTTAGGATTTAAGATTTAAAAAAAATTTTGACACAAGGGATAATGTTATAGAAATAAAACATAGGGGTGGTTATTAATATTTTTTAAAAGTCAAAGGGTATATTGTTAAAATACAAAAGTATAAGAGGTACAATGAATTTAACCCTAAAGAAAAATAATAAAAGGTAAAAGAATTAAAAAAAGATACTGAATTAGTCAACCTTCTTAAAACATTTGATCCACAGATAACGAAAGTTCATCATTTAGTCTTGTAAGGCTTCGAATATTGAAAGATCTTAGAAATATATGTCATATATGACATAAATTTAATACAATCACATATATCTAGTAAACTTACTAACATGAATTAGAATGTAGAGTGTGACAAATAACAATAATAAATGATCTTTAATGTACTATGTTTTGTTTATTGGTTTCAATTTCTCTAAACTTTATACTGAACTATAAAAGAAATTTGTATTTTCTCTTAATGTATGCTAACCTACATTAAAGAAAATCTTTATAAGGTTAAAACTTATATATATAGATATATTATTTCTCATAGTATTGTTTTTAAATATTTGAATGTTTTAGAAGACATATAATCAAGTTCAAACTATAAATATGCCTAATTACCTACGATATTTTTAGGAATGACCCAAATCTTAAAATTTTTATTTATATTACAACAATGCAAAATAAGACATACAATTGAGAAGAAATTATGATTGTCAATATATAAACAATGCAATCATAATATGTGAAAAGATAATTGCATATAAAACAAACTTACATTCATCTTTAAGTAATAGTGTCAAAAGAATTCAAAACACTCATACTACAAACATCTTCCTAAAAAATAGCAAGGTAAAGTCCTTTAGTTAAATGATTAGACAACATATAACAAGTTAAAACATGCTCTACCATAATATCACCTTTATATACTAGTTCCTTTATGGTTAAATATTTAACCTCTAAATTCTTAAAAACTATAAAATTCCAATCATTGTTACTAAACAACACTATAAAAATACCATAGTATAAATGGATAAGTCTAGCAAATGAATCAATCATAAACAACTAAGAAATTAAATTTCTCAACCAAGTTTTTTGTAAAGCAGTTCTATAACATGTAACAAACTTATCACATATAGTAAATTCTTTTCGTTTGATGTTTTGTTGTAATTATTATTTTATTATATGATTAAATTGTGATATTTTAAATATTTTGTATTGTTTAAAATTTTATATTTTCATGATGATTAGCTGATCTTTTTTCATATTAATTGTGCTTATTATTTATAAGTGAAAAATAATATTAATAAAAATAAATAAATTGTTGTTATTTTAATTTTCTATTATTATGATTTTTTAGACAGAGTTGTTATAAATTTATAAATTATACAGTACAATATATTTAAGGAGTAATTGGAAATTTAAAAAAATTAGGGATTATTTTATAAATTTAAAAAATTATTTAAAATAGTACCTGATATTGATCGGTATTGATATGGCATCGTACCAGAACCAAATCAATACTAATACTAATATGATATTTATAACATAGATATTGACTCGTGGAGAGCATGCAAATCATGCTCGTTACATTTATTGGTGTACCATCAACTTTATACACGCATGCTATCTAATGATATGTCGCGACATGTGTTGTGCACTCGTCCTTCATGCTCCAATCATCCGTGCATAAAAAGAGTGCTTCCCCAGTGGCTTCTTCAGGTTGAAGCCTCAAGCCTCCAAGTAGTTATCGATTTTGATACAATGACAGTTTCTTCTAGAGATTTTCGTAGACTTTTGATGATATTTTTCAAAAAAAAAGAACCAACGTTTTCTGTAATTTTCAAACAGAAACCAATCCACGTACCAAATACACTATATAATTAAACATATTTATTTCTCTAATTTCTTATGCATAAATTAAAAAATATTCTTATAACCGTGGAACAAGTCTAACACTGTTAAATAAAGCATGAATTTTATTGTTGATGTAACTATTTGAGACTGCATGTGAGTGAATTTGAAGTCCATAATTTGGAGTTTTGAAATTGATGTGATAATAGAAGTGTTTTGAACTTTTACATGGACTTTAAAATTTTCGGGATGTCAAAATATAGTCATTGTGTTGCCGAAATTTTTAATAAATTGAAAAACAAAATTTCACTGTTTATATTTCTTATTGTGAATTGAAGCTTTTCCTTAACAAAGACAATAGGCTTAGCTTCACAGGAACTTTCCAGTTGACTCGGATATCAACTAGAGAGTCACCATGGAATGTCGAGTAGTTCGCCTAGTCATTACAGGATAAGGGCCTGTCAAATTAGGTATCAGAGCTCAACTTTTAAAAATGGGTTGCCTCCTTTGTGATTTAAGTTTTTATGTTAAAGTTTTACACATTACATTTTTCTCGAATACACAACACGATGCATAGACGAGGCCGTGGACGTCCCAAGAGAGCCATTCCAATGGCTCCTAAACCTGGGTCACCTCCAGCACGAGAGGATGGCCATGTTCTAGAGTCAGCAAATGCCTCCATAAATCAACCACTATCTCAATCTTCAGGGCCAGCAGAACCAACCAGAGTGAGTTTTAATGCAAAATAGATGGCTCAAATTCTTGCTCCGACGATGCGACAGTCACGTGAAAGTGTGGAAGCTTTTGGATGCTTAATTGAGCACATCTGTAAATTGGGTGCCAAGACTTTTAACAAGAGTGGATATCCCGAGAGTGCACTCATATGATTAGATTGGGTCATGAAGATATACAGAGTTGTCAGATGTACAGATGAGTAAAAAGTTGTGTTCTCCACTTTTCTCCTCGAGGACAAGGCCAAAGATTGGTGGGAAGCCATTGAGAGATAACATCTGGATGAGGTATCTTGGGTAGAATTTCAGAGAGAGTTCAGGCAGATTCTACCCACAGAGTTATAAGGATGCAAGGGTAGAGGAATTCTTCCATTTGGGGCATGGTTTGACATCAGTGATAGATTATGAGAAGAGATTTGCAGAACTTGTCAGAAGTGTTCAGTTTATTGTTGATAGTGAAGAACAGAAGTGCAAGTGGTTTGTTACAGGCTTGAGTCCTAGAATACAGATTCACCTATCATTGGCTTCACAGACACACTACAGGGAATTAGTTGAAGTTGTAATAAAAGTGGAGAGAAATGCAACAACAATCACTCAGAGTTCAAGATTAGAATAAAAGCGCAATGCACCAGTTCGTTCATCTCAAGGTTTGTTTAAGAGAAATAAATCAAGATGGAGTGATGGTAGGAGGTTTAATAGAGGCAAATCGTCCATCCAGGGATCTTTTGGGTCACCTATTACGCCCAGAGACTCCCGTGATAGTAGGACCCTAGTGCCAGAGTGTGTTACATATGGAAAAAGACATTTAGGTGAGTGTCGGATGAATATGATGAGTTGCTATTGTTGTGGTTAGGAGGGTCATTTCATCAGAGATTGTCTGCAGTTAGTCACCCCAGAGAAGTTGGTGGCTAGATATTCAGCACCTCCATAAGCTAGAGGGGGTTACGGACAGGGCAGCCAAGGTTCTCAGACTAGAGGGTCAAGTTTTACTGGATCTGGTAGAGGTCCCAGTGGTAAGGGAGCAGCCCCTATAAGATAGGTAAGTTGACCTCGTATATAAGCCCGAGTTTTTGTAGTCACTTAGTAGGAGGCCGATACCATACTAGAGATAGTCACCGGTATGATTACTATTTTTTATCATGATGTATATGCTTTAAAATATCCTAATGCTACACATTCTTTAATGTTTATGAATTTTTATGTAAAATTGAGTGTTGAGCCTTAATTATTAAACGTTGGGGTAGTAGTTTCCATTCTAGCTGGGAACTTACTCTTCGCTGAAAGTGTGTTCGTAGATAGTAAAATACTGATTGAAGGTAAGGAATTTCCAACATACTTTATCATATTGGATATCTGAGATTTTGATGTTATTCTTGGAATGGATTAGTTATCTACACATCATGCAGTGGTGGATTGTTTTAAACAGTAGGTTAGGCTGAGTCGGTTAGGGAAACCAAAGGAGATATTTCGTGGATTACAGAAAGTTCTTTCCACTAGTATCGTGACTGCCATAGTAGCTAATATAATACTCTATAAAGGAGGCCAGGCATATCTGGCTTATATGATTGAACAGAATAAAAATGAGATTCAACTTGGAGATATTCCAGTGGTCAAGGGGTTTCCTAATGTATTTCCATCGGATCTTCTAGGATTACCCCTAGATATGGTAATAGAGTACGAGATAGATATACCATCAAAAACCTAACCGATTTGCATTACTTTGTACAAATACGCTCTAGCAAAGTTGAAAGAATTGAAAGTGCAAATGGAGGAATTATTAGATAAGGGTTTTATGAGACCTAGCACTTCTCCATAGGGGGCTCCAATCTTATTCGTGAAAAACATGGATGGGAGTTTAAGATTGCGTATCAACTACAGACAACTGAATAGAGTGACAGTTAATAACCAATATTCACTCCTTAGGTTCGATTAGCTACAAGGATCCAATGTGTATTCAAAGATTAATATAAGATCAAGTTATCATCAGTTGAAAGTTCACAGTGAAGATGTTTTGAAAACTGCCTTTAGGATGAGGTACGAGCATTATGAATTTTTAGTTATGCCTTTTGGATTAATGAATGAATCAGCTGCTTTTATGGATTTGATGAATAGGGTGTTTCGAGAGTACCTAGATAAGTTTGTGATTGCGTTTATTGATGAAATATTGATGCATTTAAGAAGTCAAAAGGATCATATAGAACACCTTCAGATTTTACTACAAACCCTATGAGAGCACCAGTTATATGCTAAGTTCAGTAAGTGTCAATTTTGGCTTGATAAGGTTACTTTCTTAAGTTCATGTCATTTTAATTGAAGGATTTAGTATGGATCCACAAAAAATTGAAGTTGTTACTAATTAGAAACCTCCTACCACTATGATGGAAGTCAGGAGATTTTTTGGATTGGAAAACTATTAGAAGAAGTTCGTTAAAGGATTTTCCAGAATAACAAGTCTACTAACCAAGTTGACATGAAAAGAGGAGAAGTTTGGGAGATCAGATGCTTGTCAATGAAGTTTTGATGAATTGAAAGAAAGGCTAACAACAGCTCCTGTACTTACATTACCAATAGGGATTGATGGATTTATAGTGTATAATGATACCTCAAGACGGGGATTATAATGTGTGCTTATACAGAATGATAAGGTTATAGCCTATGCTTCTAGGCAATTGAAGAAACATGAACAAAACTATCCTATCCATGATTTAAAATTGGTAGTAATATTTTTTGCATTAAGAATATAGAGGCATTATTTGTATGGTGTTCCCTGTAGGATTTTCATTGATCATAAGAGTCTGTAATATTTGTTCACTCAGAAGGAACTGAACATAAGGTAGAGGCAATGGTTGGAGTTAATAAAAGATTATGATTGTACGATAGAGCACTATCCCAGAAAAGCTAATGTCATGGTAGATGCCTTAAGTAGGAGACCTACTAGTTCGATAGCACAATTGAAGATGATATATCTTTCACTTCTAGTGGAAATGAGGTCTTTAAGAGTGAAATTGGATATGATAGATTCAACAGCATTAATTGTTACCTTTTGTGTTCGTCCTATCTTGGTGAATCAGATTGGAGAGGGACAAAAACAAAATCCACAATTGATGAAGATGAAGACCAAATTTGAGACTGACAGAAAACAAATCTTACAATCAAGGAAGATGGTACAATGATAAGGGGAAATGATTATGTGTACTGAATATTGAAAGCTTAAAGAAATATATCTTAAAGGAATCTCAGTCCTCAGCTTATGCTATGCATCCAAGTAGCACAAAAAAATACCACACTCTAAAAAAGCACTATTAGTGGAGAGGGATGAAAAAGGAAATAACAAAAGTGTCTAACTTGTCAGCAGGTAAAAGCAGAACATTAGAAGCCTGTAGGATTAATGCAACGCCTCCCTATCTTAGAATGAAAGTGGGAGAATATTACTACGGATTTCATTGTAGGACTTCCACGATAATATTGGTGCTTGTGGATAGGTTAACAAAGTTCACACATTTCCTTCCAATTAAGAATGACTATTCCTTAAACAAGTTAGCCCAGTTGTGTGTGGATGAGATAGTGAGACTCCATGTTACGCCAATTTCTATTGTCTCAGACCGTGATCTTAGGTTTACATCAAAATTTTGGCCCAGCTAACAAAAAGCCTTAGGTATACGCTTGAAGTTTAACACTGCTTTTCACCCTCAGATGGATGGTCAATTAGAGATAACTATTTAGACACTTAAAGATATATTTAGATCCTGTGTCATGAGTTCAAGGGGAGTTGGGACACACACCTACTACTGATAGAGTTTGCCTATAATAATAGTTATTAACCTAGCATTGACATGGCCCCTTATGAGGCATTTTATGGAAGAAAATGAAAAACTCCAATATGTTGGGATGAGGTTGGTGAAAGGAAACCGATAGGTCTCGAACTTGTGCAGGTGACAACATATAAAGTTCAGATTATTTAGGACAAATTAAAGATAGATTAGGAAAGATAGAAAAGCTATCTAGATAATCATCGTAGAGATCTTGCATTTGAAATTGGAGATAAGGTATTTCTTAAAATGCATATTGAGATTTGGGAACTCGGTAAATTAAGTAAGCATTACATGGGACCGTATAAAGTTATGGAAAACATTGGATCAGTAGAGTATCGATTGAAGTTACCAAACGAACTTACGAGGATTCACAATGTTTTCTATGTGTCTATACTTTGCAAATATCTAGTTGATCCATCTCATGTAATCATAGAGCTACCAGTGAATTTAAAGGAAGATTTGACTTTCGAAGAAGAACTGGTGCAAATTCTTGATCGCAGAGACCAGGTTTTACATAATAAGATTATTCATTTAGTTAAAGTGTTGTGGAGGAATCACGCACTAGAAGAAGCTATATGGGAGCTCGAGCACCAAATGCATGCATTATGTGGGAGACAAGTATTGTTGTGGATGTTACAAGGTATTAATGGCTTAATTAAATAAAGATGGTGAGGGACAAAACAATGGATGACTATTGGTAGTTAAGCTTGTAAAGTGTGGACAACCATCTTCAACATGTAGCATATAAAGCAAAGATAGTGAGACCTGCTCCACCTTCATTCCACCGAAGCTTTAGCTCTCTTTTGGACCAAAATTATTGAAGAATAATTGAAGTTACTCCCTTCACACATAGGTCTTCCAAGTTACTACCTTTGGGAAATGAATTCAGTATGTTGATTAAGCCTCCAACCATGGACAACACCTCCATCAACGCCAATTACATGCAGGGAAAAGATGGGCAACACGTTACCATCTGATTTTAGGTATGTTAAACCACTCTTTTCCATCCTCATTAGCTGGTCACGTGAATTCTAAAGCTAGAAACATGAATTTTCTTACGAATTGTGTGAATGTTTAAACATGATTTGAAGAAAGTGGTAAGTGTTCCTGACTATGTTTAGTGAAATTTCGTATTAGATTCTCATTTTCCTTGAATAGTCCTAGTGTTTTGGCCATAAATTAGTCTACAGAACTCCAAAATGGGGTGATTCCAACTGTAAATAAAACCTAAGACATAGCCCTACAAATATTTAGAAGATACATAAACCTAATTCTATCTGAGTGATATTGAAAATTGAAATTGATTATGGTAACCTGATATTGTCCCTGTATTGAAGCAGCTTGTAATATCTGGTACGTGTTTCACAATTTAGAGGATGAAATGCATGATTTTTGATGATATGGAAACTAGAGACATAGAGGAACAAATGTCTAGAAGACTTTAGAACTTAATTTGAACGTTTGATATGTGAAAATTAAGGAATAGGTGGAGGCATGGTTAAATGAAGAGAAAAACAACGTGGTAAATGTATATCTATGTCTTAAAAATGTTATTCAATGGGTATTAATTGGCAACATGTAGATGCTATAGGTGGCTTAATGGTTATTCAATGGCAGCATGCATGTTGTATATAGTTTAATGGTTCAAAGTAAGGGAAACAGTAGGTATATACTACGTACATTATTTAAATGGAAAGAAGACAATATGTATTAATCATGGAAGTTGTTCAATGGTTGAATAAAAAAACTAATTTTAATTGTACTAAATGCTATGATTTTGGTTAACCCCTTTGTTATAAAATTTGTAAAATAAGGTGGTAAGTTATGGATATACTTGGTAGGTTTTAGGAACCATTCAGGGGTCTACCTTATAGCTGAGTAAGACTATAAAGTTTTCTCAATCACTGTAAACTCGGGACTAATAAATGAAAAACACTGAACACGTAAGGGAAGTTTACGATAAACAACAAACTGTGAGTGTACCTTTAAATTGATTTTATAAAGATGGGTTTTACCTTACTTTGAAAAGTGTGTTTATGAATAATTCCATTGGCGCTACTACTTGAATTTTAAGGTTAATCTTTATGAGATTTACATATGCTTTGATTCAGCATTGAATTGAGTTTTGAATGCACTTGGAAACTAATGAGATGTACACATGCTTTGAATTGGCATTAAAGTGAAATTTGCATATGCTTTGAATTGGTATTGAAATGAGGCGCGCTTACGTATTAATTGTGATTTAGCCTATGGTATGTCGATTGATATTTATAAATATGATTATATCAATCAGAGTACGTCCTAACGTGCATGGTAGTGTTTGGGGGGGCATCTGTCACTAACATGGGTGGTGTTATGTCTGTAAGTATGTCTTGTGAGTCACCATCTGCACGTGTGGAGTATATATTATGGTAACACTATTACGGGTAAGCGATGCAAAACTAGCTCCATAACCACTTATTTATATATAGTGCTAGCATCGTTCTGAGTAATCAATGTAAAACTAGCTTCATAACAATCGGTATATAGAGGTTAATCAGGCACAGGTAACTGATGCAGAACCAACAGCTCCATGGCCTTACACCTAAAGGTACCATATGGCAAAGAAAAATAGTGATATGCTAAGAAAGTTCATGAAAGTATTGTTTGCCATCATTGTTTACTTTATAAGAAAAGTGGAACTTGATATCAGAAAAATATATATATGTTTTGTTTTACATATACATTGATCTTATGAAAAAGAAAAGAATATGTTTTTTAAGAACATTGATTATTACTTGAAAAGAAAAGAAATTGTTTTCTTTTATGGAGGTTAATGTTTATATAAATGTTTTTTCTTGTTGGAAATCAATAACACTCACTAAGCTCGTTTAGCTTACCTTTGATTTTTGTTTTTAAATAAAACCTCCTAGATACATGCTCAGCGGCTTCAGTAGCAGGGACTCCACCTCGCAAATAGTCAACTTCGTTGAATGCTGCAATGCAGGCAATTTTATTTTGCCTTGTACATATTTTTTAGAACTGTTGCATATCTTTAAACATGTTTTGGAAAGTACATTTATCTAGAGAATGGATATGAGTAGAAAGGTTTTTAAGTGAACTGCATAACGTTGTTTTAAGCTTTTCAAAGTTTAGTGATGTAACTATTTAAGACTGTATGTGAGTGGGTTTGAAGTCCATAATTTGGAGTTGAGAAATTGATGTGATAATAAAAATATTTTAAACTTTTATAGGGGCTTTAAAATTTTTAAAATGTCAAAATACAGTCGTTGTGCTGCTGAAATTTTTAATAAATTGAAAAACAAAACTTCACTATTCACATTTCTTATTGTGAATTGAAGCTTTTCGTTAACAAAGACAATAGGCTTAGCTTCACGGGAACTTTCCAGCCGACTTAAATATCGACTGGAGAGTCATCGTGGAATGCCAAATAGGTCACCTAGTCATTATAGGATAGGGGCCTATCAGAATCAATGTCATATCCTAATTAGCATGCATATTCATCCCAAAGACACTTAAACCATCAAATTCATAAGTTACTATACCTTTACAAATTAATTAAATAACCATGTTTAAAGCTAAAATAATTTTATTCAATTCTTGCCATTGACAAATTCACACAATTCACACATATGCATAAAATATTCACACTATGTTAACCTAATGAAAAGCTAACTCAATTGTGAAATTCACACACAGTTGATATAAAGGCAAAATTCATATAGATATGATATGCCATTGCATATACATCCCCACACTTGAACAACACATTATTCTCTATGTAAAAAACAAGAACAATACAAATAAAGATAAAAATCAACAAAGAAAAAGTTAAAGTAAGAATACTTATGGTGTTTCAGCAGTGATGGTGTTAGTGATAATGGAATTTGGAGACATCCTATGATACTAATAGTGTTTCAGCAGTAATGGTGTTAGTGATAATGGAATTTGGAGACATCCTGTGCCATAAAATTCTAACAATTCACTGCCTAAAAAATAAACATTAAAAAATAAAAATAACAAAGCACCAACAAAATAAACTATAAATAAATATACAAATATATCATAAGTCTTTGGTTGCCTCCCAAGTAGCGATTGTTCAACATCATTTACTTGACGAACTCTACCTTCTACCTTTAACATGGTTCTATTATGAGGAGCTTACGTCTACCTGTGTCGTACAATTTCAAATTCATAACCTATAAATAAGCTAAATGTTGCAATATGATAAGAAAGACAAATTTGATAAAATAAAGAAAATCAATTAAGTTCAGTAATGTCTTTTTTAGTAACAAGCTATCAATAAAATAAGGAATAATGAAACTTTCTAAATCATGTATTAAATCCAGTAATTTTTCTTATAGAAGGTGAATTGTTTTTCTTCTGCAATCACCCTCATCCCCTCTTCTTCTTCCACTCCTTGAACAGTGACTTCCATAAATTCTTCAAGCTCTATATCCATTGTCATTTGTTCATCTTCCTCTTTTTCATCCTTTAAAGATTCAACTACATTAACTCTCATGAATGAGTTTCCCTCTTTTGAATTATTTAATACCTTATTCATATTGAATTCCACTTGTTCATCACCAATATAAAGGATAAGGTTGCCTTCATAGGCAACTATTAAAGCTCTTCCAGTGCTCAAAAATGGTTTACCAAGAATTAATAGACATTTTTTATCCTCTTCAAATTTTGACATGAAAAAATCCACAGGAATGATAAAATTGTTCACTTTTATAGACACATTCTCATCACACTAAACGATTTCTTTATTGATCTAACTAAATAATCATAGAAATTGGCTTCACATTACTTAGCTCCATTTTTCTTTTGAAAAGTGTCAAAGGAATAGATTAATACTTACACCTAAGTCACATAGGCATTTTAAAAATTCTAAATTACCAACTTCACAGGGTATGGTAAAACTCCCTAGGTTTGTCAACTGTGAGGATGTGTGGTTGGTAATTATGGAGCTGCATCTTTTTGTCATGAAGATTGTTTGATTTTCATCCCAAGTCTGCTTACTTAATAATATGTTTTTGAGAAACTTTGCGTACGTGGGGATGCTCTTCAAAGCCTCCTCAAAGGGCAAGGTAATTTGCAATTTCTTTAGTTTTTCTATGAACGATGCAAATTGTATATCCATTTTATTCTTCTGAAGTCTTTATGGGAACGATTTTTTTTGTAGATATGGAGGAAGAGGAATATAGGGAGAATCTTCATTCTTATCTTCATCCTCTTTATTCTTCTCTTAGTCTTCCAAAATGTGGGGTTTAGCTTATTTTTCTATTGGTTCTTCTAACTTTTCCCACTCCTAAGTATGATAGCCTTAAAATCGCTCTCTTGTATTTACTTCAGTATTGCTTAGGAGGCTCTCCCCACTTCTCGTCGATAATGCATTGACAAGCTGTCCCACTTGAATCTCTAAATTCTAAATAGAAAAGGCATGATACTTTGTTACTTGCTCGAATTTTCCTTCTAAATTCATAAGCTTGTCTAATTTTGAATCATTTTCACTGGACTTGTTTTGATGAAATCCCAGTGGACCTTGATTTCTCAATTAAGTCCCTGCATTGTTAGTCTAAAATAAATTCAGGTGATTCTACCAGCCAATTTTGTATGAGTTTGAATAAGGACTGTTGCATCCTTAATAATATTGTGCTCCCATGAAGTTGGATTGTTGCACATTGTTGTTCCCATTAGAAAGAAATCAGTTGTGATATGGCTCTCTTGTCCACACAATTTGCATCTGTGTTAATTGCTTTAAATGGAGAGAAAGAGGTGCTACCTGGATGTTTAATTACTTAGTGAGGTTGTCAATTTCAGCCTGCAACGTTGTCACTGAATCTTCAGCAATCATTCCTATTGGATCCTGGAAGGTTGATTGCTGTCTACATTGGTTCGATGGCCAAAGACAACTATTATTTGAAATCTCTTCTAACAAAAATTATGTTGCTTGCACTGTTGGACATGTAATTCCTTGATGATAAGCATTAAACATTGGTCTCATAAACTCCATAAGGGTTCTTTGCTCTCCATTATGTATTTTTTTCCACCATCATTCTTTCTATCCCTTCTTAAAGTTTAACACTTCAGCTTTCTCATTCTTGCCTTGTGATGTCTAGATTAATATGTCTTCTACTTTGCTTTCAAACTTTCTTCTTCTTTTTTTTTTGGGATTGGGTACCTTAATCATATAAGAGAGGATAACAATTCTTTAAATCAAAGGAATTCAAATCGTCCTAATGCTAAAATTTTTAGCAATGACACTAAAAACTTGTTGAGCAAGTTTTATATTTAATAATAAAACTCTCAATACTTGTAAGTATACAGATCACATCATATAGTATAAGAGGTCATTGTTCCCATAAGGATTATGCAATATCTAACAATTTGAACCTAGCTTTATCGAAGGTATTCATAAATTGATTTGAATTAAATTTAATTAAAAAATGAAACAAATAAATAAAATAAAGCAAATAATCAAATAACAAGTGAGCTACCAATAAAAACTAAGGTTTGATCAATATTGAATATTAAGGAACTATTCTTCCTTTATTTTGTTCCTTTACTATTATTAATTCAATTTATGTGATTGATCCTAGATTGCCTAAGATATTGATTACTCTCTCTTAAGATCTAATCAATTAACCATAATTGAATATGAAATTTCTAGATTTGCAATCTCTCAATTCACAAAACTATCCGTAGCTTATTTAATTAGATATGAAGCTATCTAATAGATAATCAATTTCACAACCAAGATCTCTCTTCGATTGATTGCTAACCTGATAATTGTGGGTTTATTATTTCTAACTCTCATTGCACAACCTAACACTGATTACTTAGACTCATTCTTTCGATTCATTGCCAAGTTTATGCATGAACAATAATCACAAACATCCAGAAATATATTAAATTCAACAATAATTAAAAGTCACAAAATATTTCTATAATTATTCCTAATATGAAATTAGAAATTTATGAACATGTTTCACGTCTTAGAATTCTAATTACAAATCAAGGATAAAGAGAAAAAAGGAAAAGAGAAAAAAATGATTTAATGCATTGAATTGGAACGCTGGAATTTTTTAATGTTCTTATTGATCTCCCACTTTTGATTCACTTTGATTTATGGTTGCTACATTTTTTTTTGTATTTCACATTCTTATATAATGATGTAGGTACTTGGGGTCGTTTCTAGGACTTTGTAATTTTTTTAGTTCCAAAAATAGCCTTAAACCCTAAAACGGATGAAAAATTTGCACCTAAAAACTCTATACCACGATCGTGCCCTTGGAGGCTCAGTTGTGCTCTATAAATTTTCCTCTCTGGCACGATTGTGCCTCCCATGCACAATTGTGCTCTAGTGTGGCATGACCGTGCCTTGCTTCCAACTTAATCCTTCTTCTTTGTTCTTTAATTTCCTAATTTTTCAACACTCATAAATGCATTAAGCACCTCATGAAACATAAAATTAAGATGCAATTCTTACTCTAAACCAAACAAACACTTAGAATACATACAAACATTAGCAATAACTAATACATACAATCATTAACAATAACACAATTCTAAGCCTATACACATGACTATCATCTATGAAATACTTAAAAATACACTTAAACATCTAGCAAAACATAATACAATCTATACCTATCACTTACAAATTAATGGAAGGTCATTTCATTTGTGTTTTTTTTATGCATATTGTAAATTTGATAGTGAAGGATAGGTTATAGGTAATAAAGGAAGACATAGAGGCAATCTATAGTAGTATAGTGTATTAGAGTACAACACCTAAAAAGTTTAAGTTAAAAATTTTGAAGCAACTATATGATAACTATGCATTCCATACACAATAAGTTAGTTTTGGATTACTCGATTAGATGAAATTCAACATTTAAGATATTAGTGTTAATAACTAAGCATAATAAAGTGTTTATTAGGATGAGACAAAAAGATTCTCAATATATTTATTTACCGACAGAAGAGAAATAAAAGTTGGATAAAGCAATTTGTGTGATTGGTGATATTTCATAATGTTATTGATTTGTTCTTAGGCACAAAATTTTTAGCTTGACACATTTTTTTTTGGGTAAATAGCTTCACACATTTTCTTTAACCATATATGCAAGATCAACCCAGCATTATCTAGTTGAATTTTTTTTTTCCAATGACTTGATCCAAATTATGGTAAAGCAGATGATAGAGAAATTTGATTTTTATATATAAGGTGGATAGGTTATCTTTTATTATCAAAATTTATATATATATACGTATGTATGTATAGCTATCTTTTATTTTCAAAAATTATATGATGAGCAGACTCAAGCATATGTTGATTTCATTAAACAATTATGGTATGATTTGTTTAATGATTATCAATTAAGATTGGATAAAGATCATGATCGTAGTAATTTAGTTTTAGTATCAACTTCATCTTCATCTATTATTTATATAACAAATGAAGGTGTACTCTTGAATTTAAAGAATTCATTAAAGAAAACAATTCTAGGACTTCTTATAGTAGGATAAAGTTGGGCAACTATTCAAACGTAGGTTTTGTTACTGCAGTTGAAAAGATACAATTCATGATATTATCATGGTGGAAGTCACATAAAGGTTGTTATCCAATAATACAAGCAATTGCACAAGATCTCTTATCAACTCCAATATCTACTACTGCTTAAGGTTTTACTTTTAGTATTAACAATCGGATAATAAGTCCTTAACATGCTCAACTTCATCCTAAGATTATGGAAGCCTTGATGTTTACCTTAATTTAGGTAGGTAATTAAAATATTCAATGTAAACTCTATTCTTTAAAATGTGTTTTTTTTTCACCTGAATAATTTGAACAATGGTATAATGCATAAAGTCTTATGCCATATTATTGAACTTGCTTTACATTTTGACAAATTTTAACAATGAAACACCATTCTTCTTAAAGGCATCAAACCTTAAATTTTTTTTTTCAATTTATTAATACAAATTAAATTAAATTTTAAATATTTTTATTGAGTTTGGGTTCGATTTGTAAGCTCCGGCCCTAGACCCCTACTTAGATTTCAAGTCAGTTCTTGAGTAGGGCAAATCATTCCTACTATTATATATCGGTTTACTAAACCTAAAGCAAGGAAGATCACTAGGAGCAAATAAAAGAATTCCAATATATACAATTACAAAATTATATTAAAAATAATTATAAAAGAAGCAACTCGGTCAAAGCAGTTACTTCTAAAAGAGGATATGGTGGCAACAAATGAAAATAATTCATTAGAGATCTATATAGAGGTCGTGATCCCTATAAACGTGGAAAAATATATTCATTATACATTTAACAATAAAGTTAGAGATCATAAACATGTTTCGAAGATAATGTTTTTACATATACAATTGTAACAAATACTGCATATGAATTAAAATGTATTGAAGAATGTCATTGAACAAATGATTGAAAATTTAGGAAGAAATAATTCAAATTGAACTAAATTCCTTGAATAGGTATAAGGTGTTTGGACTAGTAGTGCCAATACCAAAAGAAGTAAAACTATTCAATTATAAATGGGTATTCACCTAAAAATGAAATTTAGAAAAATGTAGGAGTGAGATGCAAAGCATAATTAGTATTGAATTTGAGGAAACATTAACTCGCATAATAGATACAATCACATTTAAATTTTTAGTAAGTTGATAGCTTAGCAAAGACTTGATATGCAACTAATGGATTTGGTTATCTTTATGGATCATTAAATTGTGACATTTATATGGAAATTGTTGAAGGATTTAAATTACTTGAAATAAATAATTCTAACTCCCATTACCTATACTTAATAAAGTTACAAAAGGATTAAAGCAAAATGTTTACAAAGGGATTGAAGCAATCTGTATGAATGCGGTAATAAAAATCCTTTGTTGCCTGAGAGGTATTCTTCCATATATAACCCTCAAGATTAATCTTCTCCTTGAACTTAGATGTCATATTTCTTGAGCACATTCCAAATGGAACCAACCTAATATATACGCAATTTTAGATCATTTTCAAATTAAAACCTAGAACTTCAGTATAAACCTATGGTGTTATTATGCATGTATTTTTGCTTAAAGATTGCTGGCAATTGTGATATAAGTTCTTTCATCAACTCCCCTAGCTCCAAGTTGGAAGTCGCCTCCTTCATCCATAATGTTTACCTTTGATATCTTTGTCAATATAAGGGTGGTGGATGCAGGAGGGATGGTGGATGGTATAGCAGGGTTGCTAGATGATGTAACATCAGGTACAAAAGGTGATTGTACAAGGATTACAGGTCAGGAACATGATATTTCATCTGGATGTGCAGTAGGTGGACGTACATAGAGATGTGCAGTAGGTGGACGTACATTTAAAAGCATTATTATGTATTTTGGTGACATATGTAAGTCACTTCCAAGTTAATTTTAAAATTGATTATTTGGGTTTTCAAAGTTAGTGTTGTTCACAACTAAAATACATAATAATGCTTTTAGATTATAGGAGGAATGGTATTGCGAGCTAATTCCCAAAAAAAATGCAGGATGATATTAATAAAGAATTTGAAAGATACTTTCCTCATCGGTTTGAGAAATATGTAAATTTTCACATACAATTATTGAAATGGTTGAATTATCATATCAAAGTGTTCAAATGAAATTATAACAATTAATATGACCATTTATTTTTGTGTAGGCATCAGAAAATCCAATAGAGAACAAGTTCATATGTGATCTTGCGAAAGGAACTTTTTGAACTATTAAATCATATCTGGTGTATTTTTTAATGAATACAAATTTCATACAGAATGTCATAGTCATAACATGACACCAATAAATAGTGGGGCTTGCATATAGGGAGAATTGACGAGTTAATATTGTAAAATTATTGAGATACTTGAAATTGAGTATCCTGCATTGCTAATAAAGCAGAGTGTAATATTTAAGTGTGAATGGATTGATCCAACTCCTTTATTAATATCATCTTGTGTTTTTCGGGCATTAGCTCGCGTAACCATTCCTCTTATAATCCAAAAGCATTATTATGTATTTTAGTTATGAACAACACTAACTTCGAAAACAAAAATAATCAATTTCAAAATTAACTTGGAAGTGATTTACATGTGTCACCAAAAACGTGTTTAATAAATAGCTAATGCTAAGCAACTAATTTTACCAAACATTTTTAATAAATAGCTGATGTTATCCACCAGTCAAATCAACTAATAGCTAACAGCTGATACAATCAGCTATCAACTAATACAATCTATTGTTTACCAAATAAAGCCTATATATGCATGGAATATTACTCCACTTTAAACTCATTTTGAACGTTAACTACAAAACGCTGACATTTTCTAATTAATGCAGGCAAGTTGAGAGTCTCAAAAAATCTTTTGTGCTTCCCAGAGAGGAAATGTTCAAGTTTCTCATTCCATGCAACCCCAAAAGATTGAGATCTTTAAGTCCTTGGAGGATTACGCTAAATATCTTGGTTCATCTTAAGCTAGTTGAAAAGTGCTAGCAACCACAGCATTTTTTGCTCCAAGAGCATATGAAACACTTTTCCAATCAATAGTCGATGTTTATTTCCATTAATTCCACGAGATTTTTCTTCGTATAGAGAGGTGGTTACAACAAGGATAGGCTAAACACCTCCAATTTCAGCTATTCGGGGAGATGATTCAAATAATTTATTCAAACTTCTCAATCACCTTGGCTTATGCAATGCATACATTATTGGAATATGAAAGTACCTGGACTTATAAACAGACTTCCCATATAGGATGTCCTCCTCCCAGTTTTGGGACACCATTAGCAATGACGGTGATTATGATCCTAGCATATCCAAGGCATCATTGCTACAACTCCTAGTGCTCATATACATGCAAAAAATCTTAAGCTATACTTTGAGCGACTGGGGGGATAGTTATGATGTATTTGGCAATCTAGATGTGCACTATTTAAAGAGCATGAGCGAGAGGACGTCGATCCACTTAAGACAAACACTTGCCCAATTCATTAGGCGTTAGAGTAAGAAGAGAAAGGTCGACACAATCTGTGTCGAACCTTACATGACAACACTAAGATGATGAATGGGAGTCTTCGACAGACTGCCACTGTAACACCGGATTCTCTAAGCCCTTTTGTATTGCTTTATACTTGGAGATGTTACTGTATATTGAAATATATATATATATATATATATATATATATATATATATATAACGCTCTACAAATCTAAAAAAAATAGAGGTTATTTGTATTCCTCGAAAACCCACGCCCACATCACCATTCAAAATTTTTTGGCTGACTATTGGCCAAACCACTTGGGTGCTAGGTCCAATATGAATAGGATCACTTAGCCATGCTTCATAATTGGAAAAACGAACACCGTGGAAAAACATCCCACTCAGCCAAAGAAAAATGATGGAAAGTTGGCCAAAATGAGCACTAAATACTTTTCGAGAAATATCCTCC
>JANZLX010000213.1:34177651-34190625 GCA_025531955.1 Erythroxylum orinocense
TCCTTTCAATTATTGAATATAGTATGTTGCAATTCTAGGGTTAATTATTTGTGTTGATTAATTATGCAATTAATCTGGAAATTTCGTATTAAATTTCAATTGACAGTGTACAACTATGCTTTCTGGCAATTGGGTTAGTACGACATCCGATCCGAAATACAACAAAATAATTACAAAATTTTTTATATTTTGATTTTTTAATTAAGATTATTTTAATGCTATAAATTTATTAAAATTAAATTATAATAAAATATAAATTTTAATTCGTACCTTATTTTTGTAGCTTGATTATATTATTATCGTATCTTTTGAACCGTTTTTGAAATCGATCTATCTCAATCACTGTAATCGTAAAAGTGTTCGTTCTCTAACAATATCCACAAAACAAGTTGAAAGAACTATGTAACTCTTACAAAGGGGGTTGACCAAAAAGTTCTAGTTTCATTAGAGCTTTAGTATATTTATAATATGTTTGGAATATTTTAGTAATTTAATTGAAATTAAATTCTAATTTTAATTAAACTTTAATAGAATTACAAATTATTTTAATTAAATACCAATTATGCCTAAATATGATCTAAGATTTCATATTGATCCTTATTTATTAAATATCTTATATTTAATCATAAAGTTTCTCAAACTTCACAATCAAGTTCAATTTAATTAAACTATCTTTGCTCTCGTTAACCTGATCTTTATGTACAATTGAGACTTATTAGATTTCCAAATATATTGGTAATAATTATAAATTATAATTATAATTCATAATTAGAATTAGATAAATTAAAACTCATTTTAATTTATCTTTAATTCTCCAATTAAATTATTCATAATCATAGATCAAGATTGACATTTAGTAACACATCATGACCAACGAAATATTTAGGAATGTCAAAGTAATTTTAACTAACTTTTCTGTGTATGATTTTTTTCATATAATTCAATCATTTCATCATACAATGTTTTGATTAGACATAGAACCTAGGATTAATAACTACTATATTTTGAATCCAATCATATTAGTTCTCTAACATTAGATATTAATTCAATTAATGACATTTGTAAATTATTTAAAAAACGTCGTTCTACTTTGGCCAAGGATTTTTCGAAGCAATAATAATCGAGAACAACTCAACATTCTCCATAATTATTTTAGGGTGACAAATCCTATCTTGATCATTCAGCTACCTCTATATAGTTCATACTACATCCAATGACTGTTGATTGAATGACCTATGATTAAAATAGGTCATAAGTAATATCAAAGCATAAAAATTCCTATACAAGATAACTTTAGAGACCTCAAGTCAAAGGATCACTTATATAATCATTACAATGAAAATTTCTACAGACATACAAGTGATGTTCTAAATGGATTTCTCATATTAGGTTTGTTTAGTGAACTTGTCCTTTAACGAACACCCACACGTTTGTTTAAGTATTTCCATACTTTAGTCTATGAGATCGACTACTTTCTTCATAAGGTAAAACATGTGTGCTAGTCCTTTTATGTTCTATTAATCTCCCACCTACACTGAGCTAATCGTTTAAGTATCTTATATTATATCACTATATGATGATCGTACTACTATTGGGACAGTGGCTTAATGAGAGAATTTTACAATATTCTTTGTAGTGAGAGCACTTGTTTAAATCTTACAACTTTCATCCTAATTATCATCATAATTAATAAAATTTAACTAAATACATCATTGGATCTTTGATGAGACCTTAGCTCCTTTTACATACCTAATGGCTCTAATGTTCTACAGTGTATTACTGTTTTAAAGAATGAACTATACCAATTTCATTAAAGAATTTATTTATCTAATTAATCATTTATACAAAATGAAAAATGTATTATGGTTTAATTAACAACCATTGCTACATTCGAACATTTCTAATCTTAAAATGATATTGTTCTAAGTAAAATAAACCTCAATTAGGATTTACTTCTAAAGTAAATATCCTTATCTCCTTGAACTTAACTATCAACTCATACTTAGAATGGTGAGTATCTTTACTACTTCAAAGTGTCAGATATCTCAAATACTAAACCTATTTAGTACATTATCTATGTACTTGGACTTAGAATAGGTGAACAACTTCCAATCTATCTCTATAAATCTAATTCCCAAAATTAAGTTGTTACCATTTCATATCTAACAAGAGTTGTTCTTAGAAAATTATAGTTCCAACAATTGAAAATTAGAATTGTTATTTTCTATAAGGAGTATGTCTCCACATACTCCTATTGAAGAGGACAACTATACTCCTACTGACCTTCATGTACATACGATAAATTCACAACTTTCTCTAAAATAAACTATTTGAATTCATCGAGAAAGTGATCTTTTAATGTCTCGTAGACTTTCAACTATACATCAAATGTATCAATAAAGGCACTACTTCCAATTGGATATACTGTCAAGATTTGAAATTTTCAAATTTTATCTTACTCCCACCACTTATCTTAAGAACTATTCTCCTACAAGTATTCATTGAAACAAATAATTTGTTCAATAGGTCTATAAGATTGTATCCAACCTTTTGGATATCTCATAATCTTTTATTATCCAATTTAGTTCTAAACTTAATAGATAATGTATGCTTCAACCAAGTATCCTTGAATGATTAACTTTGACTCTTTCAAAGAGTTAACATTTCATATTTAATATAAAATCTTACTAATTGATTCAATTGGAACTATTAAAGGTAAGTCATTATATTAAGCATAACTAGAGAAGAAATAATATCGCATCATACAATATCTCATATAGTATTTTCTTCCTTACAAAAATCCATATTCTTATAGAATTTATGCTAGGAAGGTATTACCAGAGAATCTCATTCCTTATAGGTAACTGAAAATTTAAAACTTACTAAACAATCTCATAAAAGTACTTCAACATTTTCAATGCTTAATTTTTACTTAAATTTAAACAAATTGAACTTTCTAAAAGTTTTAAATTAACATTTCATTTAATACTTATGACTATATCATATAAAGTCATTAATAATATAAGTATCATTGTTTTATGAATTGATATTCCATCTAATACATCATATATATAAATTTAAAAATTCAATAACATTATCATCCTTTCACCAAAAATTGATTTGTTTATTTTTCAACTTGACAAGTTTGACAAGTTTCATAGGATTCATTAAAAAAATCACATATCCTTGTATGTAATTTTATGATTCTCATCATGTTAATTTAACCAACATGGCATAAAAGGACAGTCTTAGTTATCCTACTATATATTCCTGCCACATATATTAAGCATAAGTCTCCTTTGATCCAACACATACAAACAATTTGCATAAAGTTGGATCAACATAAAGTTGGATCAACTATTTTTACTCAACAATCTATTTCTTATTATGTTTTGAACATTGTAATAATGTTGAATCTAAATAAAATATCAAATACTCACAAGCATAAACTAAAAATATATATGATTTTTTATCATATTTCATATAGGCAAGAAAAATCACGCAATCATTTCATCTAATGATAACTATTATCATTCTATGACAAATGCCTTTAATTAATGTCCATGTTTATACTTTTAGTAAGCTAAATTAAGTGGAATAATTCTAGCAAGGTATGATACTTTCAGCTTTACTCTATGCAACATCTTGCATCTTATTATCATGATGTTGACGCACATCTTACATGTTTCCATCAAAGTTTATGAGACATTAATCAACTTAACATTTCATTAAATTTTGTCATTTATATGATTTTGACATATCTCTAAAATTTGTCACTAAATCCTCAACAGGGATTATAGCTAAATAACATAATGAGCATACAATTTTCTTTTCTAACTTTGAGAATTCTTCTCAAACATAATCCTATGTCTAAGAAATTTAATTCACTAACTCTTAGCATTAAGTATACTAAACAAGGTAAATTCCGCTCAAAAAAAGACATAAATGTAAGAAAAACAAGTAATTAGTTATATGTCATGACTACCAATAAGATTAGAACTTTAATAATGTATTTAGTTACTCTCATTATTTTATTCAAAATAATAGCCCTGACCATTATTCAGAAATATTACTCTAATCTTTCTAGTGGGCTAGGATCCTATTCAAGTATAGTTAATCTTGAGTTTGTTCAACAAACCAAGTGAACTTAAACTAAGTAGATAACAACTTTATCAATCACATCTCACGTGACTCCTATATTCATTAGGTGACAAATATTGCCAAAAAAATCTTATATGTTATTCCTAACCCTACCTATAAATTCATATGATCATGATTTTGTTTATCCAAATCACATAAATATAGTTAAGTAGAACCCATTATCATAAGACTGAACAAATTCAGGTTAAAGTGGCCTTGAGTTTGCTCAACAAGCCTAACAATAAACAGAACTCTGGTTTATTCTTACAATAATGGAAGACAATAATCACGTTCTCAATGTGTACTTAATGTTTCCAACGTGAGATTTAACTTTGTTTGTCTCATCAAACATAAAATCGCATGTAAAATATCACACATATAAAACATATAATTTAAGATGCATACTATATATACATACATACATACATACATATATATATAAAAGATTTTGGCTAATGATAGTCGATGTTTATTCTTCCATTCTTTAAATAATAGTCGGTTTTGGCTAATTTCATTTTTGATGTTTTCAACACAAAGTAAGTGAAGGTATGCTAACAAAGTAGCACTTATGCTTTTTAAAACTTGAGATTGTTCATTGAGATATTAACCTTATTGGAAGGATATTTGAGTCTGAACTTTCCAATTTTTGTGTCTATCTGCTTATTTTATATCTCTCTAGAACTTGTTTCAATTCTTATTCAAAGCTTTATAAACTAGAATTTTGTTAACATGATAGAGGCATTCTTTCAAAACCCTTTGACCCAAACACAATCGTATAAACACCTATCCATTACTTGCCCTTTAAGCCATAATTTATGAGCACATGCACACATCTTTATATGGTGTCAATAGGTTATTTTGCATTTTCTTTTAATTATTTCAAGAAATTGGTTATTGAAAAAAAGTGTTCTAAACATGTGTTCTTAAAATATGTGTGTGTGTGTTAAATGTGTTCTAAAAAAAGTCATTTGTATAAATATCGTCTTATTGTTGACATCCATTTCATAATTGTAGTGCATGTACTCATACTTTTTCTTCTTTTGTTCATTGCATCCATTTCATCTAGCTTTTTGTACATTACAACCTTGAAAAGTCCTCTTGATTTTCGAGATTATAGTTCTTGTAGTGGAGAGGCAGAACAAGCTTATGGTAGAGAATGGTCTAAGCAGATTTTAGAGTGAAATTATACCTAAACACAAGTTAGATGAGAACAAACACCTTACCTTGAGTGAAATCTCTTTTGCTCAATTTCTTAGATTAAGTTCTTATAGTGTTTATATTCTTAGCATTCTTTCAGTATACTTTGATTGATTTATGAAAAAGTGATTTTTTTCAATTTTTTACTTTTATTTTAAGCATGGTCGAAATTTTTCTTTTGCCCTTGTGTCTCTTTGACTCTTATAAACTTTGTCTGAGAGTACAAAGGTCTAAGTGTGAGGGAATTTGATTGAGTCCTAGTTTATTATATAAATTAGCGACACTTTCATGGCTTTTACTATACTTTTTTGCTCCTATTTCTAGATTTTATGCTTAAATTGAATTTGAGTATGTACTTTTATTTTATATAATTTGATAGTAAAAATTGTTACAAATCGATATTAATTATAATAATTAATTTTTCTGAGAACAATTGATACTAAAAATTACTATTATTGATTGTAGAAACCTCAAGGAAAAGGGACTCAAGAAGAAGGTGTAAAGTGAAAGAAGGTTGAAGTGAAGTCAACAAGAGAACAGGCACTACAGAAAAAGTTCGTCGCAGTAATGTAAATCTTTCGCCGCAGCACAATACAAAGAAATCGAGGCTGAACTTTCGAGAAAAGTTCGTCGCGACGAAAATTAACTCTTTTGCCGCGGCAAAGGATCCAGTAATGAAGTAAAATATTTAGAAAAAAGTACGTCGTGGCGAACTTATCTATCGCTGCGGCGAACCTTAAAAAACCTTAACCATATTGAAAAAATCACCCACTGTGCGACCTGACCCAATGATCATTTAAAAACCTACCAAATTAGGTTACCGAGTAGCCAACTACAGAGGAAGAGAAGTGACAGAAACATCAAGATCATACACACTCTTGTCTCTCTCACTCAACTTGAACTTCATCCATCACTTCCTTCCATTCTTCATCATCGCCTTCATCATCTGCTGCTACTGCCATAGATGCTCTTAGGGGCTTTCCAGTTTTGAGTTCTCCCGAAGCAATGCTTGGCTAAGAATCATTTCGTCTTGAAGATGTAGCAATGGATTGAGTTTAATGGGCTTCAAAGGGGAGTAATTTATTCATGTTTAGCTACATTTTTATGAACTCCTTCATTAGGATTTATGCTTTGTAGTTGAATTTTCTTGATTATAGTTTTAATCAAGTGTTGAACAATGTATTGTGTTATTGGGTTTGTTGATGTAGAAGTGGGAGCTTTAATATATGAAGTCTCGTATATGTCTTTTTGTAATTTTGTTAATTCTCTTTTATCTACCTAGTTGTGTTTGATATTGAGATGATGCTTGATCCCAAATTGACCACTTGCATTAACTTACCCATTACACACACTAACATATATTCAACAAGGTTTTAAGAAATGAAGTTCATTAATTAAAACCTTGGACTTAAAGAGTTCTTTAAGGTTTATCATCTGAAAACTTAGTGATTTTTTCTCCCACCAAGATTTGTTCTGAACTATGATAGCCAAAGCTCATTTTTCAAGCGAATTTTATCACTTTTGATCATTGTTTGAGTTTTCAATTTCTTTTTCCCAAAATTAAAAAAAAAACCTTTTTACATACTTCTCTCACAATTAGCTCAATTTTGTTAG
The DNA here is from genome assembly GCA_025531955.1 of Erythroxylum orinocense. NCBI lineage: Eukaryota > Viridiplantae > Streptophyta > Magnoliopsida > Malpighiales > Erythroxylaceae > Erythroxylum > Erythroxylum orinocense. Next base: position 34,184,603 of record JANZLX010000213.1, read on the forward strand.
TTTTCTCAAAGACCCAAAACCCCCTCCTAACCAATTTAGTTTGCATTTCATGATAATTAGGCTAGCTTAGATCCATTGCATTAGGTTCCAATTAAGTGAGACGACCCGAGGTTGCACTATATATTGCAATCCTTGGAATTAAATTTTTTATTCGACCTCCAAGGGTTAAAACCAAAGACAAACGACATATCAAAATAGCATCGTTGCCGATGAACCACGCAGTTGGTTTTCTTTAGGTTAGCCGTTGTTATCTTTGTTTATCATTGAGGTTAGGAACCTTTTCTTCTAGATTTATTTTGAATAGTTTAATTTCATACTTGCCAATAGTATAGGATTTTAATTTTTCATTATATAGCATAAAATTTTGAAAACACAAACAAAAGCATACTTCCACAATTGGACTTTTCATACTTAACATTCCTTTTTACTCACATAGTGTTTGAATCTTTTCTTTGATTACTTGTTGATCCATACATTCACATTTTCATACATACTTTTACACATTTATACACTTGCATCCATCACATCTCACCTTTTATTTAACTTTGTGTGCTTGTGGGTAAATTTGGTTACATTTTCTTTTGAATTGTTTCTATGCATGTCCCGGAGAGCTAAACTTGTTCGTTTCCAACCTGACTACGGAAGATTAGAAAAGAGAGGAAAGAACAAGAAAAAAGTAAGGTAGTTATAGAAGAAGAGTCTAGTCATCCAAGTAGTGAGAGTGAGTCGAGAGCAAGAGTGATCATAGCTAAGAACCCAGCTTTTATACAAAATCCTAACTTTCATGCTAACCAACCTAGAAATGGCGATAATGGAGGAAATGGGGAGCATGAGAGAGTTGGAAAAAATAATGGGAATCAGAGACGGAGGACCATTAGGTAAGCAACAACTTCTAATGTGAATTATGATCCATTTACTACTGCTTGTCCTAATTTTGATGTTAATTTTGAAGTTAAGGGGTTACTCATTAATTCTCTTCCTAAATTTCATGGCTTGGTAGGAGAGGATCCCTATATGCATTTGCAATCCTTGTCTATAATCTGTCATAGTATGAAACTAGTGGAAGCTTTACTTGATCAAGTGTTATGGAAGGTTTTTCACCTATCTTTGGAAGGAAAAGCAAGAGAGTGGTACATGGGTCTTCCAAGGCATGTGGCGAATGCCTACCATAGCTGGGCCAATCTAAGGAAAGCTTTCTTGGAAAAGCACTTTCCAGCTTCCAGAACTTCATCGATGAGGAAGGAGATCTATTCAGCACGGCAAGATTATGAAGAATCCCTTTATGATTATTGGAATCGCTTCCAAGATCTACTGTTTAGATATCCCCATCATCAGATACCTGATGAGCAGTTTATGCAGTACTTTTATGATGGGCTGAAAAGTCAAGATAAAGGTATGTTAGATGCGGCATCGAGAGGTTCTTTGATCGATCTTACAGCTTCGGAAGCATGGGATTTCATCAAGAAGATGACTCTGAATTATCAACAATACAGTGTTAGAGAAACCAGAGGAGTATATAGGTTGGGTACCACGACAGCCCTAGCCAAAAGAATGGAAAGTTTGGAGTCAAAAGTTGACTCTTTGGAGAGTAGAATAACATCACAATTATCCTTCATCACAGTAAAGTTGAAAAACTTGAATGTGCATCGCCCCACATCTTCCATAGATCTTACTACACCTAGTTGTGATACGTGTGGGTCAGTAATGCACATATCCAGCGTTTGTCTCAGACAGTATGAAGAAGTGTCTGTAGTGTATCCGGGACGATCAACTCAGAAATGGGACCCCTACTCCAACACTTACAATGAGGGATGGAAGGCCAACCCTAGATTTAGTTGGAGGTATAAAGAGGGACGAGCTCAAAATAGATTTCAACAAGGGGGAGGAGCTGGTACTTCCACCAACCAGTTCAACGCGTCTGCTTCATCTGCATTTGGCTTTGACGTGTGTACTTTGTCTGCATCTATTGCTTAGATGCGTCTACTCTGTCTGATTTCTTTGCATTGCTTAGTTATGCCTACTCCGTCTGATTTCCTTGCTTTGCTTAGATGCGTCTACTCTATCCCATTACCTTACTTTGCTTAGATGCATCTATTTGCTTAGATGTGTCTACTCTGTCTGGCTTCATTGTCTTGTTTGATGCATCTACTTCGTTTGATCATCTCATACTTAGTCTGCTTCGTCTAGGACGATCCATCTGTGGCTTAAGCACTTCGTCTGAGACGATCCATCTGTGACTTAAGCACTTCATCTGAGACGATCCATTTGCGTCTTAATCACTTTATTTAATCCACCTTAGACACCTATTCTATTTAGCCTTTGCTAAAGTATCGTCTTGATTTGATGAATTGTGCCATATATATTTATTTGCGCACTCGACAAATTCATCAAAACAGTTCACACACTTCTATTGTTATTAATTTATTTTCCATAATACGATAGAAGTGAAGTCTTCTTGACTCAATAGACCCATTCCATGCTTCTTTTATAATTGAAAGACTAAGTTTGTTACGACAATTATTGAAGATGAAGGCAGTTAAGTGGGGAATGACTCTTAGACGATAGCTAAATCGCAAGATGTTAGACGCAGTGTTTAAGATTCTTAGACGCAACTTTTTGAATCGCAAGGTTATACGTAGTGTTTAAGACTCTTAGACGTTGGCTGAATCGCAAAGGGTTATACGCAACATTTAAGATTCTTAGACGCAATGTCTTGAATCGTGAAGTGTTACACGCAGCATTTAAGACTCTTAGACGCTAGCTGAATCACAAGGCATGATATACAACATTTAAGATTCTCAGATGCTAGCATGAATCGTAGGACATTATACACAATGTTTAAGCTTGAATCTCAAGATGTTATATGCAGTGTTTAAGAATAAGGTTATGTACGTGAGCGTAGAGACTTTTTGACTTAATCTTTTCTTCAAAACTATCTTTTGCAAACTTTTTCCTTCATAGACTTATGATACACCGAAACCTTCACTAGAGTTATATCTTGCTTCCATCTACCTTTTTCTACTCCAACTTTGTTATCTATTCCTTTTTGCCTCAAGAAAAACCTAACTCATACTACCTTCAAGATGATGTATAGGGGTGCACGAGAGTTAGGGTTTCTTGGTGTTTTTGAAGATTTTGGAGTTTCATCAAGTAAGTATCTTGTCAATCCTTTAGAATTGTTTTTTAATGAGACAAAAATAGTGATTTATTGTCTTGTCATGAATAAGAGAGAAATAGACATTTTTCATGTTCACTGTGAATAAAAGGTGGAAATGTGGATCTGCGGATTTTTGGTCTAAACAGTCTTGTTTCTTTTGACCTTAACTTCTTCTCTATACATCCAAATGAGATGATTCTTGATTCAGAGTAAACTAGAGACTTAGGACTACAAGTTACATGAAGAAGTTGAATTTTTATATCGTCTCTAAGACTTTCAATTTATGGAAGAAAATTGAGTATAGTGTACTATTTTAGTATAATAATAGTAGACCCAAAAAGGTGTCTCAGAAAAATCTGAAAGTGGGCTAATGAGAAATGAATTGTGACTTTAATGGTTTTATTGAGGTATAAACCTAAGTATAAAATATTACTCAGGAGAATTTTGAGAAAGGATCGATTATATGATGAGGATAATGGAAAAATACCCGGGATTGTCATAAACACACATTGTACATATTTCATTGCATACATGTGCATTTTTAAGCACTTATAATTGAGCAAATTGTAATATTTGTATATTGCTCGTTATAGAGGAGCAACTAGAACATCAATCTTCAGACGTTACCAGAACTTTCAAGCATTAGCTTCAGGAGTGACTTGTGAGTAACCTAGATGGTCTCACTTAGTTACTTGTTTGCTTAAATTCTATTTGAATTATTGAATGAATGTGATTTGATTGTGTTGATTCCGGACAATGAAGGTTTGATGATTGTGATATGTAAATGAGTTATTGAAGTGCTACTTGTATGTGAATGTGACGAACTATATGTATGATGACATGATTGATTATGGTAGATGCATTCCATACATGAATGCATGATCAGATAATGAGAGTTATGACTGGAGTAGCCACCGAAAAAAGCTTAAAGCTCAGATTGTGAAAATGAGCGTAGAGCTCAGAAAGTGTATAAGAACCAAAGGCTCACTATATAAAATGAGCCCTATATCCCCATCGGATAAGGTACAATTATCAATGAGCTCGATATCCATAATAAATATAGGACAGTTTAGGCACTCGGTCACAACAACGTAATAATTGGACAAGAGTCATATGAGCATTCCATATTCATTTTGTTATGTATGTTTGATTGATCGAAATGCCAAAATTGCCTATGCTTAAGTGAGAATCTGATATGTGATTAATTACGCAAAAGTGTGAATATATGTTATGTGTAATGATGTGTTGCATGAATTGGGTGAACTATCGATGATGGTTACCTTATTGAGTTCGCAAAACTCATCAAAATTGCAACGTCAACTTTTCAGGATCGAGAGACGACTCTAGCTACTGAGAGACTCTACAAGCAGTGTAGACTTGTGATTTAGGAAGTGAAATTATGACTTAAAGGTCGGTCAGCTGGGTTTTAGACAGATTAGATAGAATTTGTATATTTTTTCTTTCATGTAGCACTTTTGTATTAGGCTTTGATAATGTACATATAAGAAATATTGAAAGACACATTGTAGACATTCGGTTTTTATGAAATGAAATGAGGAAATTTTAGGTTTTAAAATATTGTGAATTTCTTAATGATGTTCATATGCGAATAAAATATATGAAGCCATATAAAGTGAATGCAATGATTGAACGTGGGCATCTCGGTATCTACCTTAGGATAAGCAGGGGCTAAAGATTAGGGTTTTCTTTAGCCTATATAATCGTCATCTTTGTACAAGAATTTACATTGGAATTTGTTTTACGAAATTGGTGAGGTTATTCACTTTATTGGTTCTTCATTGAATTTGGAGCTTATCAAAGTTATTCCTTGTGGTGTTCATCTGACTTATCACTCAATCAGTCAATCTCTTCTTTTCTTAGAGTGTGGCATCAATATCCTTCTTTATAACTTAGGTTCGTGTTTTTTTAAACATTAGTCTAAGGTTTTTCTGTGAAGTAGGATTGATTTAGCTTTTCTAGAAATTCCTTTCAATAACATGTTCATAGGTTCCTAGATCTCGATTTACGCGTTCACGTCAACTTGTTTAACTGCTTTAACAAATTATTAACAAACTAACAGAATGGTTGGTTGGTGCTAAAGGTAAATGGCTGTGTTATAACTTGGGTATGTACACCGTATATTTACAATATTATCTACTCACAACTACAAGCCTCTTAGCCACATTATGCTTGTGGCTCTATATGATTAGTGGATTGTTTAGTATAAAGATTGCATATTCGCAACAGTTATCGCCTTGACTCACCCAATACTACAAAATTGAAAAGAATTCAAAAGTTAAGCTACAAATTTTGACGATATATAGGATCCAGCAAGTAGAACCAATTCAAAGAGAGAGTGACGACGATCAAATTTTGTGGGTGCAAATTTTTATTAGCAATAAAGATGGCGATAACTGAAACATTGACTCACTTTCCCCTGCCAAAGTAGGTAACTATATAGTGTAGACAAACAAAGTGAAATGCTTGTGGTTAATAATGCAGAAGCCGCTCCAGTAAACTCCTACAAATCCTTCTATAATTGTGTTAGTTCAACAAAACCTTACTAATCCTTCTCTAGTTGTGTCAGTTTAACACAACACACCTATGTTTTTTTTTAACTGTGTCTTGGCTTTGGCGTTTGTCCCGAAACATGTCTCTTACGCTGCGTTTGGTTAGTGTCTCTGATAGCTGGAGACGGAACAGAACAGAACGGAACTGAAATTGGGGACAGAGAGCTGTTTGGTTTATGGTGGACAGAACAGATAATCTTGTCTCCGTCTCCAGGGCAAATGTGTTTGGTTGTAGGGGACAGAGACAGAAAATAGTGCAAATGACGAATATGCCCCTAGTCTTTAATATGATTAGG
>JANZLX010000213.1:34190725-34207279 GCA_025531955.1 Erythroxylum orinocense
CCGACGCCAGTCCCACGGTTTGAAGATAGACAAAAATTAATGACGTTGTCTGTCGGTGGCAGGTGACAAAACCGGCGGAGTCAGCAACCAAACGGGCTGGAGTGACAGGATTTTAATGTCCTGTCCACTGTCCCCACTCACGGGGACAGTAACCAAACGGGGGGTTACTACCGATGTGGGCATTGACCATGGGATGGCCCGTATGGTACCAGACGGCGGTCGGGCCATCTTTGTTAAGTTAATTAGTTAAATTAATTATATTAAAATTTAAATCAATTTTTATTTAATTTTATAAAATGTTTTAATACTTTTAAATAAGTAATTCTCATGCACTTATATGCCTAATAAAATCAGAATAATAGTCAATTTTTAAATTTATGTCCCGCCAACAATTACATTATTATATATTCTCGTCACCTTTTTTTTTAACGTGTAATTCAATTTGAACATTCTTAAAATGACAAGATTAATTTAAACACTTTAAAATGTTATTTAATTTGTCATTAGAAGTAAATTCCAAGATCATTTTTTCCTTTTTAGCCTAAATCATAATCTAAATCTCCAATTATGTTGTTATTTTTAGCTTTTAATTTTATTCAAATTCATTGAAATTTGTTGTTATAAATATATAATTACTCAACAGCTTGTCGTGCCCAGTATTCACTCAAAGTATCCTTAATGATTTGCATCCGCAAGATTTGCACCTCATTTCAGATGTAACTCTGTTTGTGGGTTATTCAACTACATATAATTTTGCAGTCCAGCTATTGTCAGTACGCAGACTTTTGCGTGCTTTCTTGGACAACTATGACATATAAATGAAATTGTTAAGCAGCAACATTTTTGTTTTAAAACATTTTAATTTGGTGCATTTACTGTATTGAGCTGTTGAAACAATTTTTTTGACTTCTGCTGCTCTACAACAGCATCTGCAACTCCAATTTTAAACATTAATATAGGAGTAGCACCATATACGATTCCTGTTACTCTGATGACCTCTTTGAAGTTGAAGAATGAAATCCAGACAGGTTTTAAGAAGAATATTCTGTTCGACAAGGAATTTCCAGTCAAAGCTTCAATGTCCCATGACAATTAGAAGAACAAAATTTCAACTAAAATGTGAGGCTTAATCGTATTGAACAGTTCAATCAACAAAAGTTACATGCGGATTTAGGGACAATATTCTTACAAGTATTACTATCACACTTAGTAAAGCAATCAAAATCCCATCACTTTGCTCCTCCTCCCACACTAATTATCAAGGAACAAAACATTCCAAAGTAGTCCAGACTCTCAGCAGTGAAATGTCATCTTCTACATGATCCCTGCAACCTCGAACGTGAGCGAAAAACAATTGCTGTTTTATCAGTATTCTTTGAGCCAATTGAGTTCACCACCTTAATACTGTTGACCACAAAGGCTTTAAGTTCAACCCCCAGTTTAACATGAATGCTGCAAACTAGAAATTGTGGCAAAATAGAGCTCCTTCAGGTCTTCATACTTTTTATTTCTGGAGAAGTATCGGGAGGATTTTTTCCAAGGATATTTCACCTTAGCTGGGGTCTAAGTCAGTGTGAATAGCATGTCTGCTAGGCCAATTTTCTGACTCCAAAGCCTAGTATTAACAGGACGTAGAATAAATGCCTAATGAATTAAATAAATACAGAGGCATCCGTGCATATCTAATCCACAATTGGAGTATACACCTTCCTCTTAAAACTCCAAAATTACTATCTCGAGTGAATAAATTCAATTTCATTGGCACACTAGGTCACTAAGAATGATTGTCAAGATCATAATGTAGTTTAATTTTTTATGAATATGTGGTACAGCTTACAAGCTTTAGCGTTGATTAAGAATACTCACCTTGAATGAGGAAATGTAAGGAAGCAATACTTTGGGAGGTAGCCATCATGACATTGCAAGCCAGCCAAAAAGCAAAATCAAGAAACCATGGAGTTCAGCTTAATTCACTGCCCTCTAATGGAAAAATCTAGACTGATTAGCAGCAGTTTGCCCAAAATAATCCATCATATAGTTTATGCACCATTTTTATGAAAGGTTAAAATGCTTGGAACGAGACCATCTTTGGCCATCTCAGTAAGTATATTGAAAACAGCATCCAAGTTTCCTTCCTTGTGGTTGATTTCAGCAAATACTTTGGCAAGCTCAGCATCTGAAAGGTTGCAACTCCTCAGCATGCTCTCAATGACCTGATTCAACTCTTCATTCATTCCCTGAGTTAAAAGGGCTTTAACCAAAGCAATAAAAGTCACTGTATGCGGAACAAACCCAGAGTGAACCATTTCCGTGTAAAGATTATACGACTTCTCAACATTTCCAGCCCGACAGTGGCCATGTATAAGTACATTATAAACTGTTTCATTTGGCTTGTGGCCTTTGTCAATCATTGACTTAAAAACTTGATCTGCCTCATTCATCAGACCTTTCATACAGAATCCCTTCATAAGAGCAACCACACTCTTAAATTCAATATTACTGCAGTTCTCAATCAGTGTATTATATGTGACATTGTTGGGAACAGTATCATCATAGAACAACTTAAGCAGAAGCCTCTTTGCTTCCCTTGTTCGAGATTGTTTATTAAGTCCATTGATAAGTACACTGTATGTAACAGTATCAGGTAGAATGCCTTTCTGTATCATTTCATTATGTAAATCAAAAGCCCTGTTCAAGTCTCCTTCTTTGCAATAAGCATCTATCAAGGTTGTATAAGTGAACTCATCGGGCGGTAATCCTGTATACAGCATCTCTTGGAAGACATCACAAGCATCAATTAGTCTTCTCTGCTCACAGAGACCACGAATGATTGAAGAATAAGTGATGGAATCTGGTAGGATGCCCTTATGATCCATCTCCCTCTTGAGTTGAAATGCCCTATCCACATCATGGTTCCGACAACATCCACCTATAATAGTACTATAACTTACAACATCAGGAGTTAATCCTTTCCCATCCATATTTTGTAACACTTCCGTCGCCTCTTCTATTCTCCCTAGAAGACAATGTCCATTAATAAGGGCATTGTAAGTCACTATTGAAGGCGAGAATCCACTCCCAATCATTTCATTTAGAACTCGGTAAGCCTCATTTAATAATCCCTGCTGTGAAAACCCATTGATTAATGTCGTGTATGTTCTCTCATTTGGACTAAGTCCTCTAACATGCATCTGATCTAAAAACTCAATTGCTCGGTTCAAATTCCCTGCCTTACACATGCAATCAATCAATGAAGTATATGTGACAACACCAGGTGATAATCCGTTCCTCACCATCTCTGCATGCAGAAAAAGTGCTTGGTGAAGATTACCCTCTTTGCAATAACCATTAATTAGTGTGTTATAAGACACCTCGTCAGGAACATAACCTTTCCTACTCATCTCACCAAGAATTCCACTTGTCTCTTTCATTCTCCCTTCTCTACACAGTCCATTAAGTACTACGTTGAATGTGATTAAATTCGGTTCCAGGCCCTTAATCACCATTGATCTAAACAAACCAAAGGCTTCATCGATTCTCCTCAACTTGCAACATGCATCAATCAGTGTGTTATAAGTAACCACATTAGGCAAACACTCCTTTTCCTCCATTTCCTTAAAAAGTTTGAAACCCATTTCCATATTCCCAGCCCCGCAAAAGCCTCTAATCAAAATATTGTAACTGAAAACATTCAGAGAAACCCCACCAGCAAGCATTTCCCTATACAACTCTTGTACACAAGTAACTGGTTTTCTGCACCTAATCATCGAATCTAAAATGGCATTATAAGACAAAACACCGGGCATAAATCCATTAAATTTAGCCAAATTAACTATCTTTGTAGCCTTATCAATAAAATGCAAATGGGAATAAGCTTTTACCACCAGATCAAAAACTGCAGAGCTTGAATTGCACAAGTGATACGTCTCTTTGAGGCATTGAAACACAAAACTGCCCGTTTCGTCCACCGTATTCAAGGCCAAGTCTTGGGCTAGGGTCTGTGCAGTTTTATAGAGCTTGAATTTGGTCAATATGTGAAGGGTTATGCACTTGCAGTGATGATCGAAGAATTGGTGGGCTTGTGCCCACTTAAGAAAATTTAGGGTTAGGGTTTGGTCGTGTTGGGTCTTGAGGAGTAAATTGGAAGCAGCTGCAGGCGTGAACCGGGAAGATAGGGAATTCAGTTGATAGGGATGGCGCTTGAGAAACGTTAAGGCTTTGTCTACCAGAGCAGCATCTATGGGGGATGAGGAAAGAGATTGTGAAAGGTAAATTTGTGGTCTTGGGAGGGGCATTTCAGGAAGTAAAGGAATTGTCTAAGAGATGAGTAAATTCAAGAGACAGGAGAGCTTTAAGATTTCGATGCTTAAATTGATTTCTATGCTTCCCATTAGGATTAGGGTATTAGGGTTCACGGGAGGTTTTCCCAACTCATTCTCTATCCCCTTTTTGTGACAGGAAATTAGGGATTTAATTAAATAATTAACAAACAAAATCAATATTTTTAAGCTAATCAGGAAGCATAAGATATTCCAATTCAATTAAAAATTATAATTTTTTTTAAATTATTCTTCCAAATAATTTTACTTCAGTTAAAATATAATCCGCAAAAATGTAAAACCAAATAGTAATATCTAGTTAAACTGAGTCACATTGGTGTTGGTTCACGTACAGAATTTCATGCTCATCTTTAAGATACAACCATTGCTGGAAAAACACAACGGTCAGGAGGAGGCATTAGTCTCCCACAGGCAACACTTTACTGGGAACAGAAGGGAAACAACCTTATGAGGATAATTAAAATTAGCACACGTGTTGCTCTCTCTCTCTCTCTGCTGCACAAGATACCAAAATAGAACAAAGCTTATTGTATTCACAAGAACGTAAATTAAGATTTACTTTAAACCATCAAATAAGTGGAATCTTGTATAAGTGCCAATTGTCAAATGTTGAACACCTTGGCAAGAAGAAACTACAATTTTGGCCTCTTTAGGCATAAACAAACTATATATCTTTACAAGGCGAGTGAACATCATACTCCACATTAAACCGATCATGAAGCCTCAATATCTGTCATGAGCTTTAATCTGGGGAACAGAGGGCTGTAGACTTTGAGCTAGTGCTAGTTGGCAAATCTTCAACATGTATTTATGTGCTATTGCATTTGCATGTTGTTTGGCCAAGAAGCATAGAAATATTGGTGTCCTCGAACAAAGATTCTTCGATCCTTCACTGTATTTTAGCCATGCCTCGGCTTGAAATGCCATGCAACAATTTGACAAAACCATGAAAGCTTAGCTTTCCATCTGCGTGCCTTATCCACTCATCGAGAACAGAATGTACTGGGATATTGGGGCCCAGACCAAGTTCCTATTAAAAAAAACTTCTCCAGTAAGTTTCATACAGTGCCATTGCAAGGAGAATAATGTTGCGCTGCTATTGTGTTGTCCAAAATTGGATCAATTGAAATATATTAAGCTGGCTGTTAATCATGCTCCTAATGTCGAGTGTTGAATGCAAATATATTAAGGTTTGGTAAAACTAATAAACAAGGGAAACATGCAAAGGAAGGATAGAACTCACACCAAAGACTCCTAAGACTGTGATTATCTGCAATCAAGCACTACAGACCCAACAATATTACTAATTAGTTTGTCTTTCAAAACAATTTACACTGCCAATCTGCCTGCTTTATTTGATCTTGGTCAAGTTTGAAGTTCTTGAAATAAAGCATTTGCAAAATGAGATTAGAAAGCTAGTTAAGTAGTCAGCATATTAACTCATGTCATTTGAAGTTTGCCACAAGCAAACATTTCGTACTTGAAAACATCACAAATAATACGTGTTTATTTCAACAGATAAGAGAAATCTTGACTTACTGAAGCAAGCTCATCAATAACAATAGCCCTATTTCCATCCTTTTCAAAAAGCTCATATGCACAACGAGCACGCTGTTCCCAGTGTTCAACTGCCTCCAGTTGATGGACATTTAGTGTAGCTGCACAAAATTCTTCAAAATCCATTCTTCTGTATTCCAGTGGAGTCAGCTGTCATGAAATAGCAATGAAGATGTGAGTTCATATATAAACACAACAATCGTATAGGCATAACAAGTCATTAAAGCTACATGGACAACTGGCAACTTAGTTCATACCGAAGCAAGATAATCAGGGACACGAGAATCCTTCATTGCATCTGTTGCGTTTTTCATCAATGCCTAGATAAAACAAGAGAGATGGCATAAGCCTTTATATCACCTAATAATAATAGGAGGGAGAGAAACAAAAAACCAGTGCGAGCAGACAATAACCATCTTATAGTTTTCCAAGCTTATGCTTCCACTTTTATTTGGCTCTAACAGAGCAAATTGCTCCTTCAGATAGAAGAGTTCGTCCATTGTTAGTGTCTTTGATAATGCCTGCAGCATAGACACAAGTATAGGAACTTTAGAAGTTCACATAATACATCAAGCAAAAACATCGATAGTTGTGTTCATCAACAAAATTGAGGTCAAGACTCTTCATGACCTTACAGGGAATTTTATAACTACAACAGCACTTAACTTCCAATTTTATTGTTGGGAAAGAATAAATAGCATATCGAGAAAATGCAGATCTTATATCAGTAGAAAATGGAAAAGAAATTCTTCCACAACCCCAAGTATCACAAAATGAAAGAGAACTCATTCCGGTAACAACTTTTAATTTAATTTTTAGGTCATCCTGGATGTATACACACCCTTAAAGCAGCCTTACGCAAGGATGATGTGCGCATATATGCCTTCGTGATCCTGAATATTAGAATATCAAGAGGAACTTTCACACCATGGCAATCCCGCAGCCAAGGATGGCCTGTAAATAAAGCAATGCAACTGTCATTTGCAAGGATGTGTGAATACCATGTAGTATATAGGCGAAAGATGCACTTACTTAAAGCCTGAGCAGCTGTCATTCGCTTTCTTGGATCTTTGTTTAATAATCGTTTGACAAAGTCTTTAGCCTCTGGAGTGAGCAATGGCCAAGGTGCTTCATCAAAGCTTGGATCAGCTTTCAAGACTGCCCGGAAAATTCCAGACTCAGTTCGTGCCCAAAATGGACGACTACCACACAATAGAATGTACGCAATAACCCCTACACTCCATGCATCAGCTTCTGTGGTATAAGATCTATGTAGGACTTCAGGAGCCACATAGTAGGCACTTCCAACAATATCATTAAGCCTTTCATCTGAAAACCACCATAGTCATCACCAACTCATCCAAATTCCCAAAAGCAAGTAGGATGAAACTCAGGAATCAGGGCTTCAAGTGGATATTGGTTAGGGAGACAAACCTGGTCTGACAAAATCTGATAGGCCAAAGTCTATGACCTTCAGATGAGAGTTCTCATCCTTAGAAGTATACAGAAAGTTCTGATCAAACAATCAGAAGTAATTTCAGTTATCAAATTTCCGGAAGTAAAAGAAAAAAAATACTGAGCTAGATTCGGTACATTCATTTAAGTTTAAGCCAAAAATATCATCATCAACTTCGGTTAAAGTAATGCAAATTAATTATATTCCTGTTCAACTTAAATCAGGAAATTTGAAATGGGGAATTTAACTGCTCACCTCAGGTTTAAGATCCCTATGCACCACACCCTGTAGATGACAAAAGGCAACAACACTTAGTATCTGCACCAAAACGGCCTTTGCATCATCTTCAGAGTATTTTCCACCCCTAAAGGGATCAAAAGATCTAGTTAGAAGCTATATTAGATCATGCATTAAAATTCACATTGCATTCGCAGGCCCTTAAAAAGAAATCACCTTGAAAGGATTCTATCCAAGAGCTCTCCCCCTTCACACAACCTGAAATGTCCGTGTCAATCAACTTTTGGAAGGTCAAAGGTCTCCAAAAGCTTACAAGCAAGAACTAACAGCATTCCTTTTCATTTACTTATCTACATTCCTTTTCATTTACTTATCTATTTATTTATAGCCATAGGCAAAGAGCATGAAAAGGATTTAATGCTGTAATGAAGCTTACTCCATCACCATATAGACGTTATCAAAATCTTCAAATGCATCGTAAAACTGCACAAGGTTGTTATGTCCTGCTAAGGCCCGTAATATCTTGACCTCCCTTCTAACATCCTCAACAGCAATAGCAGTTGTCATCTGGCAATAAAGAATAGGAGGGGGGAAAAAAACGTCATCCATTTGTGGGAGAAGTAAAGGTTGAGCCATGTACTTTTGTAGAGATTAATTATATCTTTCTAAAATAAAAACAACAACAGACTTTCTTCTGCTAGAGTACCATAATGATTTTCGCACTGCCCTCCCAACCTTTTTCTCTAAAAGCTTGAAACATTCGTCATAAGTGCACCAGCTGACAGATTGTATGAGCAATGAGTTTTTCTCAAAAATGAGGCCTCACTGACAGTCCGTTAATCACAGGTCTCCCTATGCATTAAGTGGTGGCCGTAAAATCTTGGGAGTTAACAAAGCATATCACAAACTAGAAATCTAAATGTGCCGAATATTCCACTCATTTTCAGACAACTCAGAGTGAAACTACACATTCTAAGTCAATATTAGGTTCCAAAATCAAAATATTTCAACTTCCAACAAGTCCCGCCAAAATCCAAATAGAAGCAAATTACGCCGTACTCAAGTTAAAGTCTTGGCATGCACCAAAAGAGCCAATAAACAGATAAGACGATCACCTTTTATGCGTACAACTTTTTAAAGCTCCGATAACTTCAAAATTAACAATATTATCCAATGAAGAAATATCCAAACTGACAATATATTCCAAATTCCAACATCCTAAAAATCGCAGAATCTTCGAGAAATATCCAAACTGACAATATATTCCAAATTCCAACATCCTAAAAATCGCAGAATCTTCTTTCTATCTATTCAAACTCTTAAGTCCCCGCGGTTAAAAATCAATACCATAAAAGCACAACCTCACAATAAAGAAAAGACAACAAACATCGGAGAGAAGAGAACATAACAAAGTAAATCTGTAGATCTAAATATTATGCTTCAAAAACGTAACATGCTAAAAACAGAAACTTCAACTGAGAAATAGATAACACCTGTTAAAAGAAAACAAACTTGAATTGTAGATTAAAAACCAACCTTTGATTTAGGGATGACTTTAACAGCCACTTGTTGGCCTTTACGGTCACCTTTCCTAAACTTGGCAGAGCAAGTGTACCCAAAATGGCCTCGACCCACTTCATGGCCAACCTCAAGCCTACTAGTGAACTCTTTAGAGAACCCAAACCGCTTGTCCAACTCCACCTCCTCTTCTTCATCTTCACCTTCCTCCGGAATCGACGAGCTTTTCTTCTTCTTCTGCCGGCGGCGGAGGACAGCGCGGATGTGCTTGGCTGGGGACGGTGGTGGGAAGGGCTTCTTGAAGGCCCTTCGCGGCGTGGCGGCGGAAGGCGAGTTTTTGAAGAGATGGAGAGGGCTGGGAGTGTGGAATGCGAAAAAAGGTGACTTCTTGGGCAGGGTCTGAAGGGGAGAAGAGTGTGGAGACTTTGGGGTTTGGGTTGTGCTTAGGTTGTCATTTGGTGTCTTGGTTTGGTCTCTAGGGGCGTATGAGTTTTGTTTGGTTGGTTTTGAGGTGCAAGTTCCCATCTTCTAGGTTGGTTAGGACATTGTGATGAGTTTTAGTAACGGTGATTGTCAGGGCCTCGGACGGCGGAAGGAGGCCGAAGTAGGAAGAGGATTTGACGGGGTATGGCGTGGAAGGGGTGATGGAAGAGCCAGGATGGTGCTGGAGGGGATGTACAGGTGGAATTATCCATTGAACTCCCCCATTTTGCTGTCATGTAACTTTCGTTTTGCGTTCCGTGCAACTGACAAAGATTAGTGGTAGTGAGTTACCTCATTAGCATAGAAGTAATGTTTGACAACTGCCAAATGTGAGTTGAGATAGTAAAAACTAGAAGATATAAGAATGCATTTTAGTACTTGTAAGCTTTAAAAACCCAAAGTATGCATTCAATTTATTGCATGTTGTAGGATAAGAAGTACTTCAAAGGTTAAGGAAAAGAAATGTAAATATCCACTAATCTATAAGTTACAAAACTATAGGCAAATTGTAATTGCATGTGCCTTTTTGCATTAAGATTGATGGGTTAAATAAATATTTGTTAACCTACTTGTCTTTGAAGAGAATTAAACCTTTTACTACATATTTATGATGAGATTAAATTTCCAAAACATCCAAATATAATAATATGTATGCTAACTATCAAAAGTTAATGATCAAGATTCAAACTGAGAGCTTTTAACTTGGATTTCCTCCAAATTTATGTGATGGGTTATGTGACCTACATAAACATGGGATTGTGTTTGCGGGTTTTGAGCCATTGGATCACATGATCGATTACATTTTATAGATACATGAATGATTGCAATTGTTCCGCTCTTTTTTTTGGGATCCATGAAGCTAAGTGATTTTTTTTTTTAATGGGATCCATGAAGCAAAGTGAATGAGACAAGCAAATAACTTGTTAACATTTTCATGGAAACCAATGGCATCCCATGTGCAACCAAACCAATTCCCCATTATATAATCATCCACTATGTACATGTATGTAAGTATATGGACAAGCAAAATGAGCTAAAGATTATTCCAATCATAGCATGCATTTTTCTAGTCATGGTCAAACCTTTCTTGTTAGCCATGCATCGTGGTAATATATTAATTAGTGGATCACTCGCAATATGTGACGTTGGATAGCCGCATTTATAATAATTTTTAGAATTTAAATATGAGTTCGATAGAAATATTTAGAAAGGTTAACTTTTATGTTTTAGAAATTATTACTCTTCTTTATAATATTTTTAAATCATGATATAATCGTTTTTTTTTCTTATATGTGAAATTTTAAAATATATTTATTAAAATAAAAATTCAAAATAGAAGAATTTAAAGTAATTAAACCTATATATAAATATTAAAACATCTTATAATCATGAGTGGTTACACGTACATAATTTATTCTTTCAAAAGATCATTAGAATAGCTATTGATGGAAAGTGGGTTAGGTGTAGTTCGTGAACCTAATGGAGTTTCATATATTATGTGAAAAGAAAAGCAGGGCTTGAGTGGATAGGTTGGGGGTTTAGGTGGGTGAGATACCGATACGTATCGATCTTATTAATTCAGTAACAAATAATGAAGTCATTGTAAGCGTAAGCAAAGCACCAGAATCTTATGGAAACCTTGAAAGCTCCTTCTCCTAATCCGATTTTATACACATCACTGTAAACTTTTTGTCCTATAAAATCTTTATCTTAAGGTGTGGCTAAGAAACCACACATGCATGCAAAGTACCTTATATCATTGTCAGCTCAGTCTAACGAGAACAGTAGAAATTAAAAATAGTAGCATTTCGATAACAATACGATTATGTGCAACCAAAATTCAGCCCCAAGGGATTAATTGGTTTAATTTCTTTTAATTTTCCTATTAACATAACTATATCTGTAGATGATAAAAGTAATATCTAAGAAATAAACATTTCATACTGTTAGTGAATATATAAAATCAATTAAGTTGGCCTCACACAACTACTTAAGCTATTGTGGTAAAACGGTCACTTAACATAGTATCATAGCCTTTGTGACCAAGTGGTCGTGAGTTCAAATCCTACCACCTACTTATTATTTAACATAAGATAGAGTGAGCCTGTGCAAGTTTCAAGCCCAAAGGGCTTTCACTTGAGAGGGTTTGTTAGTAAATATATAAAATTAATTAAGTTGGCTTTATATAACAGCTTAAACTATTGTAATAAAACGGTCACTTAATACATTCATGTTGTATCATTCTCCTAAATCAACAAGAAAGATCTATATATCCTACACGTATTATCTATGTCTTACCTGTGTTTATAAGTACATCAGCTTTTCCATAAGATATAGCTAGCGTTTGTAGCTATCCTTTAGTTATTGTCTTATTGATATATAAAATCATCAAGGGCAATTTGTAGAGATGATTGGCAGGAATAATTGTTCTAGCTAATTAGATTGGTAGAAGAACTAATCAGAAGGCAGAAGGTAGTTAGGATATAGATTTTTGTCATCTAATCGTAAATTGTTAAATCATGATTCACGAGTCTGTTAGTTATCATTTAATTTCTCAATAATAATTAATATAGTTTTAATGTATGCTATATATGTATTTTTACTTTATAATTTCTTATTACGAAAATGAATCTAATATAGTGAAAAACTTTCAAAGAAAAGATTTGGTGAAAATATTTTCTGACTTATATTTATAAATAGATATTTAAAAAATAGAGACAAAATAGATATTGTTTCTTCTCATAGATCTAAATAAATATATTTATAAAACCAAGATATATTATTTATCTTGATGACTAATAACTATGTTGAGTTCCCTCAAAAAAATAACTATGTTGAGGCAATCAAAGAAAGGAGTTGTATTGTACGTGGACCTTACAAGAACTTTTTGGTTGTCTTAAAGCATGGTAATGAGCTCTACTTGTAAAGTTTCCAATAATTCTTATGTCGCTTGCACATATAATTTTAGTTACCATTCTAAAGTTTCAAAAATTTTTATATGAGTTAGTCCAGTAATTTCTTGTTAAGTTTGATATATTATATATATTTCTTGATAATTTCATTATAATAAAGCCTTAGATAAGTAGTATATCAATAATAATTGTAGGAAATATAATAATAAGCATAAGGGGAATTTATTCGATATAGTTAATAAATTATCCTTATTTTTATTCAATTTTATTAATTACATATAATGAACATGTTTTATTTATGCAATGAAAAAAATAATATTTGATATTATGTTCATATGAAGTTTAGTAAAAATTACCTTTGTATTTAAATTTACAATAAAAATACGATATTAATTAAACTCAATAATTTATTAACTAATTTATCTTTTTAATTTTAGTGTTGTTTTTTGGGGAGCTATATAAATAAGTAAGATAATTATATCTATGGTTACATGGTTATTTATAATAGTAGAAGAATATCTTAAATTTTTATTTAAAATATTTACGTAAATTATGCAATAATAAAAACCTTATATTTAAATAATTTTACTATTTCTAAATTTAAAAGATAATTTAATATTTAAATGTCATCAATTTATTATAAATTATTGATTTTTATTTTGATTATAAGTTTTAAATTTTTTGTTTTAAAGAAATTTGAGTTTATATTCATATTAATATATTTATAACAACTCATTATAACCTAAAATATTTATTTAATTGAATTCATTTATTTGTGCTGTTCCAAAGTGATGGTTATCATAAGCTCTAATGTATTATTGAAGATAAGGAATTAATAAAAAGAAAGAACAATTGATGTGTGTAATTCATTGAAGATAAGGAATTAATAAAAAGAAAGAACAATTGATGTGTGTAATTCATTGGATCAACGATTCTAAAAACATAAAATTTATAATACCTAAAGCCTCACTAAATTGAGTTTTACCAATTTGATTTTTTCTCAATTAACTATTAAACTAAAAAAATTAGCAATGAAAATTTCTTCATCCTTGCTAAATTTTAGTTGTTAGTACTTATACAAAGGATAATGTGCATTTCAAATAAGATGCTTCTTCTTCGCCTTAATTATAAAGAATTTTGGATATAAACATCAATGATCATGAGAAGTTTAAGGCCTAGTTAATGCATTTCGATTATATATAAGATAAACATAATCCAATCACAACAATAACAATAGCAACAATGTTCTAGTAGGAAACCAACTGAGATGCAGGGTCTAGGGAGGTCTAGAAGTAGATAGTTTTATCCTTAATTAGCAGAGTGCCTATTTTTAATAGATCCACATTAAAAAAACAATTTTTTAAAGATGATTGGAAGAAAACAATAGACAAATACATAAATAAATAACTACATAAATAAAAAAGCAAAATCAAAGTAAAAAAGAAAAATAAAATATAAGTAAGTAGATAATTAAACAAACAAGAAAGAAATCAAAGAAGTAAACAAAACAAAGGAGCAATTTAAAAAAATACAAAGGAACAAAGGCCACAAAGAAAAATGTTTAAGCTAATTAAAGGATATAACAATCGACATAAAAGGTTCAAAAGGAATGTAAAAAGGGAATAATCTCTCTATATAGGGTTCTTTAATTGTATCATATTTCACTAAATTTTCTTATTGAGGATTAAAATTTACAGTAAGCTCTAATAGTGTTATATCATTCCTAATCAGCTCCCTCTTCATTTTCTTCTCTTATAATCTTTAAGTATAATCTTTTCGCATCTTCTCACTGGAACATCAAAATGTCTCCCCTTAACATGTCTGAACCACCTAAGCCTTGTTTTTTTCATTTTACTATTAATGTTAGTCACCCTCAACTTGTCTCTTACCACTTTATTTCCGACCTTATCTCTTCTTATAAGGTTTCGCATTCAACAGAACATCCTTATCTTTACCATTATTAACTTAACATATGCACATGTTTAATGGGCCAAAGCTTTGCCTCATAAAGGATAATCAACATAATTGATAAACAATAGAATTCACCTTCTAGCTTAAGTGTTATCTTCATGCATATAAAACTCTTAAAATGATTCTCTAGTTTAGCCACCCTATTCCTATTGAGGATTAGCTTCTAAAAACCTCCATAAGACTTCCCTAGGTACCCTGTCTTAAGCCTTTTCTAAATCAATGAAAATCATAAATAGGTCCCTCTATCTATCCTTTCAATATTTCATTAATCACCTAAGAAGATGTATGCATTTTGTTATGAACCTTGTTGACATAAAACCAAATTGGTTCTTTAAGATAGGTGTACCTTTCTCACTTTTTCTCATTCACCGTCTCTCATATCTTTATGATATGACTGAGTAGTTTGATGCCCCTATAGTATTCACAACTTTGTATGTCTTCTTTCTTCTTGAAAAGAGGGACTAGTGTGCTAAGTATCTACTTATTTGACATTATGGAAAATTTGATGATCTCATTAAAATGCTTGACTATCTAAGTAAGACCTTTTTTCTCCTAGGCTCTCATCAGGTCTTACTGCCTTTCCACTCTTCTTCAAATATCATCTAATTTATTTTCTTATGATACACCGGTAGAAAGTGACGTCACAGTATTGCTCAAAAGTGCTAAAATCACCTAAGGAAATATTGTTATCTCTGTCTTTATTAAAAAGCATATAAAAGTGGCTCTGTCATATTCTGTTAATGTCATTTTCATCCACAAGAACTCGTTTTGCTTTAACCTTTATACAACGAACTTGATTTGAGTCCTTCATTTTATTTTTCCTAGCTCTCGACAACTTAAAAATATTTTTTTCCGTCCATAGTTTCCAATTGTTGATATAAGTTCTCGTAGGACTCTACTTCTGGCTTATGAAACTATCTTCTTCACCCCTTTCTTTACCAACTTGTAACTCTCTCTATTAAATACCTTTCTTTATCCTTGTTGCTATCCAATAAGGCTTTATAGACAACCTTTTTTATCTTCACCTTATCTTGAGCGTCTTCAATCCACCACCAGGACTCCTTCATATTAACCCTAGACCCTTGATAAACTCCCAAGATCTCCTAAATGCATTCCTTAAAGGATTTGCTACTCTTTCCCACACCTGATTATCATCTACTTATAGTTTCTTTACTCTATTTTTAAGTTGTTCAATAATTTCCCCTTTAGATCCACCATCTAATTCTAGTGCACCTCCAAGAACTTATTTTCTTTCTCCAACATTTAATCATTAGATCCATGACTAATATGTTAGGTTAATAAGCATGTGTTAGGTATTACCTTACAATTCTTACAACTTGGTTAATCGCTTCACCTCAAGAGGAAGTACTCAATCTGAGTCTTTGTGGCTATGCTACTAAAAATTACTAAGTATTCCTCTTTTTTGTTAAAGAATGAGTTGGCTACCACCAATTGACATGCTACCGAAAAGTTTAACAAATTATTTCCACCGTCATTCCTATATTTGTACTTGAAACTCCCATAGGCACAATAATACTTGTTCAAGGTCACCCCTATATGGCTATTAAAGTCTCATCCTGGAGTAAGTTTCTCATTAAAGGTAAAATGATGAGTCACCTCATCTAAACCTTCCTAAAATTAATACTTAAATTATTCTTCTAAACTTATTTAAGGGGCATAAGCACGGACCACATTGAAAACAACATCTTTCACCACAATCTTTAAAGACAAAATCTTATCATTAATCCTCTTTACCCCCATAACATGATGTACTAATGCCTTGATAACCAAGATACCTAAACTATTCCTTTTCCTTGAACACCCTGAATACCAAGTTTGAACCTATTAATCTTTTTCTCTTTAGCCATCTCCACTTTGTCTCTTAGATGTATGTTATATGTATTTTACTTTTTTTTAAAATCTCCATTAATTATTGTTGAATGCATTTTCTCATTAAAATTAATGGCAGTTTTTCTTAATTTCGGGATTAATTATAGGGTTTTACATATATTTTACCCACTAATTTGTTTAGTTTTCTTGAATCTGCGTTTATAATGGTCTTGTTTAATTTGTAGAAAAT
>JANZLX010000213.1:34210253-34231004 GCA_025531955.1 Erythroxylum orinocense
AGTGTATCGAATGTGAAATTATGTGAATGTGAAATGTGAAATAAAGTGCGATGTGTGAATTATGTGTTATGTGACTAGGTGAGCCATCGATGATGGTCACTCACTGAATTCGCAAAACTCACCCAAAATTTGCAATTATTTTTCAAGATTTGAAGAATATACCGTTAGGTAAACGGAAGTATAATTACTGCATACAAGGGAAAGCTAGAAGTCGGGATCAGTTCGCGTCTGCATTGTGTCTTTTTCTTTTCACGCTGAATTGTATTTTTCGCAAATTATTGTATTTTATGTATTTGAGTATATTTGTTGTGTATAACTTTTCGATTGGGAAAAGGTTTTGCAAAAGAGAGTGATCAAAATGTGATATATTTTGTTTTTGGAATGTGCAAATCGAAATTCTGATATGAAAAAAAAAACAAATATTTGACAACTCTTGTAAATAAGATGTTTCTGAATAAAAGTGGGCCCCAAATTTGCTATTCTTGATTTTCCCGTATGCTTAAAAAAAATTATACTGAGTTTTTGACTAAGTGATGTAGTACGCCACCCTCGCGGGTTACGGACTCGGATATCACCATTGATGTCGAGTTCGGGTCATGCGGGAGTGGGGTATTATATATCTAGAGCAAGTTTATACTTTTCACTACTTAATAGGCCAAAAAGGAAAAAATAATCATTACATTTACATCTAAATATAAGTTAGACCACAACGTTTTATAATGTCCAATTTAAGCCCTATTATTTGCAAAACGTTTAAATTAAACCCTAAGTAGATAGAAAATCTAATAGATATTTAACTCCAGTAATTTGCCACTTCATAAATAACATGTCATAAATATATAATTTTTTAAATTTAATTTGGACCTACAGTGCCACTTGTGCACCACGTAGCTCTGTGGGACCCAATTATAATTGTAAATTAATTAAATTTTTATCACCGTCTTCACTAAAATTCATCGACTGTCCTTTTGAATATCGTCAACTTCCTTATTCATGTTGTTCTTTTCTTTATAAGTCATCTTCTTTCTCACTCTTCATCTTCACCTTCTTCTTTCTTCCTATTCATTGCTAATTGTGTTATGCAAAATTTCTCCTAGGGATGTTAATAATGAAACATATCTAACCCTAAAATTGCTCTAAAATATAAAGGAAATTGCAATTAAGACCTATTTCTTGTTCTATCCTCTGTAGAGTTGCTCATAAGAATGTTAACAACCAGCAGGTTTGAGCATATAGTTCTATAATATGATGCAACTACTGATTATGCTTTAATCTAGATAGTAATAGAATCTCGAAAGGCTCTTAACATAAGTTCCTAATTACCGTTTTACTGATCAAGTAATTGATTTATTTATGAGTTTATAGGCCCCTGAATTTATTTTTAGCTCCATATTGGATTTCAGTAATTGGTTGTAGGTCTTCATTGTTTTTTTTCTATATATGTATAAATATCTTCTTTTTTCATTTATTAAGCCAAGATATTTCATTCAAATTGTTTTGAGGGTCATCCTGAGAAGAAATTTGAGTGATTAGTATTGCAACAAGTCAAATACCTATCTCAAAATAGGTCATATGAAGTTTGAGTGCTCGTGTTCTAATTCTCCTTGATTAAAAGTGAAAAGGTTAAAATTTCATGATAGTGTTAATGTATGATTGATATGTACTTAAATATCAACTACCCATCCTATATGTATTATAATTTCCCAAAGGGCATTTGAACAATTACATTTATATTTATGCTATATATAAGATTATTGCTTCTTCCATAAATATTGAGATATGATTTCTTGTTTAGATGATGATGGAGAAAGATCATATCATGATGATTCCTTTGCTAGCTCAAGTGAAGAAAGTTCATTACTCTCATTTAAGAGAAAGAGGGGTAAGTGGGATAACTTTGTAGAGTCTTTTTGACATCTGTGAATCAAGACAAATGGTCTTCAAGAAGTTTATCATATAGATATTTTCAACATGTAATCAACCTAGAAATATATAATTGTTTAATGATCAATTGGATTCTGATTTATATTTTTTATACAAATTAAAAGTATCTTGTACACTCATTAATCCTACAAGACATGTTGCAACTAAGCAGCGTGAAAAAGACTTGAGGACAAAAAGATACTTAATTCATCTAATAATAGGCTAATGATCAAATTAAAGACTTGACCATTTTAACAATATTTACTAAGTTAACAAAAGAGCATAAAAGGACCTTGATTTTGGGAAACCTAACTGCATTGTATTGATGACAAAGACTATTGCATTAAACTTATCAAACACAATTTCTTGTTTTTTAACACAATACATAGGTGATACATATTCTAAACCGCATTCCTATCACCCTCTGCACTTAAATATCAAGAGCTCTTTCCCGTGGAAATAAAAATGTAACATATTAACTAAAACTATCCAAAAAATGAAATGAGGTTGAAATTGTGATTAAAATTAGTCTCTTACTCTTTCCACAAAGATAAAATCTAGATAACCTTTGTTATAGAAGACATAAATTGCAAAACCTTTTACATTGTTAAATAAACATTAAATTATTTTTATCTTATCATAGTAAATAAATGAGGAACTATTAAAGTGTATCTATGCATAACAAAGCAACCAAAAAAAGGGCTTATGCGTGGTAAAAAAAGAATTGTCCATTTCAGTTTTTTAAATTAGTCAATCAAGGCAAAAATGTAGAACCTAGATAATTGGGGGCAGACATATAACATATGTGGGAAGTCTAAGATGTTTTTCAACACCAATTCCATAAAGTAATTGCTTTACCATGCATTCTTTTGACAAAATTCTCGAATTCTATGAAATTTTATCTCTCCATCAGAAGTGAACTAAGCCTAAGGTATTAAAAGAAAAGAAAAGCCTTCCATTTGGATCATTCAAAGGCCTAGTCTTATCCAAAATCTTATTATAAGTGAGCTTGTCACGACTCGAAAGAGCATTTTTCAATAGCAATTGGTAGTATATGTCCCATGCAATATTTAGCACCTGAACATTTAATAAAATAGTGGAAGAGGCATTACTTTTTGAACTTACCATAGGAAGGTCAGAGGTAGTATGCTCCCTTTATAAGCAAGAAAAAGCAAGCAATAGATAATCGGTGATGAGAGATTAGCTAAGAAAAGTTGACTTTTGAGAACTTTAAAGTGATTTTTTTTATTTTTTAGGTATTTTAGACTATTTCTACGTGATTTCTGGTTTATAGCTTTTTCTAGATTTTTATGTCCATATTATATGTTATTTTTGGATTTTGTAAAAATATTTGGCTTAATTTGTTTATGAATTGTCTAACAATATCATGATTCATGGGCTATTTTGAATTTTTTGGGCAATATTCAAGATGGAAACAAAAAGAACTAAAAATATCAAAACTTGAATTGTGAAAACAAACAAAGTTGGAATTTGACATCAAAATTAATACTTAACAAAACATAGTTCAGTCATGTACGTAACAAAAAGTAGACAAAGAATGAAAATTGCAAAAGTATTCAATTGTTATTAATGAAAGTATATGTCAGATGACTTGATAAAATGCTTTATTTATATATATAGTTCTAATAAGAATCCAAAATACAATTATAAATAACTAATAATAATTCTAAATATATAATAAATCATACTTAAATTAAAATAGAGTTTTATATAAATTTATAATTAACTTATAATACTAATAGAAGGCTTTGTAACAAATGCTAATAATAATAGTAAACAATATTGATCGTAAAAGTTTTGAAGTGAGTCTTTTCTATCCTCATTATTGACAAGTAGCTAGTAATTATAGTAATAACTTCTATAAATCATCAAATTAGCAAAGCTTTAAACTCGGTGTCATGTCCTCATTGTCCAAAGTTTACACCATTACTTAAACCTTAGTAAATATTATATAATACATTATTGAAAATATCAATGATACTGTTTACTTTTTGTAACGGCTTTCTTCTTGTTTTGTCAATAATGTAAATGAACCAATGTTGATGCTTCACCTAAAATCTTTACATCAAATGCCATGAATTTATGGCTAAAGTTAGTGTTTATTCTTTATCTTGATATTGTAAGAATTAAACAGAAGTTAATTAAAAGAGAATAAAATTTAAAGTAAGTAGTTTAGTGATATTAAAGTATTGGTTTACGCTCTATATTCAATTAGTTAATTAGTTGTATATCTATGACATATTTAATTAAAGAACTATTTATTTTTAAATATGTTCGTTTAATTAACCATATTATAAGATTACATTCACATAATAATTATATTTTGCAAATAAAATAATAATAACACTATAATTATGGGATTCATACTGCATTAATGTATGATTCTTAAATCTTTCTTAGTCATTATTCTAATAAAATTATTGGGTGAAAAGAGCATCATACCCTATGTTTCTTTCTTGTGAAAGAAATATTTTATATCATAAGCTATAATATAGACATATTTAAACTAAGTATGAATATTTGTTAAAGAATAAATTTATTAAACTAACCAACCATGAGAATTTCATATGAAATATTATTTGTATATATATGAAAAATTCTAGTTGTACACGTGACTATTTGATTTGAGAACTCTATAAATAGATATTGTTTTATTTTGATACTATTTAGAACATATCATAATCAAAGGCAACTTAATTTATACATTAGACGTAGTATGAATTATATGAAAAATAGTTGAAAGATTAATATATGATTCTTTATCCTAAATTAATTAGAATTAAATAGAGTAGAAACTAAATTCATATTCCATATATGCAATTATGATGAAATAATTATATCACACATGAAAATTATATATGAAATTATTAGTCAATATCATTTTGACATTTTTAATTTTTGGATGATCATAATATATTGCTGAACATTAATTTGGATAAATAAATATAAATTGTTTAATGGTAGAACTAAAGATAAATTAATCTTAAATATAATTTAATATTATAGTTTATATTTATTATTAATATATAAATTAAATTAAAGTTTATATTAGACTTTAATGTAAATTAAATTAAAATTAGTTCTCAAAGTATAAACTCTAGTTCTCCTCGTTTTGTCCCAAGTTGCAGCCATTAACGAACGGGTATACAAGACATGTAAACTCGGATTCTTATATGGCTATAATTAGCTCACCAGTCTAGGTCCATCCATGTTACTTTCTCTAGAGCTATCTTTTTCTTAATCGTCTGTTCTTGACCTTTGGCTCCTTAAAGGGTCCCCAGAAATGGTCGACCCAAAAGAGATTTGACTTTGAGATATCTTCTGCTCCATCCATCGTTGTGTAGCTAAGATCAGTGGCTTTCCTTGTTACTGTTCACTCTTATGCTTGTGCCAAAGGTAGAAAATTGTCAGGACCAAGTCACCTCTTTCTTTCTTTAATAATGCTTCTGCCACTTCACTCCAGCTTTATGAAATGACATCTATTAAGCCAATCTGTTCATGCTCTCCGTATTGGAGATACGAAATGTCTCTGTCGGTCTGTAGTTGTGCTTGAGGATAAATAAATTATCAGGTGGGACAGTTTGTTTAAAATATGATTACAGTAGTTACAGGCCTAATGTTTGCAAGTTAACAGTATACTGCCATTTGAATATTGTCTATGAATTGAAGTTAGTATGCACAAAAGAGTAGTTTGGATCATTAAACAGAGCTTTTAATGGCTAAACTGTCTAAAGGAGAAAAACAAAAGCTAGTCATTGTAAAGTAGGATGTGCCATTACAGTGATGCTGAGGTCCACAATCATGCCCGAAAACAGAGTTATGTCAGTTATTACAGTGATGCTGAGGTCCACAATCATGCCCGAAAACAGAGTTATGTCTGTTCCCTGTTCCAATCATATACATGGAATGAAAGCTACACTCGAAGTGCTTAGTTCATAAACAATTTTGACATAGTTGTATTTTAGCTACATATAGAAATGCCTCCACAGTAACGGTGTTTGGCAGGTCTATCTTAATTTCGGTGTTTTTCTAACTTATCGAACATAATATTCACAATATTAGTTTATCTGTTACAGGACTGGAACCTAGAATATGGAAGAAGCCGCATGAAAACGAAACAAGAAAATTAGCCCATATTTAAGATGACTGCCAGGTCCTGCTTTTATTTAATTATATCAACTCATAATGTTGAGGAAAGGGAGAGGTAGTTGCTAGTGGCAGATGTCAATGGCTGGCTAATTATTGAACTCTTTCCTTGAGCAAATGAAACCCAACAATGATAGATTGAATCATTGATACATATGCTACTTGCACTGACGAGCACTGAACGTGGAAATGCAAACCTCACAATTCAACATTGCGCAATTGTTAGTACAGAATCATTCATTCCAATTAAGTGGCTCATTCTCCGTAGTCCTAAATTTTAGTACAATGCAGAAGAGGAAAGGCCATACAAACCAAAATTCTTGAAAGCATGCTTCTTTAGGCCTATTGTAAGTACGGGACAATCACATTTGAGGGTTTGTCATTCTTCATTTACAATTTTACACGCTCTTTACCTTTTCCTTCTGCTAATATTAGATTAAAAAAAAACTCTTTTTTTCTTTTTTGAAAGTAAGAAAGAGAAGAATTTATAAATATAAATGTAGGAGATTAAAATACCTCTTCTTTCACCTTAAAATAGAAGCCCAAGATAGCCCACATAAAGACCTCTGGACCCAAAAGTTGAGTCTTTAGAATGATTTGTCATTGAAGATGCAACCTTTTCACAATAAATGCTCACCGCTATGAAATTTTCAGATCTTTTGCTTGCTTCTTTGATATTGTTTTGGATTAAATCGTACTTTTGGACACCATCTTCATCAACATGGCGGAGAGACAAGGAATGGATGAACAGCAGCAGCATCAATTAGACCCACCACAGCTGCATTCACCGTCACAACAGCAACAACCCTCGGCGGAGGAGGATATGATAAACTTTGTTATGGCTTTGGAGGCCTCATTGCTTCCATGCTTGCCTGCCCGAGAGCTCCAAGCGATTGACCGCTCTCCACACCCTTCACACCAGAGTTGGTTTCTTCTGAAATTTACTGTCTTTGCTTGTATATTTTACTATTTGCTGTTGCTATTAAGTATGATAATTTAAGTGACAAGTAACTTTATTTTGCAAGTTAATCTTTATAAGGATAAAATTGCTTCTGTTGGTGTGTGATAAGGGCTTCAATATTAGGGGGTCATATATATGCGTGCCTAATCTACACAATCTTTGTCTTTTTCTTTATGTCATGACTGGAGGGGGAGGGGTTATTCTAAGAGGCATAGGTATGCTTTCCCCTAGTACATACAATATGTAGTTATGTGTGCTTTTTTGTCTACTAATCACAGTTGATCATTCCATTATGTAGATTTGCTTAGAATGCTTGGTTCCTTCAAAAGAAGATATAAACATAGACTATATAGAAAAAGCTACAGAATTAGGGTCTGGAGAACCGATGTAAAGCACACTGGCATTGCCCAAAAGTGTCATTCACGTGGATCAATTTCTGTTTGTAAATGTAGAGCAGACTTAATATGTGAATTGTGGGAGAGCATTGCAGTTCATTTCAGAAACTTCTATATATTTGTGTTATGATTCCATAGGTAACATTTTATATGTGGGATGTTCACTATCTATGCATCATTAGCAAGTGTGACTTGTCATTGGATTGCATAGTTGTAGACTTGTAGAGCTCTGAGATTTGAGCTTGTTTCATATTGTTTTTGGAGCAGCTCAATTGACTCATTTGGGACTCCCTTCGAAAAGGTTGCTTTTCATTGGTAGTCCTTGACATATTGTTTTCTAATTTTTTTCAAATGTTACTTTTTTTTAATAGGGTGAGCTGAAAAAATAATGGTAAGTATGACTTCTAGATATTTGTACTTTAATCATTTTCTTGAAGATGTATTTAAGTAAATCAATTGTAGTAGTATAATCTGTGATAATCCTTGCTATAACCTACACTGTTATTACGTATTGGTTGATAGTTAGTCTGGTGAATGGTGAGTATAGATTTGCACCATTAAGTATTGATTGCTAGTTTCCATGTAACCTATCAAACATTGTTTTCTGTTGGCTTTTGTTGTCTTTCATCCATATCCCAGTCCCCATGTATCAGCGAGATTTTTATTGGGTTGTTGTTGTTGTAAGAGGGTCTGTTATAAACCTAACGCAAACATAATGTGTATAGAACATATGCTTATAGAGATGTACTCTGGTGAAAACAACAGAACAAGAAATAGATGGTCCATATTGCTTGAAAAGTGAAACTCCCTTCTTATGGACTGGTTATTGTAATTCCTGGTATATGCTTCACATTAGATATCTTAACATAAAGAATTTTCTTTTTCACTCTATCAATGCTTGATCATTTTCATTGTTGAAGATTGAATGGCAAAATGCTTTATTATTTACTCAGTACATTGATCTTTCTGAGTATGCAACCCTGTGATCTTACTTTATATCATAGCAAAACAGTAAAGAAAAAAAAAAATCTCAAGTTGATGGGCATACATACTAAAGTTGTCTAAATTTTAATTGTTGCAGTTGACGTTGAAAGGCATGCTAGGGACTTCATGGAGGCTGCCAAAAGGCTTCAACTTTATTTTATTGGTCTACAACGTGAAGGCCAACCTACTGAAGTGGAAATGCTAAAAAAGGTTATAAAATTGCACTGGAAGAGACACTACGTGTTGCTACTTTACTATCTATTATTGTCGTTTAATCCAATGAAATGTTGTTGGATGCAACTCTTGTACTTTCACAGAAGATTGCTGCTATGGAAGAAGAATTGGAAAAAATGGATGATATAGTCAAGAAGCAAGAAAGGTTGATCCAAAATTGGAAGAAGGACTTGACTGACCAACTGGAAAAGCAGAAAAATGAATTGCAGAGGGTGTAGTGAGTAAGCAATAACCCTATTCTAATCACATGATTGTGTTGCAAATCATTCAAAAGGTACAGTTAGTCTAGATCTTGTTTATGTACAGGTTGGAAAGTTTAGATTATTTACTCATAGTATTAGTTAGGCCTGTACTATCACACAGTTCAATTAATGAAGCATTCCTTCAATCTAAGATAGCTTTGGACCCTCTACGTCGTTCATTCTTTGTCTTGCTGTGCAAATCTCATTCAAGAATTGCTATAGGCATTGCTATGCTTTAGTTGATAAATGAATTGAAGTAACTGCATAAGAGTATTAAGTAGATTTTGTTTACCAGTATAGAGCATAAGCTAAAGAGCTGGATGGGAAAGTTCCATAAGCATATGAATTTATGACTAATGGTAAACAGATAGTGGTGAGACTCTCAGAAGATTTGTTAGAACTTTCTATATATATGTTTCTGTAAGTCCCATTACAAGAAGGAAGGCAAAAGCTTAAGAGTAGGCCTTCTGCTAAACATTATTGGCCAAGTGACAATTACATTCAACCTACCGCTTTCCTCTGATTTGAATTTTTAACATCAGAATAAAAGAGGGGTAGAAAGTTCATAAATCACAAAAGTAAAACACAAAGAGACGTTATTGGAGTTGGCTGACGAGTGATAAACACAACCGTATGCAGTATAGGTGGAAAGGTAAGTGTTTCCTTGTGGCTGTTAGTAGTGCCAGAGACGAAGCAGTGGCATGACAAAGAACTTCATGGTGCCATTATTACAATGGAATCCATTGCTTGCACCACAAGCGAAGAAATAGGGCTGGAACTTGTCGAGAACGAACTCGAACCCATCTCCAGACCCTTGTGTGGTGTTAGCAATCATCTTGCCTCTACTCATGTCGCATCTCGAGAAGCTCCATAGGTTGGGTAGCAAGTAGACGCTATGAGGATGTGTGTTGTTCTCGCTTGGTGGATCATACTTAAACACTGCAACACACAATCAACCCGTCAGCGTTTTTTCTTTTTCTTTTTTCCAATGAAATGAAGGTTTTCGGGAAGGATGCGGCAATACAGACATAATACAGTGTTACAGGAGCAGGCTCACCTAAAGTATCGTTTAGATAGAAAGGACCGTTGTTAATGGCCCATTCAAAGTAATCGATGCCGAACTGCCAGTTGTTGGACCCACCAACAAAGATCTTCCTGGGAGGGTCGTCGTACTTTGGTCGGTTAAAGCCATGTCTGTTGCCCCAGTCAGTGTAGTTAAATCCATACTGCCCCTGTGGGTTAGCTACGCTAGTGGTCATCAAGGAAGCACCAAGCACCAAAACCATAACGTGTGCAAAGGTTAAGCCCATTTTTTCCTGTCCACAGGAACTTGCAGAGTAATATAACAATTAAGATGTTAAGTCTAGAGGGTTGATAACTTGATATTGAGCAGGCGAGTTGATGTTATGTATATATAAGCAAGGGAATGGGGAAAAATAACAGTGCAAAGTAGAGGAAAATGGCCTTTTTTTTTCCTTGACTTGGTTTGGTGTGTAACGGAAAATGATTTTAAGTCGTCCACTACTTGAATCCTTATTCTTCCATTGTTCTCCTTGTAATTACGTTAAACTTGCCTGCCTACTACATTAAATTTAATCTAATTGGCTAGTTGAAAGAAGATTTGGGTTAAGACCATAAAGTCTAATTTCCATTGAATTTGCTGGTGGAATATTAAAAAAAAAAAGATGGGAGATTCGCAATTAATAGTATTGGGAAATGGTCCCCCAAACGCAGATATAAAATGCGCAAATCTCTTGTTTTTTCTTGTCCAAGTTGGAAATACGAGCCTACTTTTGTAGGCAGCAGAAATAATAATGCACTTGTAACGAACATCTCTTGACAGAAGTTGATTAAGATGAGAAAGCCTAAAAGCTGACTACTGTCATATGCCTGCGACCACCACGTATCTCATACGCTTGCATGATGTAACCATGTCTATTACATTACTACAGGCAACTATAGTGAAACGAGGATTTATCTAGTTTTCTTTGGGCTAGGGATTTAACTGGCCTAGAAAAGTAACCAAAAGGCCTATTGCAGCTTCGTTCTATCCTTAATGGGAATGGAAAAGGAATGTCAAGAACTACGGTGAAGAAAAATTGAGTGTAAGCTATTACCATTAGTCGTACACTATCTGTTAAAGAAAAATTGAGTGTAAGCTATTACCATTAGTCGTACACTATCTGTTTTCAGTTGACAGATAAAGAAATCGAAGGTACATTAAGACTAGTATTGCACATTGCCGCTGGTAATGCGTTTCACATTCCCTGTAATAAAATGGAATGGACAGTTGAGTTTCTACATTCAATGTTTCAATACAAAAAAAATTTCAGCATTTAGAGAAGGTTACATGTCGGTGATGAAATCCATGGAAACATTTTTCCTACCCAACCCACCCTCATCACGAAATCGGAATCTCGTTGATCTGACCACTGAGATCTAAAAGTATCCTTTTGTAAGCCTCCTTTTGAGAGATGATCCTCTGTCCAAGTTACCATGTGCCAACTCTGTTCAATGTGATCTTAGCCATCCACTTATGTGGGTCCCACATAAGTGGATGACTAAGATCACATTAAACAGAGTTGGTACATGGTAACTTGGACAGAGAATCTGGGGTGCCTCCTTTTGTAAGCCAATGTTTTCATCTGTCGTGTCTGCGTATATACATTGACGCTTCCCTGACGTAATGTTGATAACCAATTCCATTAAAGATGTTGCTTGTTTTCTTTAAAAACAAAATAAAAAACAGATAATTGGTATCAAGTTATCAAGTGAAATTTTATTTTGTAACTTTTTGGATAAATCAGTAATTTTATAAATCAAGAAAATAAAGGTTTATGTACATAACTAAAGATTGCCCGAGACCAAATCTCATACCAAGACCAAATCAAAAGATAAACCTAACCCGACCAATCTTGAGACAAATCTAAACTGGATATAAGAAAATCAAATTATGACACAAGAACTGAAACTATACATAACCAAATACAAAATATTTCCTATTTCTATCATCCCTCCAATAATGTTTTGAGAGACAACCCTACCGGATCCTTTCATATATACTCACTGCTCACTTGTAACATCTCATCATCAAGGATACCGATATAACTTGATAGAATCCATTGATTGGAGCTCTTTCACTGAAGTCATCTATTTTGCTGAAAAGTCAAGGTCCTTTGCCGAATGCGTAGACTTATCCCCCTGATGCTTGCATTCATTCTATCCCTACACCATGCTTCCAAGACTTTACAACCTTCTCTTTTAAGGTTTTTAGAAAAAAACCTTCCCTAAATCATCGAAATTACTAACACAACCACACACCCAAAACATTCAAGTAAAACCCAAAATTTTAAGAACACTATTCTGATAACTGAGTTCACCATTGTTATAAATTACCAAAGAGGGATATGATATTGTGATCTCCTCTTTACCTCAGATTTCCATAACCTGAAACCAAACTTGAAAAACATTACAATTAGAAAAAACAAAACACCACAATTACCTTCTCTTAGTGTTTGAGCAGAGTTGTTCCATAACGTGGAAGATCACTCTAGTGCTAATGCTTCCAACTTCCATGACTTTGTCTTTGAAGGTTATGAGGTTTCTTTCAAACTCTAAGTTATACACAATAACAAATAGAAGAATGATAAAAATGTTGAGATCAAAGTTTCTGAAGTTTTGAGGCTAGTTGAACCAATTTAGAATGGATTGAAGGTTTAATAGGTTTGGTATGTATATCCGAAAGGTTGAGACAGTGTAACCACACTATTTTTGAGAATGAACATTCAATGGATAGATGGTTAACAGACTCATTATCCAAGGAACACAGGGAGCAGTGATTTGGAACATAAGAATAAAGGAGCTTATCCCTTGTTTGTAGCTTATTAAGAAAAGCTAACCACAGGATAAAGGAATACCTTGGGTTAGTACCTTTATGCCACACTAATTTATGCCAAAGCACACTAAGATTAGAAGGTCTCATAAAATTGTATTCTAAAGCATTTGTATATGCTTTTGAGAAGCTGGCGATCTATTCTAATCTATCATGTTGGGAATAATTTGGTTGATACACTAGTGGCTTTAGTATACGAATGGCCTCAATTGTGGCATCTTGCTAGCACCATCCATCGTCTCTGATAACATCGGATACTTTTACGTTCATCGAGAGTTTTGATCCAAGTTGTTCATGAAAGTTGTAGGATATGTTCTGATCTTTCTTTTGATATAAAGCTTGGAATTTTTGAAAAAGGGGATGGGAAGATATGATTTTAGAAGAATGTGGTATTGTTTTGAATATTGGTGGTTAGGCAGTATTTTTAATTGAATTTTTGACACCCTTAGCGGTGAAATTGGTTTGTGAGTCTTGAAGGAACTTATAGGATTTTCTGTGATCTTTCTAATGATACCAAATTTGTCAAATTTGGACACTTGTGTGAAAAGTTATGCATGGTGGTAGAAGAGGGGGAAATAAGAGCAAATGTTCTTAGTTTTTATGTTCTAATTTGATCCTTTTGCCATTCTTTTGTATATAACTTTTTCATCCAACCTTCGATTGACGTGATTTTTTAGGCATCGGATTCGTAAGTCATTTAATTTCTCTCCATAAGAATTAGCGAATTTTTGAGATTAAATTGGAAAGGAGGGATTAAATCGGACCGAAAAATTATTTTTTCTAGTCAATGTCTTAGCAATAATTGGACCTATAGAGATCCGAATTGAGTAATTTTGGTGTCTTTGGATTTCTAAAATTTAGAGGAAATTTTTGTGATGAAAATTTATGAAATAATACCGGGAATGTCACGAACGTGCATTGTACATATTTTAATTTCTACATGTGCATTATTAAACATTTCTGATCGTACACTTGGTAATCTATGTGTATTTTAATTGTTATAGAGGCACATTTGGAACGTCAACCCACAGACGTTGCCGAGACTTCTAGGCATTAGCTCGGAAGCTATTGGTGAGTGACCTAGAGGATTTTCTCAATTATTGATTGCTTATAATTTTGTGGTGAATAATGGTGGGTTTGAGATTGATTGTGATTGTGTATTCCAGACAGAAGGTTCAATGTACTGGGGAGCTATGATATAGAAGTGCTACTTGTATATGAATTTGAGAACTACTTGCTTGTGATGTGATAAATTGTGACACATGTGTTGATTGTGATGTATATACTACTTAATTGTCACATATGCATTTGATTCATGAATGCATGATCAGATAATGATAGTTGTGACCGGAGCAGCCACCGAGAGCTAAAAGCTCAACGATTGTATCGGGCCTCAAGCCCCACAGTGATTCAGAGCCTTAGGCTCAACGATTAATTTGCCCATATTGGGACAGTTCAGGCGTTCGGTCACAACACTGAAATAAATTAGAAAAGTGTAACATGCGCATTTCATATGCATTGGGTTTAATCTCTTTGGATGAGTGAAAGGCAAAATGCCTTATACTTACGTGGAAATAAAAGTGGTAATTGTGGGCCCATGTGATATTTCTGATTGATGTGAAATTATGAAATACCTGTGATATACTTGATTGTTGCATGAAATGAGTGAACCATCAATGATGGTTATCTCACTGAGTTCACAAACTCACCCAAAATTGCAACATATTTTTTAGGACCGAGAGTAGACTCTTAGCTCCAGAGGGACTTTTCTAGCCGTGTAGATCGTTTTGGCGAGAGAAGTCATGGCTCACAGGTCAGTCAGCTGGGATTTTTGGAATGACCTAGATAGAGCTGATGTATTTTCCCTAGTTATAGCATGTTGTACTAGGTTTTTGGACTGATGTACAGGTAGTAAACGATGACAGTTGTATAAACTTCTGATTTTGATGAAATGAAATGGGAAAAATTTTGGTTTTAAAAAGTTGTGATTTTGTACTAATGTTTTATTATTATGATGCCATGTGAAGTATAATAGTGATTGTTCGTAGCTCACTCTTATCGTAGAATATGTATCGAAATGACCTACGTGTGTCCCGGTGTATACCCTGCGGTAGGGGGGTGCTACAATCCATAATTATACAATTTTTCATACTGGTACAATATAAATGCTTGCGTTGCATTTTGCATTACCATTTTATTACTTTAAGGTTGCCTAGAGATACTCCTATTTATAAATTAAGAAATAATGTAAAATGCATATTTGAGGTCATAGTAATCTTTATTGATTCAATGTTATGTTAGGATTTACAATTTCATCTATCTTAAGAATTTCTCACTTTTTTAGTATTATGTTAGGATTTATAATTTCATTTTTGTATATCTTAAAAGATCATTATTGATTTAGTAGTGTTGTGTAAGGATTTATAATTTCATTTCTCTTTGAAAATTCTTACTTAGTCGGATTACCTATGTCTATATACACAACATCTACTGCTCATCATTAATCTTCTTTTCCATTGATCAAAGATGGTTTATTTGAGAAGAAGAAGAATAAATATGTTAACTATGGAAGATTTTAATGGCAGGAAGGAGGACATAGAGAGGACAGGTAGAGAATTGCTTGATTCTTTGAGAGGTAGAGAATTGCCTGATTCTTTGGCCAGGTTTTTTTTTCTACTTAACAAAGGTTAATGCCATTGCCACAAAGAAGTTGAATATGGAAGACAACAATGGCATTATGACTACTGCTATTACTACTTCATCTAATGAGTCCAACTTCAAATTTTTGTGTAAAAGGTCTCCAAAAACTCAACTTACCATATCCATGAATGAAGGGACTCTGTGCTCAATGCCAAAACAAGGTCTAAGAAGAAGAAGAATGAGCATGACTTTTAGCTGTGATTTTGAAAAATGTAACCAAAAAAGCAACTTAAGCCATGTTTAATATATTTTTTAATTTTTTGGCATTATAGTTCAATTACTAGTTTTCTTTCTCTTTTAAATCAAGACTTAAATTATGTTTAATTTATTATTTAATTTTTTGATGTTATACATTTTAGGGTCAGAATGTAGTTAGGCTATGAATACTTGAACTTGCCTAATTTGAATTAAATTGATGTTTTATTCCAACTTTATGTTTACTATTTCATTTTATGAATAATGTTTGTGCTTGCCTGATCAAGAATTGCATGACTTATAATTCAAATTGAGACTAAAAAATAATAATTGAAATATCATATTACTGTCATAAGAAAAAGATATTCACGAAACTGTATGCACTATTATTAATTTCTTTGTTTAATGAATTTCATAAATTTATAGTTATCACATGGAATAATCATTAATTGATTTTACTAGATGAGTCAAGCAAGATTAATCTTGGTGAAATCAAAAGTCCTAGATTCATTTAATGTGAAAATTTTGTTTTTAATTATTTAAAAATATATATTTAATTACTTCTATTTATTATTAAATTTTTTTAAATTAGATTAATTTTTGTAATTAAAATAAACACAATCCTTGTGAGACAATACTCTTTTCATTATTATATTATTTGTTTTAGATAACGTATACTCACGTTAAAAAATTTACAATAGGCTTTTGGCATTATTACAAACGACTTTTAGCTACGATTTTGAAAAACGTATCCAAAACTTTAACTTTTAGCTATGAATTTGAAAATCATAGCCAAAATTTTACCTATAGCTATGATTTTCAAATCGTTTCCAAAAGAAATGTAGTTAATAGCTACTTTGTTATAGTGTTTAGCTATAATTTTGAAAATCGTTGCCAAGAGTGATCCTTTGGTGATGATTTTGAAAATCGTCGCCAAAGATTAACCTTTAGCTATGATTTTCAAATCATAGCCAAAAGCCTACTTTGTGTAGTGAATTTTCTGGTCAAATAACTGAGCCAACATTCCTAATTATGACTTCTTCTCCTAATTTAGGTAAGTTGCAAAAACTTTTGATTTTACTATTTAGTTTCTTAATGTCCTATGAAGTTTCTTAGGGACCACTTGGTGTTGAAGATGGTCCATTCATTTTTGGGGCCTACAATAAGGTTGGATGAAATAATTAAGTGAGATTATTTATAATGCAAGTTACCAGCTTTTATTTTAGACTATTGAAGTCTTCAATTCTTGGTTACTCATTACTAATGAACATATTGGACTTGAGATGGTCTAACAGATTTATGACCCTTTTATAGGTATGAATATTTTGGACTCATAAAGATGTCTAGAGGTCCAAGAAAATTAAGTTTAATTAAAGTGCAGTTAGTCATTTGAAGAGTGAGACCTAATCAAATGCTAAGAAATATAATAGATTCAACCAAAAGTTGATAAATTTCAATTATATTTTTAAAAAGGATTATTTACAAAAGAGGTATGCCTCAAGGTAAGTCTATATAATTACTTTTATCTAACATTATGAATGATTTCTCTGTATGCTTAACAAGTTCTAATTTATTAAGCGTGGAAGTGTCTTTGCCAAGGACCCATCAGGCCAATCGAAAAAATATTATTAAGTGCTTTTAATGATGTGGTAAAAAATATTATTAGTGTGAAGGCATTACTAGAAGAATTCAAAGGAGAGGAATCAATATAAGATAAAAATATATTGTTACAAATATAATCAAAGTGCATTGGTAGATTTTAAAGATAAAAATGATGTGATATATATTGTTATAGTCAAGTACTCAGTTATTTTGGTGATTCTCCTTCAGCTAAACGAGCTTAAGGTTGAGAGAATAAAAAGAAGGTTGTTTATGAGATCGATAAGTTTTTGCACTATCTTGACTTGTCATATAATTGACAAACAAAGCAAGACTAGTTTTGAGGTCCTTAATAAACATTATGATTCCTTAATAAAAATTATGATTCCATTATAAAGTATTAAGTGGTAGATTTATTTATTATAAGACTAATTTCATTGTTTAAAGTATCTTCAATACTTATAAATGCATAATGATCTTGATATCTCTAAAAACTAGACAAGAATTAGTTTTGTCAACATATTTTTATTAGTTTTAACAAGTTTAAGAATAGGATTTGAGAAGAGACATACAAATCCATGTTCTTTGATTTCTCTTTAGACTAAGGTCCCAATATCGTTTAGTTGCTGAAAAAATTAAAATTTTGGCTAAAGTAGATCCAAGTTGAAAGCTTTTTTTTCTTGGCTTATCGTGTAACAGTTACCTCGTTAACTTTATGTGAAACATATAAAATCAACACATAAAATATTTGTGGCTTTAAGCAAGATGATTGATGGCCAAATGGCTATTGGTAATTTAACTTTGTAATGTGTTGACTGTTGGAAGTTGTCGTAAGGAAATCTTCTTAAGTGACCTAAAAATTAGAGATTAAGGCTAGTAACTTCCTATTTAGATACTACTACTTAAATTTGATATTATTGGGGAAATTATTAATATAGAAAATTTTAATTTGTTAATTAATTACATATTGATACCTGATGGACTATCAGATTCAAAGAAAGGCACACATAAAATTGATCTTCTCTCTGCCCTAATATATATGTTTTAAGAAAAACTTACACATCTATAAGAAAATAACGTATAAAAAATAGAAAAAGAGAAGGGGAGAGAAACCAATTCTTCTACTCAGAGGGTAACTGTTATCAAGATCAAAAATCACGTCTTCTTTATCAAATCTAGGCATGTGAAAATTATTAGTTTCAAGATCCTTTATAATGTAGAGAAAATTAATTTCTCCTTACATGTGGTACCAAAAAAACCTATAATTTTTCTATCGCAAATAGTGAATAATTATTGTTGAAGAACATGACTATAATGAATACTATCTTCCACTTAATGATTCACTTATGGAATTTGCCTTTATATCACCTTTGCAAGTTACATGGTTGAAATCTAAATCCACTGTCTATAAACGTAATAGGAGAGGGATATGAATTCGACACTTGTGACAATACGAAGAAACATGACCGTATTGTTATAAGTTTTATATTACGTGTTTCTCACATACTAGGTGATTTCCCAAATGTACCTATATCTACATTTAATATGTATTGTCCTTTGGTCTTATATAAGTTTAATATGTACTGTTTTTGGTCTTATATGAATTTTAATATATGGTATCTGTTGGACCCCGATCCTTAAGTGAAATTTTAGAATTTATTAACTGAAATTTAATGAGTGATTTTGTATAGGTATTGTGTTATTGATGTGGTATGCTTTAAGGAAATTAATGAGAAAAGAAATTAATTAGTTTTGATGACTTTGCTATTTGAATAGATTTGTATGAATTATGAATGCTAAAGTGGATGAGTTGATTGAAATTGGAGTTAAAATCAAGAAATAAAGAAAAAGTGTGAGAATATCGGGAGTGAAAGTTATGACCAGCCAAAATATGACCATCCAAAGCTAAGAATTATATGCTTTGCTTTGCGAAAATGTTTTCTAAGTGTACTTTAGATGTATTGTACTTTGAGGCCAATCGTCGGACTGATGTAGTTTGAATTGGAATAAGTGGTGTTACTGAAAGTTGTAGCTTACGTTTCAATCTTTCTATCGCCGTAAAGTATGCAATTTTTCGATATCGGAACTAGAAGTTATGATATTTTGAAGTTTTGATGTTGTTTAGAATTGACCTAATTAGAGGTTGAATTGGCTTTGATGTATTTCATGAAAGATTGTAGATCTTGTTTTTATCTTTCCAACTAGGTATAGTATGCCTTATTTGGACATTGGCGTAAAAAGTTATGAATTTTGGAAGTTCTGCTTCAGTTTAGGTTTAAATAGTGTTGGTCAGATTTGCCCTCCTTCATTCTTTTGCTCATATCTTCTTCGTCTGACCTCCGATTGACTCGATTTTTAAAGCGTTGGATTCCTAAGACATCCCTATAGCTCTCCATGAAAATTTGTGATTTTTAAGATTTAATTGAAAAATATTGATTAGATCAAAGTGAGCGGATTTGATAAAAAGTGTTTAAGGGTATGAGAAATTTCTGAACATGGTTCAGTCTTTTGCGAAATTCGGCTTCTGTGGAGATCCGATTGAATTGATTATTGAGGCAAAATAAACTAGAGATATGGGGCTAAAATTGTATGAAAGATTTGAATATCAATCTGAATTAAATTCGGATAAGTGTTTAGGCTTTGATTAATAAGAGCCGAAAATTGTTTTGGCTATAACTTTTGGAGTTTTGATCCGAATTGAATGATTTCAGTGGCGTTACGAAATTGAATAAATGAGGAACATGTTTCTAGAAGGAAATTTAGCAAATTCCTTCACATTGATGAAGTGACAATTTTCCTAAGTTAAGCATGATTTAGTGAATTTTGAGATTTTGATTTATTTTGATGATTTTGAGGATTAATTAGCATGTTAATATGAGAAATTAACATGTTAAATTATGTAAGACCATATGGTATAATTAATTGGATTTTAGGAAATTAAATTGCATGAAATTAAAATGTTAGAAGACATTAAGGACAATTTTGGAATGTTACTTAAGTTATTAAAGTTTTAGGCTTACTAGGAGGGGCAAGATGGTCTTTTGCATGTTTTCTATGAAATGAAGAAGGGGGCTATCGTTTTTAAGGGTTGGAAGTTCACGAAATTGCAAGAAAAGAAAGAATAAAAAGAGAGAAAGGAAAGAGGGAGTTTCAAATGAGAATGGGAGAAGAGAAGAAGAAGAAGACAAGCATGAAGGTTTCGATTTTTATGGGCTTCCAACATGAGTTTTCGTAGATTTAAGAGGAAAAGCATGGAACAAGGTGAAAACTCCCTAATGATACTAAGATAGCCCAAGTATATTTACACCGAATGATACATGAATTTGTATTCCCCTCACTTTAGCAATTTATGTCTCCGCAACAATCCCATCATACAGTCGGATACTTTACATTATACAATACTTAATAGCATATTTTAACTCCTTATAATTGAGTCTCTGCAAGGCTTAGGACTCTAAT
>JANZLX010000213.1:34254149-34267001 GCA_025531955.1 Erythroxylum orinocense
TTCAGGCGCTCGGTCACAACACCGTAATAATTAGAAAAGTGTCACATGAGCATTTCATATGCATTTGATTAAATATGTTTGATTGAGTGAAAGGCAAAATGTCTTATGCTTATGTGAAATAAAGTGTTATTTGTGATCGATGTGACGTTATGAAATAATTAAGATATGCTTGATTGTTGCATGAATTGAGCTAACCATCGATGATGACCTCACTAAGTTCGCAAAACTCACCCAAAATTTGCAATTATTTTCAGGCTTTCAGGACCAAGAGTAGACTCTTAGCTTCAGAGAGATTGTTTTGACGAGAGAAGTCATGGCTCACAGGTCAGTCAGCTAAAACTTTTGGGATGACCTAGATAGATCTGATGTTTTTCCTCTTTCATGTAGCATTTTGTACTAGGTTTTGAACTGATGTACAGACAGTAAAGGATAACATGTGTATAAACCTCTTATTTTGATGAAATGAAATGAGGAAAAATTTGGTTTCAAAAATAATGTGATTTTGATATTGATGTTTTATTATGATGCCATGTGAAGTGTTTGTAGTAATTGCTCGTAGCTCACCCTTATCGTAGGATATGTACCAGAATGACCTGCGAGGGTCCTGGTGTTTACCCTACGGTAAGGGGGCGCTACAATTATCATTCACTCCTTTCATCATTGTTCTGTGTTTAAATGTCATGTTCCCTATGGACCTCAAAATTGCCTCCTACTTCCTAACTAGTGTATAAGCTTAATGCAAGGAATGGGGTTCATATAATTTTACCGTCACTCCAATCTCTGGTTTAAGTTCTTTAATGAAAACCCCACCAAATATTATTCAGATATCGCCAACCTGTTGGAATGGTGATCAAATTGCACACAATAGTCTAGAATTTTTCTCTATTATTTCAACTCCTTAAAATCACCTACCGGATCATCAAATATTTTTGCATCGAACCGTTACTTCAAAGCCTTGGTGAACTCCTCCCATTCCACTACTTTTGTCTGGTTGCAATTTCTAACATACAAACGATACCATTCTTGAGCTCGTTCATCTATGTGTAAGATTGCCACTCATATTTGTCTTCTCAGGAATCTGATCCAATAACAAAAACTACTCGCATCGGTACAGCCACAATTTAACGTTCTCACCATCAAATGGGGGAAACTCAATCCGACTCATTCTTATAGGTGTTACATTGCCGTCTCGCTCTTGCCTTACTAGACTACTCTACAATATGGGTTCAGCCGTTCTGACTTCTCCTCTCTGTTTCTGAAAATTATGCATGAGTA
This sequence comes from Erythroxylum orinocense, assembly GCA_025531955.1. Classification (NCBI taxonomy): domain Eukaryota; kingdom Viridiplantae; phylum Streptophyta; class Magnoliopsida; order Malpighiales; family Erythroxylaceae; genus Erythroxylum; species Erythroxylum orinocense. Next base: position 34,255,425 of record JANZLX010000213.1, read on the forward strand.
AAGCTCTTAATTCCATCATCTCTTTTTCCACTTTTTCTGTTCTATTTTGAATCTCCGAAAACAACTTTTCATTTCGATCTTGTGACTCCAAGAACATCCTCTTCATTACACTCTTCAAGCTTTCTTCCACTTTTCATGACTCAGTGCCTCTGGTGCTTTCAACCATCGTTGCTTTTTACAAGGTCGACTTCTCTGATATCAATTATTGTAGACTAAAAATGCATAACATAATGCATATATATTGTTACGATTTGATCAAAAGAGGGGAGAAGGAAAACATCAAGAGAGGGATAGAGAAACATAAAATCTATTGATATAAAGAGAGAAACATAAATCATGCGCACAAATTTTTCATACTGTGTAGCCATTAGTATTCGGCTTTAATACACCCTTATTATCCTCTATTCTCTCTCTCTCTCTCGTCCAGCTTAATAACACTAGACTCTTTTATTTAAAGGTTGCGCTTTGTCTTCCTTTTAACGTCTGTAACTATTTTAATCTTTTTTTATTATTACGTATTGCCCTCTCCGCTCTCCTCTCTCCTCTCTATTGCAAAATCATAGGCACCAGCCACGCACACATTTTAGAAGCGCCGTGCTAATTGGCGTACAGCCAATTTTGCAATCGGCTCATGATAATGATGAATCAGGAAGTACAGTATAGAGCGGGCAGACAGGATGAGACAAGAACGCCGAGAAATCGTGGTGTCGAAGAACGACAATCTTGTTAGGATTTAAAACTCCATGATCACACCACCGTTGAGTCCTCTTAAAACACACATGAATACTTGACGCTAAAAAAAAGTTCTCTTGCGCAGATAGTGTCGCATACTCCAGATTGATCAAATGCAACGTTTTAAAAAATTCATGATACGAATGGAAAACAAGGAAAGAAACCGTGAAAAAAAATCCAAAATCGTCCTTTTCATTTCAGGTCAATGAAATATGACAAACAGTAATCTAATGATGGCTAGCTCAAAGTTTCAATGTTCCAAAGGTATGATTGTGCCATGAATACTTCAAGGGTTGGTTCAAGTCTCAAATTTTTACAGTTGATATTGCTACTCTTGAAGAACCTGAAACATGAAAAAGATCAATGGGACTCCAAAGAGTGTAAACAAATCAAACAAGAATAACATGGACTTGTTTTGCAATTCTAAGGAATCAACAACATTGGACTACGTTTTATGTTCATATTAAACTTCGGTTATTATCGTAACACTGTCCTAAAAAGTTTTGTCAACGCGAGGAGGTTAATGTTATTACCTAAAAATCCTCTTCGTAAACTACAGAACTTGCAGTAGAGTAAACCTGAATCACAAGAGCCAAAACAAATATGAAATAGTCCTATATATTTCAAGTTTTGCTTACTGGAGGTATTAACATCCTGCACATAAAAAACCATAATGGTTAGCACTACTCACAATCAAGGGGAATTATGCAAAAGGAAATAACATACCAGTTGTCAGTGCTATTGGAACATCTTCTGAAATTGCTTCCTTTCTTGATTTCTTCGATCAGTAATCTGTATATTATAATCCATGGAATATAACAAGTTCACTACAAATACATACTAAGATTCACAGATTCAGGTTAGTACACCAACCTTCTTCCTTGCAGCATTGAACTCCCTTTTTATTCCAGCTGGAAGCAACAGATAGCATGCAAGTAATCAGCAATGTTTCATGCCACTCATAAGAAGTTCAACTACCTATTACTTCTAAGTTTACTTTTGACTGCATATTTAATTATCTAATGATGTATGCATATTGAAACTGAATCACAGAAACATGATCAGGAGATAAACATCAATAACAAATTTTGGAGCTGAAAATCACAGCCCTGAATATGAGGAGCAGGCTTCATTTTTACTAACCATCATTAGGTTCTAACTGCAATGCCTTCTTAAAGCTATCAACTGCAGCATCCACATCGTTAAGAGCCATGTATGCCTAACATGGAAAAAAGCTCAGGCATCGGTGACGGTATAAGCCATTGATAAACAATTACTTTAAACAAATTCTCATTTGGATAGGAACAATAGTGCACCAAGACTACAGCTTATTAAATACAAGTTCAGGGACCACGAAAGTTTCAGAAAGCACTGGATTTCTTAAGGTTTTGGAATAACCGGCTTAGACCATCAATGCCAGTTAAGACACCAACCTGACCCCGGCGAAACAAAGCTTTAACATTGTTGTCTCCATCTCGCATTGCAAATTCTGTGTCTAATAATGCTCCTTTCAAATCTCCCAATTTTAACTTGCAGGCCTACACATCAAGTGACAATTGCTTCAGAAAAGCACATTTGATTGAGAATGATCCAGGTGAAATTTTAGGATGATCATAAGAGTAATGCAATCGAATGACCAATCACCCATTGTAATGTTTACCCAAGAACGAATCAAATAAGCTCTATCAAGTAAATAAACGTTCGTTGTTGCTATTCCTTGATTAAATTTGTGTCAATCAAACTAACACTACAGAGAATAGAATACAAGGTAACACAACACAGAACAATTTGACAAGTACTCACAGAGCTGTTTGTGAATATGTGCGACTTTGTTTTCCTCAGAGATGAACTCCTCTCTGTTAATTCAAAAGAAATAAAAAGAAATCAGACCAAACTGAGGTATGGTAAGGAATTGATATAGTGGAAAAGCCACTCTCTCATCATTGATATAAGAATCATATGCAAAAGCAATATCATTTACCTTCATCGATCCCTTCTTTCTCCCAGCAGATATCCAGATATCGCAAGGCCTTCCGATATTTCCTAAGAGCCATCTTGTAGTCTTGCTTCTGCAATCAATAGTTTTAAATTAGAAAAACAACACAAGTTTTTGGTTCTGCTGAAATTCCACCTTTTGGAAAGTGGAAGAGAGAACAAGAATAGAGGGAAGGGACAGGGAATTTTTTAATAATAAGAAAACACAGACTCTAGTAATGGATGCTCCTACTCAAAACCTTAAAGGGACAACTCATTGCTAATGCTTATGAAAATAAACTTTTCTTGGTTCTCAAAAGGTTAACTAGAAATTTGTACACATAGTCAGGGGAACTTAACCCATAACACTTACTTTATAATGCTCATTTCCAAAACCCTTGATAGATTCTACAGCTTCCATCCACCAAGAAAGTTCATTAGGACTCTCGTTGAGATCAGCAGGCCAATCTGGATAAATATCGCCATCCTTGAAGAAATTAGATATCCCATCATCAGCAGCCTCAGGGATCTCGCCACAATCTTCAATTATCACGCCAGCAGTAGGGCGATCACCATCATCAGTAGTCACGTGCTCAATTGAACGGACAACTCCCATTCCTTTAATAACCTTTCCAAATACAACATGCTTTCCATCCAAATGAGATGTCCGAGTTGTTGTTATGAAGAATTGTGATCCATTTGTGTTGGGACCGGCATTCGCCATAGACAGCATTCCCTTCCTTTCATGCTTCATTTCAAAATTCTCATCCTCAAATTTCAGACCATGAATAGATTCTCCCCCAGTACCATCTCCTGCAGATATATCTCCACCTTGCACCATAAAACCTTTGATAACACGATGAAAACAACATCCCTGAAATCAAGATCATGCATTAGTATACTCAACTGAAAACAGATTATAGTCCATTCCCAAAGGCCCATAAACCACTTCAATGCAAAGAAAGTAACAGAGACGGACGTAGTTTGTACAGTAAAATCAAAAGATAGTGCAATATTGAGCCCCTTTCTTCAGCTACCCTATGTTGCATTTGCATAGGCCATCGTAACTAATCATTTGTAGAATAGCAATCAAAAGGAAATGCAGTCTCCAGATTCTTTAGACATTTTATAAGTAAATAATGAGAGACTTAACAGTTAGAAAATGTTTCCGGTGTGGAATCAGCAATGAGAAACATCTAACAATAGTCAAGTTACTTCTTAGAAGAAAGTCACTTTTTCTTTTTTTAAAGAGAGAACAACAAGAAGTGTATCAATGTGGCTTCAAGATAGAGAAATAGAGAAAACAGTAATAATGCACAGAGATCGAAAAACAAATTCACAATCAGAAGTAGTGAATATGAGAATAAACTCTTCCATTACTGTTCCTCCAACAATCAATGGCAACAAAATAGAATGACGATTTCCATGAACCAAAGTTTTCCGTGAAATAGAAGATCAGAAGCAGCACTAAGAATGCAAAACTGAAAGCCTGCAATGCCTTTGAACAATCTACAAACACAGATTTATAACTGTAAACAAATCTCCAATAACAGAAGAAAAAATCTACAAAAAAAAAAAGAAAATTAAGAAATAACAAAAAAGCACACACTTTAAAGGAGGTTACGGATTAACATCAAGAAATCAGGGAAACAAACTCGAGCCCCATCGCCGAAGAGATAAAAACATACAACAACATGGTAATGCAGAAATGGCAGAAAGATTCGATCTCTATATATGCATGGAGGAGCACAACAGTGTCGGGTCCAACAAATAACCAAAGAAAACATCAATAAATAAAAGAATAACAAAAGTTACCCATTTTGAAGGCCGTCATGAACTTACCATCAACAAATCAAAGAAACAAATTTGAACACGGAAACACTCACAAAGGCCATAACCAAATGGATAAAACACACCAAAGAGATTGCAGAGCAATGAAGAAATGACAAAAAGTGTCAAATCACTAAAGCTGCATTCGACCTTAAAATGGAGAGGCACGCCAGTATTGGGTCCAATGCCTTTCTCTCCGGTGCAGAGAGACCTGAAATTCTGAGCAGTCTTGGGAACAATATCGTTGAAGAGCTCCACCACTATCCTACCTTCAAGTTCCCCTCCAATACTAATGTCCAAGTAACACTTTGGTCTTCCCATCTGTGTCTCTCTCACTCTCTCGCTCTGTCTGTCTTTGCAGTATAGAAGAGCTTATTTAAATTGTAACGAGTTTCTAGAGATTTAAGGGATTAAAGCTTAAAAACCCTAGTGCCACCAAATTGTTATTTATATCTTATTAAACCAAAAACCCAAAAAAGATTGGAGCTTGGGAGACGGGAGAGAGAGAGAGAGCTTGGTATCTCCTCTCTCACTGGTTTCTCTCTTATAGGGGACAACATTTGGCGTTTTCAGCTAACGAGTTTGGTACGGTTTTCTTTCTTTGCCTCGATGCCCTTGTTGACTTTATGTTTTTCGTATTTTTGTTTTCAGCCTTGCCTTGTGATCGGCAGTTGATTTTTCTGATCCTTGTAAGGATATTACATCAACTTTACATTGAATAATTACTTTACACAATACCTTCTAATCCATATGTCATTAACTTTAGTTTCAACCTCTAGCCACATCAGTAACTAATACACACATCCTGTTCATGCATGTAATGACAATTGTAATTGACATTCCAATCGTCGCAGGCTGGAGTAAAGCTCGTTTTCCAATTTTTCGTTTTGTCCCTAGCACAAGGTATCAAGTAACGTATGTATGGCTAACCGGTTTTCTAGCGTTGGAAAAGACACAACGTATATTTGCGCCAATAATAACTTCCTTCTCCCCTCTAATTAATAAGGGCGGCGGCCCGTATAGTATCATCACCTTTTGACATCGTAACATGGGTCACACACGACATCACATCACAACCAATTCAAATACCTGCGTTCAATTTTTAATCAATTTAATTTAATTTAACAAACATTTTAAATAATAACTTAATTCATGTAATATACTCTCCAATTTAGAAAAGTAATTTTGTTTGAAAATCTATCGTATCATTTGTCTGTCTACAAGGTAGAGTTATTATTATTCTTCCCTCTAAAAGCTATTTTGATATTTTAAATTGAAGTTCTTGGTTTTTAAGAAATAAATTTATTTCTATAAGAAAATTTTAAAATAACATAATAAACTTCTTAACATTAAGAACATCAGTTTTCTTAGGCAAGTAAGATTTTTAGCTTCTCCTCTTTCTCTTAATCATAATTATTTCCTTTTAGATTGTAACGCATATTTAGTTTACTAGTATTTATGTCTTTGTTAATATTTCATAATATATTTTAATTTTATGTATTTTTTGAATGATTCAAGGTTCAATACACTTTATTCCTTTGTGTTTCCTTGTATTGATCTTTTAATAATAGGTACTACAAGTTTGTAATAAAATTAATTGACTAATGCTACTATCCTAGCCATTAAATAGTTAATTTTTGTTTCTTATGAATGTTTTAGGTTATTTTAAGTATAAATAGATTACGTATGAATTATAGGAGTGCTTGCATAATTACTACAATGCTACTTTTTTAATTTGTATAATTATTACAATTGCTTGTATAATTTGAAACAATGAATCTAATTTGGATTCATATGAGTAATTAACTATGTCATTTGGTCTTACTAATGTACTTAATATTTTTATGAAGTTGATGAATTAAGTATTGTATACATATATAGGTAGGTTGTAGTTGTTTGTTTCATGATTTTACACCTTCCTATTTATATGTGTAACCTCTCTTCTTTTTATATAGGGAGTTGAAGTGTTTCCTGAATCGTACCGATATTAAGATAATAACAATGCTACCTTAGGTGAGATACTCTTATTATACATTGTTATTGAGTTGAATTATAGTGGTCAGATAACACTTTAAGCTAAGTATATATGCCTATTGATGAATAAAACAACTACGGAATTTACATGTGTTGTGTATTAAAATTGTGGTATAAGGAATGGCATCCTGGATCATTTGTTATATTAGGTTCATATTTATATGTCATATGCACCATCTTTATCTATCTTTTATAATAGTAAATTCGAAAACACTTATGTAATCGTATGATGTTAAGTGAATTTAATTACTTGCACCATCTATATCTATCTTTTATAAACAAAATTCAGATAAAATCACTTATGTAATCATGTGATGTTAAGTGAATTTAATTACTTACACCATATATGTCTATCTTTTATTACCAAAATTAAGATAATGTCACGTACCATAATGCTAGTTTAAATTCAAACTTTAGAAATGAACTTGTAAGTCATTAATTCAAACATGAATACTAGAACTTTCATTGTGATTAATTCAAACTTAGTATTAATATAAGAAATTCATATGTTTAACAGATATGACAATTTTTTGCATAATAAAACCCTAAGACGGTATATAGGTTGGAAACTTATGATGCAGTTTTCATGAGACTTATCAATGAAAAATTTCACGAGCCTAAGAGTCATAGTGAAAACTTGCTTTCTCAATTCATATAATGTAACAATGTCATGTACCTTACTGTTTCTTTTAATTTGAACTTAGTGTACAAACTTGAATCAAAAAAATTAAAGAAGTAGTAAGTTGTATAGTTACGAAAAAATTCACAATGATTTGAGACATAATAAACCCCTTGGATGATATATAGGCTAGAAACTTATAATGCAACTCCCATAAAGCTTATCGGTGAAAAATTCCACGAGTCTAAAAGTCATAACGAGAACTTTCTTTCTTGACTCATAGGTGTAAACAATGTCATGTACCATAGTGCTTATTTAAAATCAAATTGTAGGTGATTAATTCAAACATGATTACTTGAAATTCAATATGATTAATTCCAACTTTTTTAAATAACCGTTTTGCATAAATGAGTAATGTTGATAGATCTTGGATGTATAGACAATTAACACCTTATGGTTTCATTAATCCTGAGTTTGTTGAAGAAGTTGAAGCATTTGTTCACTATGCATACTCTTAACCTGCATATATGGATGGCCCAAAATTTTAGATGTCTATGTAAAAAATGCAAACATATTCATTTTCTTCCTATTGATGAAGTGAATCTTCATTTGTTAAGAAAATGGTTTGTTCCAAATTATTTTGAGTGGACACGAAATAGAAAACAATTGATTTTTAGCACCTTAAGGGGTAATGAAGTAAAGTCCTCAATAAATGTGGATGAGTTTGAAGGGGGACCAAATTTAGAACAAATAATGTGGGTGCAACTGAAAATCTTTACATCCAAATAGTTTATTGTGCAACCAGTTATACCTTTCAAGAAAATATAGAAAATCTTCAAAAAGAACCAAACTTACATGCAAAATAGTTTTTTGACTTACTACAATCAGCTGACTAAGAATTATGGCCAAATTGTGAGACGATGACTCAATTATCTTCAATTGCTTGAATATTGAACATAAAGTCTAAAGGGCATATCTCTTATCAAAGTTTTGATAAAATTCTAGTTTGTTATAATGAATCATTGTCTCCTAATCACACAATGGTTGATAATTTTTACAATATGAAGAAACTTATTATAGTTCTTGGTTTGTCAATTGATAAAAATGATCGCTGCAAATTGGGATGTATGATGTTTTGGAGAGATAATGTGTAATTATAATAGTGCAAATTTTTTGGTCAATCTAGGTTTAAACCTAGAATGCGTACTATAAAATAGAAATTAGTACCTTGAAAGCGAATGTATTATTTCTTGCTAATATATGGTTTTGTTGTTGAGTTACTTTCTGTGTTCAACAGGGTGTAAATATCCTAAAAATAGAGAAAGCTTTGCTGAAATTTTTTAAAATTATGTTCACTTATAAAATTTTATTCTAATGCAGGGAAAGTTTATAGGTAGGAAGCCTACACCTTTTCAGCACTTTTTACATACCCACACTAAGAAGCATGATCGTGTGACCTTCGTCAACACCCGATGTAGAGAACTTAATGTATGTGAAATTTATATTTTAATATTAATTCTTAGTAATTATCACTTATTAACATAAACGTTGCCTCCTGATAGGACCAAATACAAGAAAGCATTCAGTGACAGTCTCAGCACTCTGAAATTGTTGCGGTGCGTGGTAGGGATCTTCTGCTTAGGTTCATTTACGAACGCATGCTATTCACAATCCTCCATATCCAGTACAGCTGCATCTAGTAGGCGGTCGGTATCTAATGAAAGAGTCATTCAGCTTGAGAGCACAGTATAGATGCTGGCAACTTAGCTGCAACATTTGATAGAGTACATAGCCCATCTCCGTAATAAGATGAATGAGTTGAAGGGGAAGGGTAACACCTCATTGCAACAATCAGACCATCCACCTTCACCAACTGTATAACTTAGTTTTGCTACTCTCAAGTCATTTTGTATGAATTACATATTTATTATTGTAGATAATAAATTTTTATTATCAATTAAGATAATTTTTACTTTATGTTATCATTCGACTTACTGTTTAGATAAATTAAATGCATAAAAATTCAATATATTATCACCAGATAACTGTAGACTTTAAATATCAATCATAAGATTACAAATTAAAATTATATTTACAACTTAAATGTATGAAAAAAAATAATATCGGTGCATTTACTGATAGAATTATCATATCCGTCAGTAAATTTAACTCCAACAACTTGACCGTCGTTAAATTTACCGATGCACATACAATGTCCGTTGCTAAATTTACCGACGAGACACAACTTACATCTCTAAATGTTCTAACGAATTTTCAATACTTTGTCTGCCGATAATATTTACTGAGGGAATAGAAATATTTCGTTGGTAAAGTTACCGACCATCACTATATTTAGTGAAAGAAAAAAATTGTTCGTTGGTAAATAATTGACGGAACATTTCTATTCCGTTGCTAAAGATTACCGACGACTATTTCTCCAATGATTCACACGGTCAGAAATTTTCGTCGACAAATTCGCTTGTCAACGAAAAAACATCACATTCTGTCGATAATTTCCATCCCTAAACACCCATTTTCTTGTATTGTTTGAGGATCTCATGATAATAAAATAATTACTCAGTGTCTACAATCCAATTAAGAACTCATTCAATACTAAAAACTTTATTAAAGATAGGAATACCTACCCAACACTTGAAACTGCCATCAATAACTCGTTGATTATGTGGTCTATCAAATTAAAGCTCTTCATTTAATTATGATTTGCTGTTTTAAGTAGGCTACCTCTAATATCAAGTAGGAATGGGTCTCTAAATAGAGTGCTTTATTACTCATTCTTTCTTAACACGATCTCCATCATCGTCCCCATCTTTATTGGAAAGGGGATCAAAGGCACCTAGCCACTCTAGGATTTCTCAGAAACGAGCCTCCAAACTATTCTCTAATTGCTGGATAATTTGATGCTCCATCTCCCTTAATGCTTCCCCTTAGTCCTCCGAACTAAGGTATCTATAGTGGGTTTATGTTTTGTTACCATCACCAGCCATAGATAGGGTGATTCAACCAACTCTGATACCAACTGACGCAACAAAAAATGAAGAAAAAACTAAGCAACACACTTAATTTGACGAAGCATGAGAATCCACTTGTGAAGAAAGCTCAAAGATAACTGAATATGAGAGTATTATTGATAGAATGTCTAATATAATATTTAGGAGGTCTATTTATAGGCTTGACAAAGTAATTCCAATCATAAAGAAAATGAAAACTGAAAACAAGTAAGAAACTCATAGAAATAGGAAACCAAAACAAGTAGGAAACTTATGAAAATAGGACATTTTTGAAAATAGAAACTTATGTAAATAGGAAATTTATGGAAATAGGAAATTTATAGAAATAGACGTTCCATTTCACTGTTAGAGAAAAAGATAATATTGATCCTAATGATGAATAAAGAGTAATAAAAAGAATAAATAAGTCTACAAAACATCTATGAAGTAATTTGCATGTTCTTAATACCCATAATTTTTTAAAGAAACAACTAACATACCAAATTGAGAAGGAGCAATGAAAGAGGAGAATAAGATGATTCAAAGGAACGATACCCAAGATTTGACTGAAAAATCCTCAATAAGAGGAGTTATTGGTGTTAAACGGGTATTCAAGTTAAAATTTAACTGGGATTGTGTTAAACTTAAATTCAAATTCAAACTAGTTATTAAAAATATTTAAGGGTTGAATATTAATGAAACATTTGCTCCAATTATAAGATTTAATACAATCAAGTTATTGATTAGAAATAATGCTCAAATGAAATGGAATATGTATCAATTGGATAGTATATCAACTTTTTTAAATCGTCACTTACTAAGGAAAATTTTTATTCAACATATAAAAAGTTTCATCTAAAAGAATAAAGAGAACAAAGTTTATTTGACCAAAAAAAGATCTTACATAGACTGAATCAAATTCAAAACCTTAGTATATTAGATTATATGCATAATTATGGAAGTCAAGATTTGCAAAATATGCATATTATGGAAGTTAAGATTTAGAAAAAGGTTTAATGAAGTTACTCTTTATATATTAAAAAATTTAGCAATAATATAATGTTTGTTTTAGTGTATATCAATGACCTTTTAATCACAAGAAGTAGCTTTGAACTTGCAGCTAAAATTAAGTAGGAAATAATTTTTAAAAGTTTTTGAAGTAATAAATTAGGAAATTTAACATATTTTCTTAATTTGGAAATTAATCACAAGATCAACCTGTGGTTTTTTTATTTGTTAAAAAAGATATAAAGGTAAATTGTTAAATAACTTAAACATAAACATTGCAACTCTATATCAACTCTGTAGCGCCCCCTCATCGTAAGGTACACATCGGGAAACCCGAAGGTCGCTCCGATGAGTATCCCACGATAAAGGTGC
>JANZLX010000213.1:34305944-34316691 GCA_025531955.1 Erythroxylum orinocense
TGAAAATTATTTATGTTTGTTCTGTGATTGTCAGAAATGGAAACTGTTTATATATGTTTTGTGTAATTATGTATGTTCAATAATTGAATTGTTAGTTTTTGAATTATGGTAAATTGTGTTGAATTATCAAATTAGTAGTAGAAGTTTTTCAGTTGGCTTTTATGATGATTGTGGAAATGTTGAAGGTGATAGTGGTAGTGTTCCATCCTAAGCCCTGCAAGAAGTGGATGTTACACCTAGACCTCATGTTAGGAAAAGAAGAAGGCATGTGACTAGTTTTTTGGCACCATGAACAACTCTTGAAACCCAACCTTCAATTCTTAGTGTCATGCAATTAAGAGATGTGACTCACAATGTAGATACGGCAGTACCTAGATGGTGGTATGATACAGGTGCATTATTCAATGCTTCCCAATCTTACTATTATCAGCCTATGGTCGATGTTATAACCTCTTACAGTTCGAGTACAAAGCTTCTTCGATTGATGACTTAAAAGGTAAACTTTCAGTTGCTCAGTTTCAAAAAATTAAAAGTTATTTGGAAGAAAGAAGAGTGGATTGAGCTACTTATGAGTATTCAATCATGTGTGATGGTTGGACAAATAGGAGACATGAGCCTATTATTAATTTTTTCGTTTATTCTATAAATGACTCAATATTTTAAAGTTTATTGATGCATCTGACCTTGTTAGGAATACTGATACTTTATTTAAGATCTTCGATGAAGTTGTGAATGAATTAGGGTCAAAAAATATCGTTTAGTTCATTACTAACAATGATTTCACTTATAACGGGGTAGGAAAAAAAATTACAAAATAAGTTCCTTTTTTTTTATTTCTTGTGCTGCATATTGCATTGACCTAATGCTGGAGAACATAAGAGATCCTAGGTATTTTACTATTATTGATGAGACTATGCAAATAGCTAAAAAGGTGACCAAGTTTATCTATAATCATGCATAGATGTTGAATTTAATGAGAAACGAACTTACCAATAGTAAGAATTTGTGTCAACCTACTGTGACAAGATTTGAAACAAATTTCTTATCACTTCAATCTTTTGTTACGATGAAGAAAGAGTTAAAACAAATGTTTACAAGTGATAAGTGAGTTGTATCTCAACATGCTGAGTCTAATGTTAGATTGAAGGTTTCCAGAATTATATTAAAAGATAGAGAATTTTGGTCTCAATGCCAATTTGTTGTCTGAGTTTGTGAGTCTTTGGTAAGGGTACTTCATTTGGCTAATAGTGAAGAAAAGACAACAATGAGTTTTTTTTTAATGTCATGGAGAGGGCGAAGGAAGCAATCAAGGCCAATCTGAAACATAGACCTTCTTTGTACACATCATATCTTGCACTCATCAATGAGAGATGAGAAAGACAACTTTCTTCTCGATTGTTTGCAGATGTGGTATTTTTGAATCCTAGTGTCTATTTCAGGTCAAATTTTACAAAGAAAGCTGAAGTTAATAGGAGAATCCTATTAAATATTACAACAATTGTTGGTCATGACAAGATGCAAGATATTTTGAGCTTATAAATGGAGGTTTATAAGCAGTCATCTGGGGATTCGGAATCCGAATTGTTTATTCGACAAAAAGCAAAACTTTTTCCAAATATTAGTTGTTTCCTTTTTTATATTTGTTGAAAATTAATTATCATTTTATTTTTTTGTAACGCTATTTTTATTATCCTACAACTTACATTTTCTTAGTGGGATCAATTCAAAAAAGGTGTTCCAAAATTACAAAGGTTTGCAATTTAGATTTTAAGTCAATGTGTGAGTGCAACATGCTATGAATAGAACTAGAGCAGATTTGAATTTATTCATCTCAAGAAAAGGAATAGATTGGAGCATAAGAGATTGAGTGACTTAATTTTGTTCGTTACAATTTAAAGCTTCGGGAAAGGTATGCTATTATCTTTATTAATTTTGAATAACTTTCTAATAATTAAATTTTATTATTTACTATAACTTTTAATAGCACAAGTAATTCAACATATCCAATTTCTATTGATAATATATTAGTCGATCAATGCTAATGTTATTAGTCATATTAATGATTAATTTTTATTTTTAAAGACTATTTTAGGTTATTCTGAGTATAAATAGACCAAATATAGTTGTGTGAGGAATGTCCATTATATTAGAGAGTTACTAAGATCCTTGAAAGATTATAGAGCTCATGTATACATCACATAACACATATTGAAATTTTGTTTAATTGTTGTGAACAAGAGAAAAAGTAGACTTGTATATTTGTTACAATATTATTTAATGTACACTTTGTTAAAGTTCTTCTTGACCTTGAATATAACAACAACAATAACTCAGTAAAATTCTGCTAATAAGCGGGATCTAAGGAAGTCTAGTAGTATATAGTCTTACCCCTAACTAGTAGAGAGATTGTTTTTAACCATTTAACTTTGAATAAGATATGTAAATAGTTACTCTTAACCTATAACAGTTTAAGATGATTGAAAAGTTTCCTCTTTAACTATAAAAAATAACATGTATTGAAAAATGCTCTTCAACCATTAAAAGAAAACGATAGTGATCGAATTCTTGAGTAAAGTTTAAAGAATAGAAGAAAATTAAAGATTATTTGATTGAATTACTTCTACTATCCTGCTCTCTTTAATTATTATTTTGATTGCTTTATAATTATCATATATAAATTTGTCATAGTCATTCATTGGAATTAAAAATTTATTCATTAATTTACGCATAAGGTAAAAAATGAAAGCGTACAATTCGTCCCTCTCATGTGCCATTCGTAACTAATATTAACCATTTTTATATTTGTAAAATAATTTTATTATGAAAATAACATTTATAAAAAAATTAGCACCAATTTAATATATGCATTTTCAAATTGGACTTACATTCATAATAATTTGTCACATGTTGTAATACTTTAGTTATATATTTGAAGTTATTAAATCCACAATTCTAATTTCGCAAATGATATTTAGTTGGTACAAATCTTAAAATAACTATATTTACTAATAATTATTATTTATGATATTATTAAATTGATCCTAATTTTTAGTAAATTTTTATTGTCTTAAAATAATATTGATTTATTTGTTTAAGATTTGAGTTGCATCAAATTTAATAAATATAACTCTTAAATATATAACTAAAAAAGCTACAAGTCAACTTCTCCACACCCTTTGTACAAATTAGTGTATTCTATTAAGGGATAATATCAGTATACGCCATTTTCTCTTTAAAGATTCTGTTGGTCTGTAACAACTTATGATTAACCTATAACAAACTCTATTAAGTATTGATAGTTTAGCTGGTGTACATAATTCTTTGTATATATATACTCTGTGACAAGAATGAATAATATGAGCATTTCTCCTTCATTACATTATCTTCAGTTCCTCTCTTTATGATATCAGAGCATCTTAAAGCCTAACGGCAAGTGTTTTTTTCTTTTATACTGGTTGAGTGTGTCTTCTTTCCTCGCCCTTTGATTTCCAAGTTTCCTCTATTCTGAATCAAGACTACTCTAGACAATGCCTCTGGCACCACCAATCCTGCACATATGATTTCTTTCAACAACTCTTCTCTTATTATTTTGAATACTTCCTCCATTAAACTTAATGGAACAAACTATCCAGCCTGGCGGGTGCAGATGACTGCGCTCTTTATTGGCTACGGCCTTTAAGATTACACAGATGGATCTTTCCTATGTTCACTAGTGACTGATCCTGGTTATACTCACTAGCTTCGATAAGATCAACTCCTTATTGCTGCTACTCTATCCTCTGTTGCTGAGAATATTGTCACATTACTCGGCTCCATTACCACTTCTAAACATGCATAGGACGTTCTTGGTAAGACCTATTCGAATAGCTCTCCGTTCTCGCATTTTTTCTTTAAAGGAGAAACTCACTTGTATGGAGAAAGGTGATCAATTCGTCGTTGTTTTCTTATGTCAGATTAAAACTATTGCTGATGAATTTTCCATCATTGATAGTCCTCTAGATGATATCGGCCTCCTTATACATATGCTCAATGGCATTGGCTCCGACTTCAAGGAGATTGCTGCAGCTATTTGGGCAAGAGAATCTTCAATTTCTTTTGAGGAACTTCACAAGAAGCTTCTTGATCATGAGGCCTATCTC
Organism: Erythroxylum orinocense; assembly: GCA_025531955.1. Lineage (NCBI taxonomy): Eukaryota > Viridiplantae > Streptophyta > Magnoliopsida > Malpighiales > Erythroxylaceae > Erythroxylum > Erythroxylum orinocense. Next base: position 34,310,084 of record JANZLX010000213.1, read on the forward strand.
ACACGGGTAGTTAGGTCCGAATCTACACCTACTATGGCGTTGCCTGGGTATTGCACCAACTGGCCACCACAACATCATCGCAATCAAACACATAATTCACCATACCACCAGCGGCGTCGACATCAACTTTTTGGCATGTCCTCTGGTTTTGATGTATCTGAGCCATTGGTATAGGCTCCAGCTAGTCGTAATTCTCATTATTCTGTTGTTTGTCAATACTGTGAGAAACTGGGGCAGACGGCCCGTCGCTGTTTCAAACTTCATGGTCGTCCTCGCAATCGGTCACCCACGACTCATCATACCCACAAGACGGTAGCGCTTCCTCATAATAAATGGATCGTTGATTCTGGCGCCTCCCATCACATCACCAATGACCTTAATGATCTTTCACTTGCCTCACCATATGATGGTTCCGATCAACTGGTAGTCAGCAATGTAATGAATTACTAATTACACATACTGGTATCACCACTCTTCCTACTCCCACTACCTCGTTATCCTTGTCTGATGTTTTACATGTTCCCAACCTTACCCATAATTTACTTTACGTATCTAAGCTCTGCGATACTAACAGAGTCTCGGTTGAATTTTCTCAACTCATTTTTAGGTCAAGGATGTCCGGACCAAGGAAGTACTGATACAAGTCCTTGTGTTGATGACTTATATTATCTTACCTATCCGAAGAAGCTCCATACGGCCCATGTCACTACTCCTGTCTACACTAGAGATTGGCATCATATTTTAGGTCATCCGGCTAAACCTATCCTTCAACATCTTGCTAAATGTTTTATTCTTCATAGTAGCAATACTTCTCAGAGTCCCTGTGTGTCCTGTGCATGTTCTAAAATCCATAGGTTATCTTTTTCCAATTCTCATCTTACCAGTAGTCGCCCCCTTCAATTGTTGTGTAGCGATGTTTAAGGTCCAACACCCATTACATCTGTCTATGGGTTTCGTTTCTATGTTGTGTTTATTGATCATTTTTCTAAATATACTTGGTTGTATCCCATTCGTAAGAAATCTGACGTATTATCCATCTTTATATGTTTTAAATCTCTTGTTGAAGCATTCTTTAACACCAAAATTATATCTCTGTATAATGACAGTGGTGGTGAATTTGTTGCGCTTAAAACTTTCTTAGGACAACATGGGATTACTCATTTCACCACTCCTCCTTATACACCTGAACTAAATAGTATACCTGAGAGACGTCATCATCACATTGTTGAAACTGGTAGAGCTCTCCTTCATCACTCCACCCTACCTTCCAACTTCTGGACATATGCTTTTTAAACTGCGGTGTATCTTATAAATAGGTTGCTCACACCAGTCCTTTGCATGACCTCTCCTTACGAGATGTTCCACAAATCTCCTCCTAACTATTACCATCTACACTCCTTCGGCTACCTTTGCTTTCCATGGCTTGGATCTTATATTGATAACAAACTACACAACCTATCTACCCCTTGCATCTTTCTCGAATATTCCACCTCTCAATATGCGTATTTGTGTCATAATCCTCTCACTAATAAGACCTACATCTCTAGACATGTTATCTTCCATGATAACATATTTCCTTATGATTCTGTTCTCTACTCCAACTCTCTGAAACCCTTACCGCCTATTTCCTCATCATCTCACGTAGTATCTCTCCTTGATGAGAGTCTCTCTATGCCCACTTCTATTTCCTATACGGACAAGTCTATACCTCCCCAACCGATTCCGTCCAATCCTATTTGGTCTAGCTCACTTCCCCACAATCCTGTCCCAGCTACCTCATGTTCCCACACATATGATCACCTACCCTCAAACAATGTAGATAGGGAAGGTAATATCACTCATTCTATACCAGAGGACGTTGTCTTAGTGCCGCCGTTGCCTTCGGACTCCTTGCTTACACCGCCAACCTTTACCAATACTCATCTGATGTAGACCCATTGCAAGAACCACATTTACAAACCCAAAAAGCTATATCAGGTTAGTGGATATCCATTACCAGCTACACTTGAACCTTTGTGTATCTCGCAGGCCATGCAGGATCCATTATGACATACTTCGATGAATACAAAATTTGAAGCTCTAATTAATAACCACACTTGGGATCTCGTTCCTGCACCTCAAGGATGTAATATTGTTGGCAACAAATGGCTGTATAGGATTAAATGCCACCCCGATGGTTCTGTTGCTCGGTACAAATCTCGGCTGGTTGCTAAGGGCTTTATGCAAACTCTAGATTTGGACTTCCATGAAACCTTTGCGTTAGTTCTTAAACCCCAAACACTTAAGATTATATTCACAATTGCCATTGCTCATAATTAGTCCATCCATCAGATGGATGTTAACAATGCCCTTTTACAAGGTGCATTAACCAAAGTTGTCTATATGAAACAGCCTATGGGCTTTATCCATCCAGATCATCCAGACTACATTTGTAAGTTACGCAAGGCCATCTAAGGCCTTCGATAGGGACCTAGAGCTTGGTATAAATCACTGAAATGCTTCATACTCTCCTATGGTTTTCAGAATAGTGTCAATGATCCCTTTCTTTTCATTTATAATCGCAATGAAGTTGTAGCGTACTTACTGGTCTATGTTGATTACTTACTCTTGACAGGAAACTCATCAGTGTTCTTGTCCAAAATTACTATTGCTTTGTCTACAACCTTCTCACTAAAGCAATTGGGTTTTTCGTCTTATTTCTTAGGGATTGAAATTATTCCCACTGTTGATGGTTGATTCCTCTCTCAACACAAGTATATCAGAGATATCTTGGAATGGTTTTGTTTGTCTGATGCCAAACTAGTGTCAACACCCTTATGTTACCCAATTTCAGCAAGTTAAAAGGGTTTATCGTTATATCAAGGGGACAATTCATTTTGGGTTATAGCTTCATACACCGGAAAAGCGTACTCTTTAGCTCTCTAATGTTTTGAAGTCACCCCTTAAGTCCTATAGTGATGCCAATTGGGCAGGTAATAGTGATGAAAAAACATCTACTTTAGCCTACTTTGGTAGTAATCCAGTCTCTTGGCAATCCAAACGTCAACGCACCGTTGCCCATTCATCCACCAAAACTGAATATCAATCTTTGGCAACAACCGTGGCTGAACTACAATGGTTACAAAACTTATTATTAGAGCTTTATCTTCCTTTCAAAGGCTCACCTATTTTATTTTGTGAGAATCTTGGTCCTACTTACTTATGTAAGAATCCAATGTTTCATACTCGCATGAAACATATTGCTCTAGATTATCATTATGTACGTCAACTTGTTCAAGCTGTCACTTTACATGTTGCTCATATCTCCACTCATGATCAGCTAACGGATGCCCTTACCAAAACTTTGTCTTCATGCTGCCACGCTGACTTACGTCACAAGATGCATGTTCTTGATGGAGACATGCTCTTGCGGGGGCATGTTAAGGGATAATATTAGTATACGTCATTTTCTTTGTAATGATTCTGTTGGTCTGTAACAACTTACGATTAACCTATAACAAACTCTGTTATGTATTGATAGTTTAGCTGCTGTACATAATTCTTTGTATATATATACTTTGTGAAAAGAATGAATAATATAAGCATTTCTCCTTCATTACATTATCTTCAGTTACTCTCTTTATGTTCATCAATAAATATCCATGCTATTAGGCAACTTTCATGACTAGAAGAAAATTTCAATTTGATACTAGATTAAGAGTGAAATGGCTTGTCAAAAGCTTAGTGCTCAAAATTAAACATTCACTTTGCAAACGAAAATCAAATTATTTATACATTATAGTCAAACTTGGAACCTTACATGTGCTACTTAAAAGCTCCATATTATATGCAACACAAAAACTAGTTGACAGACCCACATGTCTTTCTAATTTGATAATTTTCCCCTATAACTACCCTAATATTTCTCATCTTCACCATTGAAGCGCCAAAATCACTATTAAACAGATACAAATTGGTGCTATATGAGTTAACCATAGCTGTAGTTTTTGGATCTCCTAATAGAGCTTGGTTAGATTCCAAGACCCCAGCATTGTCTAGAATGTTGGTATAATATAAGTTATCAAATTCAAAAGTTGTAGAATCTAGAGAAACTAGATTTTTTCTTGATATATCCTTGTTCAGGCATAATCCTTACAAGTTTGTAAGGGATGAAGTGTTAAGTGTGGGATCAGGCTTGCCAGAGCCCTTGAAGTCAAAGAGCATTCTCTTGAATATAAAGCACTGAGCAAATCTTAAGGTATGTGCACCTGTAACAAACAATAACCAATACAACTAGTGTGACCTTTGATAAAATCTTCAAGGATTGCTTAGAATAACTACTACAGTTGGAATAACATTGGATGCAAAATCCAAAAGAGTGGTTCAGGATGCCCTAGACAGAGTTATGGTGAACAGGACTACAGTTGTGGTAGCTCACAGATTATCCACTATAAAAAATGCAGACGTGATTGCTATTGATAAAAATGGAGTTACAGTAGAAAAGGGCAAGCATGAGACTTTGATTAAAATTAAGGATGGATTCTATTCCTCCTTGGTGGTACTTCATTTGCATGTTTCAACTTGCACTACAAGAAAATAACACAATCTGCAATGTTTTATTAATAAAATGCCACGGATTGTAAAAACTTTTTGTGACATTTAAAAAACTTCATGAAAAATTTGAATTTTTTTGCAACGTTTTATAAAAACGTCACAAATTTATAACATTTTTTGTGATGTTTTATTAATAAAACGTCACAAAATAAAAAACCACCACGTTTTATTCAATAAAACGTTGTTGAAGCCTTCAAAAACAATACGAAGCTTTCAAACACACGGTCTTTTCTAAATTCTTTCATCTTATTTTCTCTTTAAGAACTTGTAAGAAAGAAAGAAAGCATCAAAACACACGGCGTGTTCTTAGCTTTTCTCTGCTTTAAAGGTACCCTTCCCTATTCTTGTTTCGATTAATTCCCCTCCCTTCCCCAACACCCACACACCCACTTTGAAGATCTAGAGGTAGCATCTTGAAGCACAACAAAACAAATTCACTAAGGACATGTCTCGAGTTTTTGTTAGAAATTCCAAATTACATATCTAACGAGCCTCGCACACCGATGATGTCCCTCCTCCTAGCTCCGTTTGTTTTTTTGTCTCTTAGAAAGTATTAAATTGTTTTAAACCCTAATTCATGTCCTCTTTTTCTCCTCCAATTTTGGTAAGTAAATTAAATGCGAATAGGCGGAGGAGACAACGCAGACCTCCAGGCCGTGGCGAGATCTAGGGACCTGAGTGCGGTTCAGTCAATACTCTCCTCCGATCCTTTAGTAGTTAACTCTAGGGATAGGCACTCTCGCACTCTGTATACTTCTTCACTTTACCCTTATTTTTCTTATGTTTTTTCCCTGATTTATTTCCTTTTTATTATTTTTTTCCCTTTGAATTTGTGTTGCCCAGTTGTTAGCTTTGCTTACTTTTTCACATGTAAACACAAAATGGCTTTTGTATTAGTGTCTAGGTTTTCTTGTGGGTTATTCTTATTAATGTTTTAACTCCTCTTTGTTTTTTTCCCTGAAATAGCTTCCGGTAGGTTATATGGCACTAAATGGAACAAATTTAGCATGTCTATTGGCCTAATAAGTTGGAGAGCTCTTAGTGTCCTCCTTCGTGTGGGATTACTTTTTGCGCAAATGGCTTCTGAAGAAACAAAATTGGAGAATAAAAAGGATTAAACATCGTCAGTCCTGCCAGTTTTAGTTATTTTCTTTACTTCGATTACTTTAGTTTTAAAGGAAGGGAAGCCCTAATCTTAAGGGAATCTGTTGGACCCCAAACTTTCCTATTAAATGAGAAATTGTTGGCGATTATTTATGTGTAAAGAAAAAGGAGAATTCTTGAATTTGAAATGAAATAGAAAATATGGTTTAGGTACAAGATGGGTTATATATGAAAATGTTGAAAGTTAAAAGCTAGAAAATTCAGTTGAACATATTCATTGAGTATGCTTCGATGTTTTAGCCATACCTTCTACTCTAATTATCCAAATAAGATGATTCTTAATTTGGATTAAACTAGAGGCATAAGGTTACAAATTTTCTATTGAAATCGAGTTCTAATTCAGTCTATAAGAATTTCAATTTTTGGATGAAATTGAGTATAGAATATTGTTTCAGCATAAGAATAGTTCGGAAATGTTTGGGATATAACTTTCAGATTTTCAAACCAAATTGAATGATTTTGATGTCATTAGAAAATTAAGACAAGGAGAAACATTTTTTCTAGAAGGAAGTACAATCAAATTCCTTCAATTACATGATTAGAAAAAGGTCTTGATTTTTAGAAGGAGTTAAGCATGAATTTGAATACTTTTGAGGACTTGCTAGATTAATTATTTTATTTAGAGTTAATTATTATGTTGATGTTGGTAGGATTTCTTAAAATATGGATTAGTTGAATTAAGTAGCAAGAGTGTATATGTAGGAGGGCTTTCTGGGAAAAGCACTTAAGCCATTTAAGTTACAAGACTTACATGTAAGGGTAAATTGGTCATTTTTCACTCATTAATGGCAAATTTGTAATAAGACATGTGGGCTTGCTTTTAAGGAGAAGCAAAAACGTGACTTGAAGAT
>JANZLX010000213.1:34319577-34332640 GCA_025531955.1 Erythroxylum orinocense
ATTATTCTTATTATTTATTGTTAATAATAATATTATTAATTATTTTTATTTTTATTAATTATGGTTATAAATTTTCTACTTACTATTTTTAATTTTATTAATTTTATTATACCAAATTAATTATCTTATTATTATTATTATTATTAATTATTGATTATTAATTATTGTTATAAATTTTGTACTTTTATTATTATTATTATTATTATTATTGTTATTATTATTGTTATTCGAGATAGAAAATAGGGATATGTTGTTTTTCTGTCAAAGAAAACTTGTTGTCAAAATTCAGAGAAACGATATTTTCTGGTTTTTGTAAAACTATTGTGGTTTTTTTTATTTTCAGAAACAAAAAATTACAACAGAGTAAACCAAACACGTTTTACTTACTTAATTTTCTTTTTACAAAAACGTCAACAAAAAATGAAAGAAAAAAACGGAAACAAACAATCCCTTAGAAAATATAAATTGTTGGACAATTTTGTCCTTTCTTATAAAGTTAGAGCATTTTGTTGTTTTCAATAAATTATTAGTTAAGTTACATAATTTGATTCAAATAAAGATAATAATATGACCCAATAATGATTTAAATCAATGGGTCAAAATTTGGGTAAAAAATGGATCCCAATTAGTTTGGACTGGACTCATATCGGCCTTGTGATGGAGAAGCCCGATATGGAACCTATATATAAAGGTTAAGGTCTCTTGCAGTTGCTCATATCATTCGTAAGCATAAGGATTCTCTGACCCCTTAGGAGAGCTTACATATTAAGAAAACTGTAGAAAAACCTAAACCTCGTGTCGATAAACACTGCCCATAAAGGTCCTGGGAGATTCGTGATCGTTTGGAGCTCAAAAATAATACTGGAATCGGAGATGAAACCAAAATTAGGTATTCCGCATTACCTTCATTTTTAATCATTTTATATATGATCCTAGGTACGTAATAAGGTCTGTACTACGTATTACACGTGGTATCAAAGCGGTTACAAGATCGGATTTCCAGAAACGAAAGTTTTTCGATTTTTCATCTCATATGGTTTTCCTCACGTTTTGATTTGTTTTTCAGTTTTTTTACGCATATAATTACGTAAAAGTGCTATATATAAGGGTAGCTATGAAAAAAGAGTTGAAAAAGGGCCAAAAAGAGCAAAAACCACATCCCAAGAAGTCGGAAATCATCTCCAACGTCGGTGGGAGAGGAAACGACTGGCGTGTGCGTGGGTAGCAACATACGATTGGTGCGTGCGGTGTACGGGTCAACTACGTGCTGACACGTCACTCCAGCGGGCAATGAACGCGTGCATGGGTGACCTGCAACCTGTGCTCCCACGAGCGTGGGACGGAAGGTGCGTGTGGTGCATGCACCACATCCGTCCATACACGTGGCACGTCAGATGGACGACACGTGGTGGCGCGTGCGTGCCATACACATTTGTTACGCATCAATGCGCGCCCATGCAGCTCATTGGTGGCCCCGCGCCCTGCGCACTGATGCAGTGCGCCACGTCAGCAGCTAATGTCATCTGTACGAATTCTGTTACAATGTTTTTTTTAAAATACAAAAATATCATATTTTCACTAAGGGTACTCTGGGGTGTTTTGGGTCAGTTTTCGAGTTCGAGAAATTCATAAAGTAAGTTTTTCTATTTTTCTGGATTTATTACATTAGTAATAAATTAAAGTCTAACTCTAGAAAAAGGAATAAAGGTGTTCTGAATCTGATTTCGAGTATCTTTTCATGCTTCGGATATCACATGAGGGAGATACTTCAAGTTCTTGTATCTCGAGTCTCATGTTCAATGTTTGAGATTACATGATAATTAATCAGAAAAGGAATTAAGACATTCTAAAGCCATTTTTTAGTAAATTTTCATACAACAAACTTGCAATAAGGGAGATACATGAGTTTTCATGTCTCAGGTGGTCGGTTCAGTATCCTGTGATGCATGATAGTCACTCTACCATGATTTTTCTCTTACAAAAGTCTCAAATGAAGTTTTCAGGCAATGTCTTTAGCACGAGTGTGTGACAATGAGACTGTGCATTCGATTTTTTGCATTTATCGATGTTATGTCGTCACATACCATATGCTTATAAAGAATGTGAGGACAACATAAAGATGTATCCCTTATGTTTGTAGACTTTTTGAGTTCTGATGAGGATGTAGTCACTACAATGGCCTTTCGAATCAGTATTTTGAATTGTTCAACTTACATGTTAGGGGATATCTCTGGCTTCATATTTGGTTATTCTACCCACAGTTGTTGGCTTTATATAAGATTTTGAGATGTGCATAAAGGCATTGAATAGAGGAAAGTCATTGCTTAAATGATCTATTAGCCCACAGGTGGTAGTGTCATGAGAGTTGATGATTTGTATTCTGATAACTTTTATGTGGAGGTCTAGCTGCATATATAATGTATTTAACTCACAGGTGTTTCATAATATGTGTGATCAGATTTTCAGTAAAGTTACTATTTAATGGCTTTAAGTATTGTTGTTGTCCTACATTTGTACTGATTTAAAGATTATCATCTTTAAGTCACCTTTTCAGTAAACAAAATGAGTGTCACCATTGAAAACCTGTCCAGTTTCAATACAAAGAAGTGGACAGAGGATGTATTGAATGTTATGGAGATAACTGTGGTTGATATGACCATAAGGACGGATAAGTCATCTCCACCTACATCCATGAGCTTGAGAGCTCATAAAGCAGCCTATGAAACCTGGGATCGGTCTAACAGATTATATCTGATGACTATTAAGAGATCCATACCTAACCATCTACTAAGTGGACTTCCGGACACAGACATAGCAAAGGAGTTTCTTAATAATATCTCCCAGAGGTACACAATCTCACCTATTGTTGAGACAAGTGCCTTAATGAAAGAATTATTCTCCATGAAGTATACATGAGAGAAGGGAGTAATGGAGTACATATCAAGAATAATTAATCTTCACAGTAGATTGAAGATGTTGAGACTTCAATGTTTTGATAGCCCATTGCGTTGCTGAGGAGGAGAAACTCAAGTTTGCTACTCCTTCAGCCCTTGAAGTAGTTTAAGGGAAGACAAAGATGAAGATCGTTAAGTTCAAAGGTAGAAAGTTCAAATCTTCTCTACATGCTGATGTTGGTCAAACCAGTACTGATAAAGGTCCTAAGGACATAAAGAAACTAATAGTATAAGGTTTAAAAGGAAAGGCTGAGACCATCAGGTAAGTCCTTGGATTATCAATTAATGAATCTAATTTATGATAGTTGCAATAAGTACATGGTGGCTATTTAGTGGAGCATCTAATTAAGGTGCTTCCATAAATGCAAAGGTTTACATCCAGGATAAAGCCAAATAAAGTGAAGGAGAAACTGATGGTTGACAGCAATGAAGAAGTGGAAGTAATATCTATATGGGATGTATGTACTGAACTTTGTTGTAAGGTTTATTTGGGCTTTACACAACACATTTTATATGTGATCTTTTGATCAATTTTAGACAAAGAGGGTTAATGTTTTGTATTTAATGCTAATGTTGTACAGTTGTTTAATGCAAAACATAATGGTATAACTTTCTTGTCATATTTGTATAGAATACGTCTTACCCTGAATTAGATAATTGCTTCTTCGTATCTTGCTAAACAAGTTATGACATGAAGGACTTTGATGAATGAGAAGTCATACATAATTTGACATAAAAGTTCAAGTCACATTTCTAGAGCTAAGGTTGAGATATTGATTAAGGAAAGCATTTCTCAATTCTAGATTATGATGATCTGGGAATATGTGATGACTGTTGCAGGGGTAAGTTGATTAATAAGGATATTGATGTCAACTCATGCGTTTAACTTGTTCAGTCTAATACATAAAGATATCGGTAAACCTTATACAGTTGCATTGTGCAATTCTAAATGTATTCTAACAATTGTTGATGATTATTCTCATCACAGTTATGTGTTCTTACTTAAAGAATGAAGGTTGAGAACCAATTGGGAAATTTCATCAAGATAGTCAGATTTGACCATGGAGAAGAATATCATAGCAAACATGGTGTTTCAGGACTTTAAAAGGTCCGTTTGCCAGATATTTGAAATTAGTTAGAATAGTAACTTAATCCACTATATCGAGTAGTTCTGAGCAAAATGCTATATTGTCGAAAGGCATAACTACACCTTAAAGGACTTGAAGAAGTCAATGCAGAACATGACTAATCTACCTAATTATCTAAAAGCGTGAGAAACTCAGCCTTGCACACAATCGTGTATGGGGCTGCCTTACTGAGATAGTATAATCCTTATAAAGAAAGATTGCACGCTTGTTGTGCTCATTGCTATTTAGTAAAATATCTCGACCACTTTAATGCTACAACTTTTACTGTAGTGAAGGAGGGACTGGAATAGTGGAATCATAAATATCTAAGTTTTTAGAATACGATGTCTATGATGATGTGGACCCTTTGACTATTCGGATGATAAGAGGGCGGATATTATAGTTATCATGTACCCACTACTTATACAGTTAGATTTGTAGATTTAGGTCTTTGTATCGTGCCTATACAGGAACAGAAACCAATACCCATAGACACAGAGGTTCCTAGGGGTACAAGATCTAATACAATTAAATAAATCCACTAGCGTGAGACGACCTACTATCCCATTTGATAACATAGTCTATCAAGTGAATATAACTATGCTATTAGACATGTTACAGATCTAGTTACTTTTATAGAAGTTGTTTCTAGACCCAATGTGGATGTGTGGTGGGATGCAATGAATGACAAGATGCAAACCATGACGTATAGTAAAGTTTGAGAGCTAGTTGATTTGCATCAGAACTGTAAACCTGTCAGTTGTAAATGAAGTTTTAAGACCTAAAGGATTTTAGGATAAAGTTCAACGATTTATGGGCTCGCTCAGTTGCCTAATGGCTCACTCAAAGAGAAAGGTTGACTTTATGTTACCTTTTCTCTCGTAACCTCGTAGGATATATTTTGAGTTATTAAGGTAATTGTAGCTCATGGTGATATAGAGTTACATCAGATGACTGTTAAAACCGCTTTCTTGAGTAAAGACATGAAGTGGTCTATATGGTACAAACTAAAGGATTTCAGGATCCAGATGGAACTGACATGGTTTGCACATTATGTGGATCAATATATGGTTTATATCAAAAAGTGACACCTTACAATTGATAAGGTTGGCCTCTTTCAACTTCATAAAAAATAAAATTAAAATATGCTTGTACTATAAGGTTAAGGGGAGCAAAGTTATCTTCTTATTACTGCATGTGGATGATATATTGCTCACGTCAAATTATTTGACCATGTTGTATAAGGTTAAGCAACTTTTGGTCAAGAACTTTGACATGAGGGACCTTGGTGTAGCATCTTATATCCTAGGTATTCAGATTTACTGGGACAGATCTCAATACTCATCAGGCCTCTTATAGAATGCATACATTGAGAATGTTTTACAAAGTTTTAATATGGTTAAAAGTAAACCCGTCGTAGCACCTATCTCTCATAGTGAGAGAATTTTTGGCAAAGTATCCAAAGAATAAAGTAAAGAGAGAGGTTATGAGGAATGTTCTGTATTTTAGTACAGTTGATAGCCTGATGTATGCTCGGCTATGTACTAGGTAGGATATTGAATTCACTATTTGATTGTTTGGTCAATATCTGATTAATCGAGGTGTAGACTATTGGAATACAGTCAAGTGAGTGTTGAGATACCTAAAGGAATTAAGGATTATATGTTAACATATAGTATAGTCAAAAGACTAAACCTCAAAGGGAATTCAGATTCAGATTTTAGCTATGTGTCTAAATGATTGAAAATCTACTTAAGGTTATAGTTTTAAGTTTAAAGATGGTACAATGTCGTGGAAGTGTGTTAAGAAAACATATGTGACTTCCTCGACTATGTATGCAGAGTGCATGCTATAGGGCTATATCACAGACGGTTTAGCTCAAAAACTTGCTTTCTGAGTTGTTTGTGGTTGATTCAGTGGCTAGACCCATTTGGTTGTACTGTGGTAATCTTCTTGCAATGTTATTTAATAACAACAAAGAATATCATAGGGTCTTAGTATTTAAAGGTTAATTATTTGGCCTAAAGGTGTTGATATAAAAGGTGACATTAAGGTTTGGAGAATTTAAAAACTAAGGAATTGTAAGTTGATCCTTTAACTAAAGGACCTCGCCTACATGTGTTTATGACACAAGTATATAGTATGGGTGTTTTGATGTCCTTGGACACTGTTATTAGCAGATCGTTATATTTGCTCCATTTACAATTGTACATTTTGATGTGTTATGACAGTATGATGGTTTATCAATAGAGATGATAATCGTTTATCCTCAGCAATACGTATTATCATATGTTGTCATAATACGTATAAGTCTTCAGATTTGTGTCAATCTTAAGCATTTAAAGGTCATTGAGCATATATACAGATTAACTTTATGCCTATGTCATTTAGACATATACAGTTTTAGTACGGGTATCTATCAATTTGACATGATATAAGGAGATATAAGTTTTTAATCCCATAAAGGTTCTCTAATACAGTTTAGCATTTAGTCGAAGAACATAAAGATTTTCTCTAATGTTGTTTAGCATTCTGTGAGAGAAAATTAAATTTCTTTAAAGTAGTTTAGCATATGCGGTTTAGTATAGAGTTAGAGAAATCAAGATCTACAAACGAAGATGATATAATTTAGATCATAAAGGTATCATTCTAGTTTGCCATACTCCATTTTCCCATTCATGTTAGTGAGATATTAGATATAGGTGATTGTATTAGATTTGGGTCACACATAACACATACATTTGATACTTTTCAGTATTGAAAGCCTTGTAGGATAGAATGATGGACTTTTGTTACCTTTGGATCAAATGTTTTGTTTTTAAACCTAGTCAACTAATTCAGTAGCATAGCTTAACCGAGTTTTTAAATTGTTTTAAACTGGAGACAAAACTACAATTAATGCTTGTCTAAATGGGATAATGTTGGACAATTTTGTCCTTTCCTATAAATTTGGACAACTATTAATTGCATTTTTTAGTTTTCAATAAATTATCGGTTAAGTTACGTAATTTGATCCAGGTAAAGATAATAAAGTGGCTCAATAAATGATATAAATTAATGGGTCAAAGTTTGGGTAAAAAATGGATCTAATTAGTGTGGACCGGACTCATATCGGCCTTGTAATGAGGAAGCCTGACATGGAAGCTATATATATAAGTTAAGGTCTCCTGCAGTTGCTCATATCAATCGTAAGCATAAGGATTCTTTGATTTATTAAGAGAGCTTATATATTGAGAAAACTATAGAAAGACCTAAACCTCGTGTCGGGAAACACTTTCCATAAAGGTCCTGGGAGATTTGTGATCGTTTGGAACTCGAAAACGGCATCGAAATTAGAGATGGAACCAAAATCAAGTATTCCATAATACCTTTGTTTTTAATCCTTTCATATATGATCTTGAGTATGTAATAAGTTTTGTACTACATATTACATAAATTACTTCCTATTCCAACAAACATAAGCTCGTTAACAAAGTGAGAAACGATTGAAGTATCCAACATGCGAAGGGCATTTAGTTAGGTGCTTCCCTTTTCAACATCCATTGAAAAATATCGTCAAAGCATTAAGAAGAACCTATTCTTATGCTAAGTAGAGATGAAACAAATATCTTTTCATTTTCTGCGATATGTTTTTTTTTAATGAAAGGTAAAATGTAAATTCATTAAAGAAGGTGTGTACAACTACATAGGGGCATACCCCAGTCAATATTACAAAAACGACAAGTCCAAAAATGCAGTAAGTCCAAAGGAAGGCCCAAAAACAAAGAAAAATGCAAAACACCCAAAGGCCTAACAGTCAGGGTGACTCTTAGAAAAGCCTAAAAAAGAGAAGCCCACAAAATCAGGGGAGATAGGTGCATGGACCTTGCTAGTTCAACCACCTACCACAGCACCTTACCTACTCTATACAACATATTACATGCCTATAACCAACAGAAGAGCCAAAAACACCATCTGGAACTAGGTGAAGAGCAAGGGGTAACAATGCTTAGAAAGTAATGAGTTTAGCTAGATAAAGTTGGTACAAAATCTTATAAATGACCAACTTGATTTTAGAGATAACATCCAGGCTTGAAAAAGAAGCACCTTCAAGCTGGATAGCATTGTGAATCCACCAAAGAGTGTAAACTGTACAAAGAAGAGCTAGGCGAATGGCTTTGTACCTCAGGAGAGCACCCTTTGCTTCCAATCAGATCCATTTGATAGCCCGTAATAAAGATTCCATTTCACATTGGATACCCAACCAATGTCGAATGCCTTGCCACACCACTTTAGTGAAATTACATGTGAAGAATAGGTGGCTGATAGATTCATCTTCAGAGCCACACAAAACACACAGAGGATTTAAATCAAGAAAGGAGAGGTTATCTTTGGTAGAAAGACGGTTCTGCAGGCTCAACCAAGCTATAAAGGAAAATTTGGGTGGTATGTAAGCCTTCCAAATAAAGGACATTCATGGCCTCTTGTTATGCTTAGTCTTTAGGAGGTCGTAAAGTTTTTGGGATGAGAAGTCACCATTAATACATAATTTCGATAAAGCATTTTCAACAGCTCCATGTCGCCTAAGTTTCAACATCAAAGCGTTGCGGATCACTGCTAGTTTTTTTAATAAGAGGAAGTCGCGATGATGGGGCACCCAATCCCAAATAGACACACCCCTAAGATAAATAACATGGATCCATTTCACTCAAAGTGAATTTGCTTTAGCGTGGATATTCCATAACATTTTCGCTAATAAGGCCATATTCCATGTTTTACAATTCTTCAGCCTTAGTCCCCCTTCCTCTTTACATGGGAAAGGCCTGAAGCCAGAAGGAAAGTTCGCCTTGAATGACTGAGATTATTAATTCGGCCCAGCCTGCATAGGATAGCCTTTTCTTGTTCCAAGAATTGATGAAGGATTCCACCGTTTCTATCATACTAGAAAATTGAGCCACTGACACCTTCATTGGGGCCAAGGGTACACCCAGGTATCGGACAGGAAATTCACCAAGGCCATACTCCGTCATCTGTTGAATATCTTCCCTATCATGGTTCCATACACTCCCAAGAAAAATGTTGAACTTAGTAGGATTCACCCGCAAACCCACCACCCAATTAAGTTCACACAGCCCATCAAGTAAAATCCAAACAGACATGGGTTCACCACAGGAGAGTAGCATAAGGTCATCCACAAACGCCAGGTGGGTGATCCCAAGTTGTTTACATTAGGGTAATAATTAAAAGAAGGCAGCAGTCCACAAATTTAGTACTCGTGAGAGGTATTCCAAGCAGAAAAGGAACAATATTGGGGACATCGGGTCACCTTGTCACAGACCACATCTACCCTTAAACATACCATGAAGGTTTCTATTGATGGAAATCAAGAAGGAAGTCGTAGTGACGCACTTAATAATCCAAGCAACAAACCAAGTAGGGACCCCAACCCCAGCATCATTTCCTCTAGAAAGGCCTAGAAGACTATGTCATAGGCTTTAGATATATCAACTTTTAGCGTATAACGAGGTGAAATACGTTTTCTAATATAGCCCCGTGCTAATTCTTATGCAAGAAAGATATTATCCATCATTTTTCACCCAGGCACAAATGTTGATTGGGCTAGGTCAACTATGGCATTCAAAATCTTATTCTTATGCTCTATCAAGATCTTTGAGATTACTTTATAAACAACATTCAAACAGGCAATGGACCGAAAATAAAAAACTTTTGGTGTAGTCTTGGTTTTTAGGATAAGGGTGATAATAGGATGGTTGAATTGTTTTAACAAGCATCCATTCTAAAAAAATTCATAAACCGCTGTCCTTATATAATCTCCAATCCGATCCCATTAATGTTTGAAGAAGGCCGAAGTAAACCCATCCGGATCTGGAGCTTTCTCATTCCCAATATCAAACATAGCCCGTTGAATGTCACCATCTTCAATAGGGGCAAGCAACCAAGCGCACATGTCCGAGTTGAGAACTGCACCATGATTAACAATCAGCGGATCCACCCTTTCCCGTGGACTAGAAGAACCAAGGATCTCTTAGTAATAAGAGACTAGGTAGGTTGCAACTTCCTCCAGTGAAGTGGTTTCAGAACCATTAGCTTTAAGAAGGTGAGTAATGGAATTCAATCGGTTCCTTTAGCGAGTGTTACGATCAAATTCCATCAAATGTCGGCTCTTTGTTTTTTGTTAAAAAAACATACGCTCAGCCTCCTACAGAAATAAAGCTTCCTTGCGTTTAGATTTCAGCAAGTCAGCAAGGTGTTCATCCGTAGGATGAGTGAGGGAGTCTTGGTATGCTAGCTGGAAATCCTCCTGTGCTTCCTTGGCTTTGCTTGATATGTGCCTGTAGGCCAATTTATTCAAATTCTTCAAGGGAGTTTTCAACGCCTTCAGCTTAGATGCAAGGAGGAATTCGGTAGTTCCAGCCGTAGAAGAATCTCAAGTAGAGGCAACAATACCCGAGAACTGGGGGTGATGAAGCCAGAAATTAAAGAATTTAAACAACCTATTACCCTGAAGCTTCTGCTGCCAAAGTTCTACAATGGTTGGATAATGATCCGAGTCTATTCTCATTAAAAGAAAATAAGCCAGGCAATACCAATCATTGACTTCCCAAACATTATTAACAAACACCCTATCCAATTTTTCCCATAAGTGATTTTTCTGCCATGTGAACAACTCTCCTTTATAAGGGGCATCATTAAGATCCATGGTTACACAAAACTACTGTAAGTCTTTCATCAAGTAGTCCGTAGATGGTTTAGACCCTAGCCACTCTGTTGCTCGCCGAACATAGTTGAAGTCACCCATAGTCACCCACGGTATTTTGTTGTTTACATTCAGCCCTGAAAGGCGATTCCAAATTTCCCGCCCCTTAGTCACACTATAAAGGCCATAAATACAGGTCACTAAAAAGTCTAGCTTCGTAGTCCATTGGAGAAGCCAACAATGGATGTGTTGCTCAACAACCTCCAAAACCTGACAAGAATAGAATTCAAGATGTCACACAATGACCACATAGCGTTTCTCAATCAACTAAAAGTTATGTGCATAAGCCCATCCCCGAAAGCGACTACAAACCAACCTCTTTAAACCTTCTTCAGTAAGCTTAGTTTCTAAGAGACATAAGACTTTACATTGGTGTTGTCGAGCAATAGCAATAACACTATTCTGTCGCGAGGTCGTGCCAAGACATCGGACGTTCCAACAGAGCAGATTCATTTTTTCAGGCGGGAGGGCCCTGCCCCACCAGGTTTACTAAAAGAATCAACATTATCTCTTGAGCATCCAGCAGAAGCACTATAAGAGCTAGACTGTCGCTTCTCCCCTTCAGGTAATCCAGGTTTACCCATAAGGACATCTTTACCTTTAGGAGTAGTCACCACCAGAAGACCCTGCTTACCTTCAGCCCCTTTGCCAACCTCTTAGTCATTCGGATTAGTAACAGTCCTTGGAGTACTTGGAAAAGACTCGGCATTGGTCTGTACCAATTGACTAATTTGGTTGACAATCGTTGGTTAAGAGGCTAGGGGTTCAAATTGATGCCCAGTGACTGTTGAAGCTAATGTTGTATCGGGTTGTTCCTGTCTACTGGCTACCCCTGTTCCACTATCCAGATTTGTCGCATTCATAGGCTGGGATTTAGCTACATATGAAGCCCCTATTTTCAGCATCCATTTTTGTACAGTTGTGAACATTTCTTACAAGCAAAAAAATTATGCCCAAATGTCTTACAAAAACAGCAATACTGTTGATAAGTTTCATAAACAACCAACTGAGTGAATCAAATGCCCTCAGGTAAGTTGATAGCAAATCTAGTAATTGGTTTTTTAGAGATATCCACTTCAACAAGAAGACGAGCATTTCCAACTCTGGACCACAAGTTAGTGATCTGATCTGTACAAATAGGTTTTCCTACCATATAACTGAGCTTGGAAAGGCCTTTAGGAGTCCATAAGTCGAGCGGAACATTCGAAAACTTGATCCAGATGGGCATCTCCATAAAATCTTGAAGATTGAATGCAAATCCAGGCGAAAGAGCTTTTAGCATCAGAGTTTTACCAAACAGAATGTATGCCCCCTGCCAATACACTAGTACGGGCCGCATTCGATTCAAAGTGAAAAACAAGCCACCCACCCTTATGGGGGATTAATTTGCAAGGTACATCCCATTGATGGATAAGTCCTTCTACACTTTTCATACCAGGGAAGCGATCATTGAAAATACCCACCAAACAAAAGCCTTACTCACTTTCCAATTCCATTCTATCCTCAGCCAAGATGTTGACCTCATTTGCCACAGAAATTTGTTCAAGAGGCATCCCCTACTTGAGGTCACGATTTTAGCGAAAAATACTAGTAAATGAGGGTTTACTCGGAGCTTGCTCAATATTGCCAGAAGGCCTAGCCGCCTGTTGTGGAGCAATTGGTTCTTCAACCCCAATCTGTGGTGCCCGCAGAGGAGTTGGCATTTGAGCAAGCACCTGAGTTGCAAACAGGGTTGTACTGGAGACTTCAGATTCCACATTAGCTTTGCTACCCAAGGCAATTTCATCTTCATTAGAACAAGACTCAACGTCACACAAATCTGAATTAAGTAACTCGTTAACAATACCTTTCCCAGTTTTTAGAGAAGCACCAGATTTCTGCGCCAAAGGTAGTCAGATGGGTTTGTGCGGTTTAGAAGGTTTAATGCCTGCAGTAAACATGTTGGATCTCGCTTGTTTCCAGAATCCAACTCTTTAGAATACCATAATCCTAAGCGTGGTTCCTCATAATCTCTTTAACCAACATCGATTCCTCATCATGCTCATAAAACATCTGAAGCCACAAAGAGCGAACCACACAGCGGAATCACAATAATCACAATTGACTTCTACAAAATGGTAGCTCTTAATCTCTAGTTTATTTAGAATCAAAAACCACCTCATTCGGAGCTCTATAGCTCAAGATATGCTTAAAAATCCAAAGTATGTTCATAACTAAACATGCTC
>JANZLX010000213.1:34356592-34366651 GCA_025531955.1 Erythroxylum orinocense
TCGATGCTTGCTTAAGGTTGATCTTTCTAAGGCTTACGACTCGGTGTCTTGGGATTTCCTGCGGGCCATGTTGAAGGGACTGGGGTTCCCACCGCGGTTCATCTTGTGGTCATGGAGTGTGTGACCACTGCTACTTTCTCTGTCTCCATTAATGATGCCCTTCATGGGATATTTAGGGGTCAGCGTGGGCTTCGTCAAGGGGACCCCATGTCCCTTTCTTTATTCCTGCTCTGCCTTGAATATCTTTCTAGATACCTGAAACAACAGTCGACATCCAGGTTGTTCCATTTCCACCCGAAGTGCCAGCATGTGGGCTTTACTCACCTTGCGTTCGCTGACGACCTGATGTTGTTTGCTCGGGGGGATATCTCTTCGATCAGCATTCTGCTGGACGGGTTGCGTGCCCTCAGCCTGGTGTCCAGGTTGTCTATCAATCCAGTTAAATCCAATGTCTTCCTTGGTGGAGTTACGAGAGGGGACAAAGAGGCTATTTTATGGCTTGTTGATTTTCCCGAAGGCATCTTTCCTGTGCGGTACCTTGGTGTACCTTTAGCCCCCTTAGAATTTCGGTTGCTCAGTATTCTTCTTTGCTCGAAATGGTGGAATCTTATTTTACTGCTTGGAAGGTGCAGAGCCTCTCGTATGCTGGCCGGTTGGCTCTGATTCAATCTGTCATCCAAGGGGACTTGTCTTTTTGGATGCAGCTCCTTCCCCTCCCGGCTACTATTTTGGACCTCATTACGTCTTTGTGTCAGCTTTTCCTCTGGGGTGGGCGCCATTTCTGCGTGTCTTGGGACACCATTTGTGAGCCCAAGCATGAGGGGGGTTTGGGCATTCGTCAGGGGAAAACCTGGAATGATGCACTGTTGGCTACGGTTCTCTGGGATATCCATCAAGAATCCACCTCTTTATGGTCTCGGTGGATGCATGCTTATTATTTACGGGGGACTTCAGTTTGGGCTTGGCAAGCTCACCATCGCGACTCACCGGTCTTTAAACGTCTGGCCTCAATTTGGGACTCCCTTGTTGTTTCCTTGGGAGGGCGGTCGCTGGTGGTACCTGGTGTGTCGGCCCTTTGTGTTGGGGGTGTTCTATCTTCCTCTAAGTTATATGACTTCCTCCGTGTTAAGCGTCCGCACCACCCTTGGATGTCTTTGATTTGGCAGAGCTACGTTCCACCCAAATTCTCCTTTATCGCTTGGCTTTGTATGCTCAATCGCCTACCGACTACCGATAACCTGCTTTTCTTGGACATTGCTCGTGAATGTCCTCTGTGCACTGCGGTCCCTGAATCGGTTGACCATCTCTTTTTTAATTGCCGGTTTACCCACGCGGTTTGGCTGTCCATCCGTGAGTGGCTCTGTTTCCCCCGTGCGATGACGACTCTTCGCAGCTCTATCCGGTGGCTGCGCAGAAACCACCGAGGTTCCCTCATTCGGTGTAAAACTGCTAAACTTTCTCACCTCTCTGTATATGATTTGGAAGGTCCGGAATGCTGTGTTAATGGATGCTGCGATGATTTCTGTTCCTGACGTGGTTGCTAAGATCAAAACCCACGTTTATAAGATCCTTTACCGTCTTTATCCTGTGGAGCTCATTGATTTTTAATCCGGCGGATTCCCATTGCATGCGCGTTGCCCTCCGGATGCTTTCGAAATCCGGCCGACTGCTGTGGTTTTGATGCTCGACTCCTAGGTCGCTGGTCCGGGTCCTTTTTGCCTTAGTGGTTTTATTTTGTTTGGCCTGTGGCCTTTATGGGTTTTATTTTGTGTGGCCTGTGGCCTTTGTGTCTTTTTGGGCTGTCCTTTTGTTGCTCTTTCTCTTTTGTTCAGATTCTGGGGTATGCCCCTTTGACTTTGTAATTTTTTTGTCTGAGAAATACAATTCTTTTTTACCCGGAAAAAAAAAAGGTAAAGAGTCTAACATTAAACTCCATGTGGATCTCATAATCCTTTTGGTTGTTTCCCTCGATCCTGTTCTCCCTTCTTCCTCCTGTTGATTATTTTGCTAATGTAACTACAGCATGGACGTCTTCGATTCCGTTATACTTCAAATCCATTTCTCGTATTACTTGCGCCAATAACCGTTGTATTCTGACACCAAATGTTACTCTTACTTTTACTCTCAAACACCTATAAAACCGTTACTTTCGAGATCACCAAGAAAATATAGAAATTTTAGAGAGAGAAGGAAGTGAGAGAAAATAATTCATTATTCATTCCAAAAGTTCAATTGAAAATCCTCTCTTCTAATAATACCAACTAATAACGATTAGTATCCGTTAAATACAAGTAGTTTTCTCCAATCCCATTTGTACCTCTGTCATTCATCTCACGTTCTCACTAATCTAAAAACATCGTATGTCTTCAAGTTTTTCGCCTTCCATCTCGCTTTTCGTTCTCTAATGATCCGCAATTCCCTATGAGCTACCCTCCACGTCCTCGTTCTACTCTCAGTTACATTTCACAACAAAACCCTATCCAGAAAACTTTGGGAAGCAAAGATACCTGGCAAAAGGAGGGCAAAAAGGGGATTTCGGACAAGACGGGAGCGTTATCGGGAGGCGATTTCTTGGGCCCTCTATTTGGCACATTCGATGCTATCGTCGAGTTTTCTCTTGGCACCGTCATTGACCTCTTTTGTTGTACTTGTTCCTTCCTTGCCTCTGGTAACAATTCAGTAAAGGCGTCACCGTGTGTCGGCGGTGGAGATAAGCAGAGAGGCAACAAGGACAAGCTTCAGAGGGAGGATTAGTGATTATGATCAAGGGGCACACAAGCATTCAACGACCCGTATGAATCCCGCCATTTTTACCCTAGTTAATGGAAAAACTCGAAAAAATAACAAATATCAATCAATTAATTATTAACTATAAAATTGGTCGAGGTTAATAAATCATTTATTTGAACGAATGTATAATAAAAATTGTTAAATTATGTTTGTGTTTCATTAAATGCCAATCGAATATCCACCAATCAATTATTAAGTAGGAATTTAATTAAGCTTTTGGTGTTTTTGGTGGACAGTGCAATTGAAACTAAGGGTCAAATTACTTATGTTCGCTCATAAGCATGTCTTGTAATCAATCTTTTAACGGAAAGAACAAAAAAGAAGAAAACAATTCAAAGTAACTTGGTCATGCTCATGCTCCAATTTCCATGCAACAGCACTATCCTCCAAGCAAAGAAGCAAAATGAAGCCACTTGTAATATGTAACACGGTTGCATTAATGAGAGCTTGCATACATTTGATCGCACTTGGAAATGGAAAGATTAGATTGTATTGACACACTTGAGCTGCCTTGCTTCTGGCCTTAAATCTTAACCATCGTGTACTCCAGTTGCTGCACATGTATGTCCTAAATCTGAACTGCCTTAGACGTCTTAAGGATTAGCTCTAGCAAGCACTGATTGATTGCCAAGTGAACCCCACTGGAAAAAAGGAATGCCATGTGAAGAGGAATTAACAATGTTTCCAAGAATCAAGACCAGATTGCTAATGTTTGTCAGGTTTCACAGAACAAGAAATATGTAGATAAATCCCACAGAACTGAAACAAGTTTGGGGGCCATGAATACCGAAAATTAATTGCTCAAGTTTTAAGGGAGGCTACTAGTAAAGAATCGACCATTCACTACCGGAAGAACTGAAGCCTTCTTCAAGCTAAAGAGACAAAACAGTATCTCACTAACAAGAAGATAACAGAAAGCAGAGTGATTAACAAATTAAGTATTCAAATCCTGTTTCAACTGAGAAACCAAGTAACAGAAGTTTTGCCCACATGTTTCACTGGTTACTCTTTCCCCTTTGGGTTGATATCAGATAAAGCCAAAATGAAGCAAGCATTCACATAGAATAGAATAGAATACAAAACTGCAGTCAGTGGAGTTACCTTTACGCGATCACCAACTTCTCATTTTGAATTACCACCATCTACAGATATTGGTGGAATTTTGCTCCAGGTGCCTTTTTTTGGTATTCTACTCCATAAGAACGCAAGCCACAGACACCTCCATAACACCCCATTTGCCAGGTGTGGGATGAATATGCGCCCCCAATATGGGTAATATGGACCTGGCAACTTGATCAAGGCAAAGACTGTTGCAATGACAATCAGATGCCATGGAACTTCAGCGTCCTGTCAAAAAACCAGAAAATAACTTCTACTATGAAAGTTTTGGGCTATATTTTGTTTCAGTTTATCAATTCAAGACAGCTCAAAATTAATTTTCATAAAGAAAACTGCTGCTCAAACACCTAATTCAGAAGCTAAAAACCTTAAAACTAATTATTCAGAGAAGAAAATGGTAAGGCTTCTAAGTTCTCTAGACATTATTATGGACAACTACGAAGTCTGGCAACAGATAAATGTCTAATCATCATTATGTGGGTACTTGTCAGAAGTGAGAGAAAAGCTCAAATAGTTTCACTGTTCCAATTTGACTACAGATCAAACTCTATTCCAGCTTAGTCCAAGACTCATAATAATTAGTTCATCGTCATTTGCAATGCTAACCTTGAGAAGTGGAGAAATTTCCAAGACAGTTTCTGTCAAGACTGAAGCAAGAGCAATGCCAAAGAGAAGTGGAAAGGGAACAAGAAACAACTTCTTCTGATGTGCACAATATGACATCTCACTGAGTGAGGAAACCAGCAGCAGAGGCCCGCATAAATATTTTGAAACAGTCACAACAAGATCAATCATGAGTTGAATGAAGTTATCCAATGCTCTATCCCAAGGAAAGCTCTTGACTGGCTGAGGACAGCTATCCCAAAGCTTTTTTGCCTTGCTCACAAAATGATCTATGTTTATCTTCTCCGGCTCACCAGGCTCTTGTAAAGCCATATTTACTTCACAAGAGACATTGCACCTAGACTGCTGGACTACCCAAAGTGGTTTAATACTCAAATTGCAGTTATGTTCTCTACAATACTTTGAGAGTCCCTGATACAAGAATTGATACAAGTCAAGGATAGAAAAAGACAAGAACAAATAAAAGAGATTTATAAGGGAATAACTTTGGAATAACTAAGATAGAACAAAGAACTCGATGACATTCTTCATAATCACACGGCTTAGCTTTTCCCCATCAAATCAGGATGTATTGGTAAGACAAATATGCTGAGTTACTATACTAGAAATCTCTCAGCTGAGATGCACTTCACCCAACCACTCTTCAACAATTTGTGGAGAATGTGATCAAATTCATCAGATAACCTTAATTAAAATCCCCGAAGAAGGAAACTATTCACTTCAAACAATAGCAAGAATTTCCATGTTGCCCATCAAAAACTCTTCAATTCTCCATGATAAACATTAATTCCTTCAAATCCACAGACACATAGCCTAATCCTTAATTTCCATCAAATGAAAAAATTCACAAACAAAACCACGTTAACTACAACCTCTACCTCCGCCAAAGAAAAACAAAATGAATAACACCCATAAAACATACCCCATAACCAAGATCAAATTTAAGACAATACGAAGCAAAACTTAGACAAAATCTTACCTTTCGTGTACGAACCAAAGGTGAGTGAACTCTAAAAGGCAACTTTGTGGGCAATTGGAGTTGCGAATATGTGGACAAGAAGTTTGAGTAACAAGTAGTGGCCATTTCTCTCGACAAGCCAGAGAACTTTTTTTCACAACAGAGGCTAGATACGTAAGTGTCACAGAGTTGGAAAT
This sequence comes from Erythroxylum orinocense, assembly GCA_025531955.1. Lineage (NCBI taxonomy): Eukaryota > Viridiplantae > Streptophyta > Magnoliopsida > Malpighiales > Erythroxylaceae > Erythroxylum > Erythroxylum orinocense. The sequence continues at coordinate 34,362,281 of JANZLX010000213.1, forward strand.
AACATTGCTGGATTAGCAAAAAGGGCCATAAGAGTATATGGAGATGTGTTGGGTTCTTTATCTTCGTTCGGTTTCTTAGGATCCAGAGTATTCTAACTACATTACTTTGGTCCAAGGGTTTAAGGATGTTGCTCAAATACGTCATCATTTCCCCGCGTTGGCTCGATTGTAAATTTCGTTAAAGGTGATATTTTTCACTTTGACATAAAATTAACGTAAAAGTAAAATTTATGAAATAAATATATTTTATAAATAAAATTAAAATTAATTAAAAATAATAGAAATTTTATTTAATTTTATAGTAATAATTTAAATTTAAAAATTATAATACAATGTTTCACTAGATTACATGGGAGAGACGAAGTCTGTATCTAATGGGAGAGTTGTTCGTAAATTAGGGATGACAATGGTAAAACGGGTTGGGCCTATTGATCTAACCTAATTTTTTATATTTTATTTAATAAAAAATATAAATGATATAATTATAATAAAATGAGTTCGTGAGACCCCATTTTTTAAAATTAAGCCTAAAACTCAACCTAATATTTTAGTTAACCTGAATTTGACATGTTAATTTCGGGTTAGGTCATATGGACTATACTAGATTCTGGCCCAATTGACATCACTAATGAGTATACATGATTGATTATTGTCATTCCTCACTTCACAAACAATGTGGGATCTCTGGGGTTAATTTGTAAGATTCTAAAATGGCTTTTGATCTTTGAAGTTCCTATTCTTTAACCAAAATCAGCGTCCGTCAAGTTCCATTTCTCACATTTCATTTTTTTCAAAATTAAATTGAATTAATAAAAGAGAAAGATTTCAGTATAACACTTATTAAGTATATATACTAAGGACGAGTTAGGATGGACGACCACACAATCTATCCCACTCGTCCATTTAATCTGACGGCTTATATCTGTTCATAGAAACAATCCATCCCGGTCGCCCATTTAATCTGGCGGCTTATATATGTTCATAGAATGTTGTGCTACGCATTTCATCCCATTCGTCCATTTTATCTGGTCATTGAATGTTGTGCCTTTCTTAATCCATACCGTTCGTCCATTTTATATGGTCATTGAATGTTGTGCCTCAAAGCTTTCTCTATTACTCTCCCTAGAGTTTCGCAATTACTCTGCCTCGAACAGTTCTGAAAAGTTTTCTCTCTCTTTGCTTTGCTCTCCGCCCTTGCCTTCCTCTGGAATTTTCTCTCTCGACGGTGGGCGTGCTCTGCTTCTGTTTTAGTTTTTTTTCTTGATCGTCGTCGTCGTTTGTTTCTCTGTAGGTGTGGTAAGTTTTCGTTTTTGCTTGATTTTGTTTTCCTTTTTGGCTTAGCGTTTTTTCCTTCAACTTTCATCCAGGTTTTATTGTGTGTACAGATGGGCTACGGTTTTGTTCTACGCAGATGGTTGGAGTTTCTCTTTCGGCTTTGGTAAGTTTTCGTTTTTGGTTATGTTTCCCTGCAACTGTGATAAATTTTCCTTTTTCCTTTTTCCTTTATTTTTTGTTCTTTTTGTCTTTGTGTTGTTAAGTTCTCGTTTTTTCTTTTGTTTCTCTGCACGTATTGTAGTTTCTCTCCGGCAGGTGTTTCTGTAAGTTTTCGTTTTTTCTTTTGTTTATCTGCGGCTATGATAAGTTTTCCTTTTTCCTTTATTTTTTTGCCTTTTGTCTTTGTCTTGTTAAGTTGGGAGTTTTTTCTTTTGTTTTTCTGCAGGTGTTACAGTTTCTCTCCGACAAGTGTTTCTCTTTCGACTTTGGTAAGTTTGCATTTTTTATTTTGTTTCTCTGCAGTTGTGATAAGTTTTATTTTTTCCTTTTTCCTTTTTTTTATCCTTTTTGTCGTTATGTTGTTAAGTTCTCGGTTTTTTCTTTTGTTTCTCAGCAGGTTTTGTAGTTTCTCTCCGACAGGTGTGATATCGAGTTTCCCTTTCGGCTTTGGTAAGTTTTTGTTTTTTCTTTTATTTCTCTGCGGCTGTGATAAGTTTTCCTTCTTCCTTTTTCCTTTTTTCTTTATTTTTTGACCTTTTTGTCTTTGTGTTGTTAAGTTCTCGTTTTTTCTTTTGTTTCTCTGCAGGTGTTGTAGTTTCTCTCCGACAGGTGTTTCTCTTTCTAGTTTGGTAAGTTTTCATTTTTTCTTTTGTTTCTCTGCAGCTGTGATAAGTTTTCCTTTTTCCTTTATTTTTTTCCTTTTGTCTTTGTGCTGTTAAGTTCTCGGTTTTTTCTTTTGTTTCTCTACAGCTGTTGCAGTTTCTCTCCGGGAAGTGTTTCTCTTTCGACTTTGGTTTCTCTTCGGCAGGTGTTTCTCTTTCAACTTTGATAAATTTGCGTTTTTTCTTTTGTTTCTCTGCAGCTGTGATAAGTTTTCCTTTTTCCTTTATTTTTTGTCTTTTTTGTCTTTGTGTTGTTAAGTTCTCAGTTTTTTCTTTTGTTTCTTTGCAGGTGTTGCAGTTTCTCTCCGGCAGGTGTGGTATCGAGTTTCTCTTTCGGCTATGGTAAGTTTGCGTTTTTCTTTTGTTTCTCTGCAGCTGTGATAAGTTTTTCTTTTTCCTTTTTCCTTTATTTTTTCTCCCTTTTGTCTTTGTGTTGTTAAGCTCTCGTTTTTTCTTTTGTTTCTCTACAGGTATTATAGTTTCTCTCCGGCAGGTGTGGTAAGTTTTCGTTTTTGCTTAATTTTGTTTTCCTTTTTGGCTTTGCATTTTTTCCTTCGATTTTCATCCAAGTTTTATTGTGTGTACAAATGGCCTGCGGTTTTGTTCAACACAGATGACCTGCGGTTTTGTTCAACATTTGGAGTTTCTCTCCGGCTTTGTTCAACACAAATGGTCTGCAGTTTTGTTCAACATTTCGAGTTTCTCTTTTGACTTTGGTAAGTTTTCGTTTTTTCTTTTATGGCTTACAATTTTGTTCAACGTTTAGAGTTTCTCTTCAACTTTCTTTTATTCAACGTTTGTAGTTTCTCTTTCAACTTTCACAAGTTTTCGTTTTTGCTTTTATTTCTCTGCAGCTATGATAAGTTTTCCTTTTCTTCGTTTTTTGTTCAGTGTGGATGGCCTACGGTTTTGTTCAACATTTGGAGTTTTTGTCCGGCTTTGTTAACTTCTCCTTTCGTGCAGGTTTTATTCAACATTTGGAAAAACGCGTTGATTAAGACCACGATAACATCTCGGAACAATTTCGCTATTTTCAAGCGATGCCATTCTGATTCATCCCGCGGAAATAAAAGACGATATTGAAGCGATTGAATTCTATAACTCGGACCTGAGTGAGTGTGGACTTGGATATGAGGATATAAACGCCTTGATCAAGACTAGGAAAACAACTGACAACAATTTCGTTATTTTCAAGCAATGGAATATGTTTAAGACTTCGCAAGAACCTAGCATAAGAGTTATGTTGAAGATTTGACATAATAAGCTTAATAGAAGAAACTCTTTTCTACATTCAACCGCTTCATCTTAGCTTCCCGTTCGTCTTAGTTTTTGCATCGTCTTACGTTTGTTGATGTACTTCGTCCTACTTTTAATAATTATCTTAATAAAAGAAACGTTTTTCTACATTCAACCCCTTCGTTTTAGTTTCAACTTTTTAGCTTTACCTTCGTCTTACTTTTGTCTTTCTTAGCTTTTGCTTCGTCTTACTTTTGTCTGTGCACTATTTTTGCGTGTCAATTAAATGATTAATTAATTCGGTATATTATAATTATTAAAATCCTTATTAAATCCAAACCTTACTGGAGGTTGAATTTGGAAAGGCCTGTCTTATATTAAGCTAATTATCATATCAATTAATTAATTAAGTTGGACAACAGCTAAATCAGTTTCTGATTATCGTCTTAGTTTCCGGTTCGTCTTAGTTTCTGCATCGTCTTATGTTTGTCTGTGTACTTCGTCTTACTTTTAATAATTATCTTAATATAAGAAGCGCTTTTCTATATTCAACCACCTCGTCTTAATTTCCGCTTTGTCTTAGTTTTCATTTCTTAGCTTTCCCCTCGTCTTACTTTTATCTTTCTTAGCTTTTGGTATATTAAGCTAATTATCATTTCAATTAATAGATTAATTAATTAGGTATATTATAATCATTTAAATCGTTAATGTTACAATGAGATTTCTTAAAATCACTAAGCTTAAGCTGAAAAGAAAATTGGTTTGCACCTTCCGTTTGCTTTTGGTTTTGCGCTTCCATCTACTTTTCGTTTTGCGCTTCCGTCTGCTTTTTAGTTTTGCGCTTCCGTCTGCTTTTCCTTCGTCTTACTTTCTATTTATGCCTTTTCCCCTATTTATTATAAAATTTAAATATTTACTGATAATTTCATTAGTCAAATTTTTATAATTTAATTACAAAGTTTTTAATCTTGCTTTATAT
>JANZLX010000213.1:34377020-34396694 GCA_025531955.1 Erythroxylum orinocense
ACCAGCGGCGCCCCCGTCGTCAAGTCCTTCACAACATAAGAAAAAGGAAAGAATTCAATAGATGTATTGTTATCTCGGCAAAATTGAGCAACGGAGACAAGATTATAGGCAATAGAGGGAGAGCATAAGGCATTGTTCAAGGTAAAGTCATTGTTGGAAAGGGTGAGTTTCTTGTTACCAGTGTGGGTGATCAGGATAGATTGACCGTTACCCATAGTGATTTCTTCTGGGCCATTGTAGTCGTGAATGGTCGTTAGGTGTTGAGCATCGGACACCATGTGATGAGTGGCACCACTGTCAACAATCCACGGATTATGGTGATACGCCATGTATCCTGCAAAGTTTGCACGAGCGCGCTGATGGTCATGAGACGCCGAGCGGCATACCCGAGTCGTATGACCAATCTGTTGACACAATTGGCACCGAACGGCAGCATCAGAATCATCCGGCTGGGGCTGATAGTTCCTCCTCGGACGGTTGTTTTGGTTTCCAGTTCGGATTGGCGGACCCATTATTGTTGTTGGACTGCCGGCGATAGTTGGAGGGGCTAGCACCTTGACGGCTCGATTGGAAGGGCTGCTTTTGAGCAATAGCAGCCGTGATGGGGGTGGATGCCAGCTTTCGAGACTCTTCATGCTTAAGGAAGAGCTCATGGTTGGTCAACTTTTCGTATAACTCCTCATACGTGATTTGGGAGTCACGGGATCGGATTGCTGCTGAAATTTCTTGGAATTCAGGTCCGAGTCCAGTGAGTATTTTGACAATTAACTCATCATTTGAGACAGAAGCACCGGCAATGGCGAGTTCATCGGTTAAAGATCGGACCTCACGAAGATAGGTGACAACAGTTTTTGTGTCTTTGGTTTGTCGAGCTAGTTGGTCACGAAGGCTAAAGATCCGGGTTTGAGACTTGTTGGCAAAGGCCGTGTGCAGATTGGACCAAGCGGTTTGGGCAGAGGAGGCATTAGCAATAGCAGAGGCCAGAGTGGGATCAACGGAGCACATCATGGCATTTTGGATCAATTGATCCTGACGAAACCATTTGTGGTAGGCGGGGTTGGGAATAGTGGTATTATTTTGAGCGATTGTTTTTTCCGGGACAGGGGTAGTGCCATCAAGGTGGCCGTAGAGATCATTGTCATTCATGAGTGTGGAGATTTGAGCCTTCCACGTAGCAAAGTTTTGAGATCCGGTGAGTTTGATAGGTAATTGTGATGCCGGGTTAAACTGGACAATGACGGCGGATATGGTATTGTCTGAATTGAGAACAGAGGTTGATGGTGCCATCGTAGCAAGGCTGGAAGGGAGTGCTATCGAAAAAAAACTCGAAGGAGAGCTTAGGCTCTGATACCATAAAGAGGATTGGAAGCTGTCGTCTCTATTATTCACAGTTTGTGAGAATTTAAACTCAATTACAAGATACAATAGATCAAGACAAATCCCAAGCTAATCAAGGGAAAGATCCTAGGAGATAATTACAAATTACAACTAATTACAACTCACAATTGACCAAGTAATATGACAATAATCATATACATGTGAGTGTACTGTTACTACTGACTAAATTTTCATATTTACCCTTCTTTTAATGTGCTTTACATATGGGAGAAAATAGTTGCTCAAAAAGGGAAACAAAGAGGTTAGAGTACGATAGTAATTAAACCTTAAATAAATGCACGCAATCCCCATGATTACAACAGAATTTTCTCATAAGTACATTATTACAAACTCTGAGTCTGAGTCTGAGTCTGTCAAGTTGCAAGAGACTAAAAGCTCGTGTTGCAATGCATGATTTCTTCTTCCAACGTATGTTTCTACCTTACACTTAAATTGGGAAAAGAACTGCTTCCTCTTAAGGTAATATTTACAAAGTTAATTATCATTAACAAAAGAGAATATATTTACAATTTGAGAATGAAAGAGAAAGCTGACAATCCAACACTGCAGGACCTATCTCCTACTATCTGTCCAATGCAGAAAAAAACGGTACTTGGCCTCTTTGTGGGGTTTGACAACTCTCCTCTGTCCTTGAGTTTACTGGTAAAGCTTGAGGAACTAGCTCAGCCAATCGAATCTTTTCTTTGGCAAGTCTATTCTGTAATGAAATTTTGCAAACTTTATCAGTTTTTAGAAGGAACATCAGACCCTAGAATTCAAAGACTCTAAAGTAGAAAAAATGATTACCTTAATCATCAAATCTTGCACTTCTCTTTCTAAGGAACTGATTCTATTTGTAAGCTTATCTAATGCCTCTTCCGCAATATTAGGTGTTAAATTAGATGCAGGTTTCGTTACACCGGCGGCCTGAAGGTTCAATCAAAGAAGAGTAATTTATAGGTGTTTTACACATGAGGGTGTGAAACCTGAACTACTTGGCTTGACATACCTTTAGAATGCTAGTACACAGGCCAACTAGCTTCTGTGCTAATTGCACTTTCTCTTGCTCAATTTGCTGCAACAAAATATAAAAAAAAATAGTGAAATTCATGTACCTTAGCTATGGTCAAACAATACCTTGAATTTTGTCCCTGCATTAACCTTTAGTTGGTTCATTAGACTTTGCTCCTCGTCCAAATTTATATGGGGACTTTTGCCACTGGAAGCACGATAGTGTGCAAGTTCTTCCTGGACACGTGACAGACTGACCTTGGCCTGATGCAACTTACCACTAAGTTCTTCATTTTGTAGTTTGAGCAAATTATTCTCTTCCTGTTGCATTGTAAGGTTATAACTTTAGGTTGACTCAGATGAGAACACAAGTAGCAAGTTAAGGTACTTGGACATTTAATAAAGTTACAGCAGAATTTCTGCCCTTGTAGCAATCATAATTACTTGCCTTGATTTTTGCATGATGATGAATGCGCTGTTGGAGATTTTGTTGGCCAGACAGTTTTCTGACTTCTTCTTCAAGTTCCATCACCCTCTTCTTATGATTTGTATTCTCCACCTACCCAGATAGAAGAAAGTAAAGAATAAAGTAACAGATGTTTCCACAGTAGACGTACTCTCTAAATGTAACTGATTGAGAAGTATTATTTCAGAGCAGAGATGTAAGAATTTTAACCTTCAACAGTTCATTTTCTGTTTTCAGCAATTGATCTCGTTGTCGTAGCTTTTCTAATGCTACCTGTGCCGCAACCATTTCAGCCTGTTTACAGTCAATTTCCTCCAGCCACCTACAGAATACGCCACGGATATATATGAATATACAGAAGAATGCAAAGTGGGAAGGTCATTCCAGTCAGAATGCATACCCTTGCCGCTCCTCAATAAATCCGTTGAGTTGCTGTTTAAGCTGGATAACCTCCTGCTCCTGTGTGGACATCCGTGCAATTAGGCAATGAACACTCATAATAGTTCATTTTATTTTTCATTAAAGGAAACAGTACCTTGTGATGAGGTTCCAAGCTATTTAGTTGAGCTTTCTCTGCTATCTTCTGTACTTGCTGCTTATCCAACAGTGACTGCAGTTAACAGAAATGGACCTTAGTGTTTCTCATCTATAGTTGTTATTCCCCATCATACCTTGGTATTCCAACAGCTATGGTTGATACGAATACTGAGTTTAATATTAAGGTTATTACCACAAAGTTTGTCATATCCAATTTCACTCCCAGTAAATCTCGAATTACATCATGAGTCATGCTCTCAGCAGCTGCTAATCTGGCATTCAATGAAAATATCTGGACAAGAGCAAGCATGTACAGTTTATGCATAATTTTTATATGTAGACGAATCTGAAATAATTTTTTTGCCGGTAAATCTACCTCTTTTTGTCTATTTACTGCAATTGATTCTAGCTCTTCGATGCGAATTCTTGCAGCAGTAAGCTCCTCATTTTTCTCTGATTTTATTTGCTGTTGCATGCCCAAGCCAATGCATTTGAACGGAGAACTGGAGCCTCTAGACTTGGATGTATTTTTCTCCAACTTGCTTGATGAAGGATTCGACAACTGAGAGGAGCCTTCAGTTTTCAATTGTTCAACCAGGGCTTCCAATTCCTTGAACTGTTTATGAATTTCAATTTTAAAAATGTTCACATAAAAAGAGAAGAACAATCAAATTCCAATCAGCCTACCTTGTTCTTATACTCAGCAGCCTGGGCTTCTGCATGTAGATTTAGCTCTGAAATATGTCCCTTGAATTGTGCAATCTGTTGCACGATATTAAATGAACATGCTTAAATAGTGCACAGGAAAAAATCCATATACTAGAATAAAATGAGCAGAGAACAATTTTACCTCTGCATCCTTGTTGGATATATCCTTCTCTAGTATTTTTATACGCTGCATGACTTGTTCAAGTAGTTTATCCTTCTCCTCCACACGCCTATAAATTAATAAAAGACAAGTTTTCAATTTGAAGCAATATTTCAGAATCTGTGCAGCAGAAACAGTCTGCTAGACGAACCTTTTCACATCACTATCAGCATTTTCAAAATTCTGCAGCTGCTGTTTCACAGCTTGAAGTTCTTCTTCTAACTCTTCTCTCTGCAGTCTCTGTTGCTCAGTTTCTTCTTTAAGAATGTCAACCTAACAAATGGAATGCATAAGAAATTGTTGTAATCACAATTAGGATTCATGCAACTTACAATTGGTGGAAAAGACTAACCTTGTTTTCCAATACATATATTGTACATTCCAGCTCTTCAACAGACCTCTCTAGCAACTTCACCTCTTCTTCCTTGTCTTCAGCACAGGCCCTTCTCGATTCAGCAATCTGGCATCAGATAACAAATATAATGAAGAAATGCCACATACATGATGGTATTAGGTAGATCTGATCATGAGTGACCAAAATAATTGTGTACCTGCTGTGCCTCCAAAGCAATTGCTTCATTCTCTTCAGCCCAAGCCTGTGTGTCTTTAAGGTTCTGTTTCAAGCTATGCATCTCAGAATCAAGCTGCTCTCGCTCACTAGTGAGTTTACCTAGATCGCTCCTTAAGTAGTCAATAGTATTATTCATTTGACAAAGAGTATCACCCAGTAGAGAGAGTTCAATCTCCAAGCTCTCAGCCACGCTCATTCTCTCTGCCAACTCTTCCTCTAGAGAACATTTTGCAGCTAGGACTTCTTTAACCTGAGCTGTCAGTTCCTCATTCTGACACTTGAGAATTGTCTGAGAGTCAGATTCTTTTTTAAAACTTGACTCAAAAGCATCAATCCTAGCCAGCTTCTCATGTAATTGAGCCTCCAACAGTTGACTATGAGCAACAGCAGTATCAAGCTCACCTGATTTAACTACAAGCTCCTCTTCTAAAGCTACCAAAGAAGCTTCCAGTTCATCTATCCTATCCTTTTGATCTTTAGAATTAGATGCTGACTCCTGCAATAGGCTCAGATCAAATAACAATCCTTTCAGAATGTCATCCTTCCTTAACAACTCAGCCTGAAGATTTGTGTGGTTAGGTAACATCTCTTTGGCATGGCACTCCAAGCACTCAATTTCTTTTACAAACTTAGATGCCATCTCCAAGCTATCACATACCTCATGAAACATTTTCTCAGCAACTAAGTATCTTCCTTCCGCCAGTACATTAAAAATTCTGTCATTTGCTTCGTGAACATTTTCCACGGAATTCACACATTTCATGGAGTTCAATCTTGACCTGGTGAGCACATCATGTGTATCTTTCTCATAGAATTTAAGTTTATTTCTCAAAAGAATGTTCTCCTCCTTCAGTGCATCAAGTCTGTTGCCAAATGTTTGCAATTCCTGACTCTTTTTACGCAAATCACCCATGATGGCAGATTGAGAATGAAGAAGTTCACACACCTCAGTGTTTCTTGCCTCCAGCCCATTCTCAAGATTCACAATAAGAGCCTCCAACGAGCTAATTCTATCCTGCAACCTGCAATTCTCAGCATTAGAGGCATCTATACAGGTTAGGGATGATTCAACTTCAGAACTTGCCTTCTCCAGATTTTGAAGAACTTGGCTTTTTTCTGACATCAACTTCCCTATGTCACTTTTAAGTGACTTGTTTTCTTCTGCCACGTCACTTAATCTACTAAGCTCCAAATCTTTCATATGCAACTCAGATTGGAGCTTATTTCTTGAAATTTCCATTAGGAAAATATCTTTCTTTAAGGTTTCATTATGATGATCAAGAGCAGAGATCTGGCTGCAAGAATTTTCTAAAACCATCTTTCTGGCGTTCAAATCCTCTAGTAAGTTTCTATGCTCAGATTCAAGAGCTTGAACCCTGCTCGTTAGTCTCACATTAATTTCTGTAATATCACTTAGCTTTGCTTTTAAATTTTCATTTGTGCAAGCAACATCTTTCAGCACTTGAATTTCCTTTTGAAGTGTCATGCTTATGTCATCCTTCTCCCTTTCAACATTTCTAATATATTCCCCCAAACCGGCAATCTCAGCTTCTTTAGAAACTAAGATTTGTTCTTTCAAGTCCTCGTCTACCTTGGAAAATATTACTTCTTCCGTCAAGTTATCAAGGATGACAGCACAACTTTTACACTGTTCCTCTGCTGCTGCTTTTTTATGACACATCTCTTGTAGCTTTGATACCAAGAGAAACGACTCAATCTCTTTCGCATATAGCTCCATCATGAAAATTTCAGCCTGAGAATTCAGGAGTTCATCTTTCTCTTTCAGAATGTTTGCTTGATCAAGAAGAGACTTGACAACATTTGTATTATTGGAGTCTAACTCCATCATTAAATTTGCAAGCTGAGATCCCATATGGTTACATCTTTGTAACATAAGCTCCTCCTGAAGCAGTAAGTCGAAGATTTTTTTGTCAAAATTATTCAACTTAACTGTAAGGTGCCCAGTCTCCTCTTCTTTCCTCAAGATCCGATCAAAACTGTTCTTGATGTCAGCTAGTAGTTTCCCCTTGAGAGTTCTGCATATTTGGAGCTCTCTACTTGACTTTGAATTGTGCTCTCTTAAATTTGCTATAAGTGAGTTTGATTCACATAATCCATATTGAAGCAGACCATTTTCTGCATTTAGCCCTGTCACCGTTTCCAACAGGATTCCCATATGACAAAGGTGTAGCACTGAGACAGCACAATCCTTCACAATTATCTCAGACCAGACGTCTTCAAGCCACGACCGGTACAACGTTCCAGAGTCCAAAAATAGAGCCTTAACACAATTGAGTTCATACACCATAGAAGTAAAATTTTCTGTGAACGTTTTCTGAACCTCTTTAAATACACCCTCCAGATCCTTCATTTCAATCAAATTTATGCCAAACTGATATTCAAGATCCTGCAGTTGTTGTTCCTTGACCTGGTTGATGGTTTGCAAGCTCTGAATCTCACTAACAAGCAAATCCTTCTCTTCGGTTGAGGTGGTCATCACTGCATTCAACCTTTCCATTTCAAGCTTCATTGTCTCATTAGCTATCACCAGTTCGTTGATCATGATATCTGCTTCCTTTATTGTATACTGTGCCTCTTCAAATTTGGCTAAAATACAAGAAGTTTCAGCTGTTTTTTGATTTGCAACTACCTTTGCATCACCAACTTCCATCTCAAGAATCTATAGAACAACAATTGAAAGTTGAGAAGTGAATTGGTGGTTGAAGGCAAAACATCAATTCGTCAAAATTAGGAATTTGTCCTCTTTGTGAAAAATAACTAGTTTGTCAAAATAAAAGCTTATAATTTAATGGAACAATAAATTATCTATGTTACCAACTTTTAACTCAGCATACTGAAAATATGTGATTGGAAAAGCTGACAAACAAAATTAGGGACAAAAGAAGCAGCATCAACGCACCAAAGAACAATATTCGAAACATGGCATCTTATTGAAGCATGGATATTTTTTCCCTCAAAACAAAAACCTATAAATTAATGGAAAAAAAGAAAGCAACTTTAACGATATGACAATTGTTGCATCAGATTATTGGATTATTTGTTAGGTGACACAGGATCTTAAGCATATAACATGTTCATATTCATAAAATCAGCAAGGAATTGATTAAGAAAGTGACAGGTTACCTCTTTTGTTTCACACCAAAGAGTTCCAACATCCTGGACAGCCAGTTCCAGTGCCTGAAGCTTATTATTAACAGCTCCAATCCTACATGTGAATTGCTCCTGAAAACCGAAAGTGGCTGATTGAAAATCCAGTAATTGAACTGTGAAACATTTCATGTCTTCTGCAGTTTGTTTCTCAGTCATTTGTAGTTTCTCATTCTCATTGCGTAATTTGTCCATCTCCATCTTGACCTTTTGTAGGCTTTGAAGTGCTGACTCTATTTCTTTTTTGAGAAGGGTAATTGTAAGGTTTCTATCAAAATCCTTACTAGAACATGTCCTTAATTTCCTATCCTTCAGATCAAATGAAGAGAGATGACAAATCTTTTCTGTTTCAAGAGAAAACTCAGAAACACTGGTTGTCATCTTCTTCTCTCCAGCATCTGTCTGCAACAAAGCATAGACGGTAATCACTATACCAAACATTTTCGATAAAAGCACAACAAACAAAAGTAAATTAGTTTACCAGCTTTAACCTGTCTACCCAAGACCATTATCTTACCCATAAGTTGCTAACATCATCAGGCACGCAACGTTTCTCTGAGTCACTGATTTCAGGGTTTTGATTTTGCTCCTCTGTGATACCAAGGCATGAACTGATTGAGGATACACCATTCTTAAACTCAGCTAGTTTCTCCCTTGTCTTCCAGATATCATCATCTTCAATATCTTCAAGCTTTTGTTTCAAGAAGCAAACACGTTCCTCTTCTTCAGAGAGCCTCTGACAAAGCTTAGAACACATCTCCTTTGAATCTGCCAAATCCAATCTCAGAGACTGAATCACTTCCTCTGCTTGTTTAATATCGGCGGCCTGGACATACAGGAGTTCTTCCTTCCTCAGGTTAGTTTCTGTTGATTCACTGAGTTGGATGTCTTTGTACTTCAAGTTGTTAAGGTTACTAACATTCAATTCTGACAATCTATTGAAAATTATAAAAGCAACTGTTGCACATATTGAAGCTTCACCGACATGACGCTTTGCCAGCTTCAATTCTTCCTCCAGCTCACATATCATGGAAGATTTTTCTCTTAATTGGGACTTCAAGAGGAGAATTTGCTTCTCCTTTTCACTACAGTCTTGCTGGTGTGCTTCATTAATTACTAATGCTGCTCCTCTCAAAGACTTAAGCATGGACTCCACATCACTTCTTTTGTTATTTGCTTCCTCCAAACAATTTCCAAGTTCTTCAATCAATATTTCTTTTTCATATATGGTCCTAATTAACCTACCAACTTGCTCAGCAATCCAAACCCTTGTTGATGGTATGGAGCCAGAGATAAGATCAAGCTGCTCCGAGGCATCAGTGATTGCCTCTTGTCCATTAAGAAGAATTTCTTCCATTTCACTAGATAACGATTCCCATTCTTCAGATAGCTTTCTGAGCTCTCCTTCTTTCTCCTTGAGCAGTTCATCTAAACTTCTGTTATCTTCTGTTAAAAGGCAAAGCTGTTCCTCCAACTTCTTCATTGTCTCTTCAGTTTCTGTCTCTTTCAAATGACAATCTTGGATCTGTTGTTGAAGAACAGAAAGTTCTTCCTGCATGCAGACAATAACCTCAGCAGTTTCAGCTTCAACCTGTTGTCGAACTTCATCCCTTTCTTCTTCGCTGGAGGCCTTAAACGCAGTATCATTTTGGTACCACATATTCAATTTTTTAGCCTTTTCAAGAGAATCTTGCACTCTTTTCAACTTCGTCTGCAACGTGGAGCCTTCATGCTTTAAGTCGTTGGACGAAAAATCTCTGGACTCCTGTCTAGATATTTCCTCTTTTAAACCAAGTATTTGAAGATCCTTTTCACTCAGAAGCTTCACATAGTTACTGTTACTTTTCTTCAGGTCTTCCATCTCACTGATTTCTAATACTTGCTGAGACTCGAGAGCTTCAAGAACTAACCTCGCATCTTTCAGTTCAAGAGTGGCGTCTTCATATTGTTTGCTAACAAGCAAAATTTTTTCTTTTGCCAGTTCAAGATCTCTACTTAAGCGCAATGTCATTTCTTCTGCTTCTCCACGAGATGACCTCTCCTCTTTGAGAATAATCTTCAAAATGTCCAATTCAAGCTGCAATTCCAACGTTTCTTCTGCATGTCTCTTCGGTGAAGTAGCATATACGCTATCCAATTCATTTTGTACTCCCTTGCAATTGTTAGAGGCCTGGAAATTAAAAATGAACTTTTAATCAGAATCCCTTGCATGCATGCTGTACAGTATAAAGCAAGGAGAAATTCGCAGCACATGGATGCACAATATATATAACACTGTGCATTGTACTACAAAGCGAACAAGCACCTTCTGGGAATGCCTCATCTTATAGCTTCTCATTCTCTCTCTTCCAATAATATCTTGTGCAGCTATGTAAGAAAACTATGCAATTTGTCTAAGAAAACTACCTTCATGGGTTTGACATTGCCATCCTGGTCATTGTGTTGAGATTTGAGATCGTCTAACAAACAATGAAAATTCTCTGTCTGTCTGCGAACAGATAAAATTGCATCACTAGAGCTGAAAATAACTACAAAATCAAAAGGATTCCAGTCCAAAATGTACATCTGCAATTTCACTGGTCAGCTAAACAAATTGCACACAGGATTGAAATTCTTCACCTGCGAAGTTTTTGGTTTTCCTCCAAACAAGAATTTAGTTTATGCTTGCAGTCCTCAAGTTCATTGAGTGTATTCATTAACTGCAATAATGAAAACTGATTATGACATTTATAAAACAGATTCTAGATAAAGAGAATCCTCACAAAGACAGCAGAGAGCAACATCTAAGTGGTGAGAATTGTTTTGCTTGCTGATCCACACGATTTCCAAAGTAAATGATAAAACAGGATATTCAAGGAAAAATTGGCCGCTCAAATATTAGCTTTCAGTCAGTTAAGGTGTGTTAAGGAATTTTAACAGAGTTTTTAGAGACAAAAAACTGAGAATCTGAAAAAGGAAAAGAATGTGACACACCTGATGTTGGCTGCTCAAATTTGAAAGTTTAGACTGCATAGGTCCTCCATCAAGAAATTGAAGCAGCTGCGGGTATGAGGCTATTTTATTAAACGGATTCTACTCAACAAATAAAATATTTTATTCCAAACGAGATAAGAACATAAAGACCTGCTCCCGAAGTTTGGTTAATTCGTCCAGGAGTATTTCTCTTTCCCCTTCTTGATAGAACTCTTGAAATCTACAAATTCAAACTCAGAAAATAAGTTTACCAAACGTCACTTCTCTGTTTAAACAAATGAAGCATTACCTCCTGAGCTGGTCCAAAAGCCTTATATTCTCCAACGCAAAGCGTGTTACTTCAGGATTTTTATCAACTTTAGCTTGAAGCAACTGAATCTCTTCGCATAGTGCTTTGTTCTCTTCCGAAAGATAGGCATCTGGTTGTAAAGAGCCACTGAGAAGGGATTCCATTCTCTGAATCTTGTCTTCCCGAAATCTGAGCATCATTTTAGTGCTCCTGGTGTCTTCTTCTCTTTGGCGAACCTGACAAAGTAACATCACCTAATTGAGCTGCCATCTAATTTGCATAGCAACTGCATCAAATAAGTTAATATATGAACAACTGATACCAAACGGTTCAAGTGCTCAATTTCAGCCTCAAGTTTCTTGATATCCGTCTCTGCCATTTGCTCTCTTCTCAGTGAACCAGCAAGTGTATTCTCCACAGATTTTAGCTGTTTCAAATTATTTGGAGAAGCATTACCATGGAGGAGAAGTAGGTGATACATTCCAGTTAATAGATTCAAATTCATGCAAAGGCAAACAAACAACAGTGTTTTTAACTTAGAGGAAATATAACGGTGCTTCATGTTGCTAACCAATTTAAGAGAGAGGATAAAATGGATGCAGAAGTTTCACATATCCAGCATCAGTTACGGAAACACTTATCAAGAGCTAGATTATTATTGCATTACCACAAATTTACCTGCTTAGTAGACAATCTAACACTGCCTTTGGATTCAAATTCGAGTGAATCATTGATCTGCTTTCCGTCCATTTCATATGTATTACCTAGGCAAGCACTATCTTGAAGTCTTTTTGTATCATTGACAGTTGAATCGAAAGACAAAGATCTGAAGACGTTTTGACGTTTTAAGACAGAAAGCTCTTCCTGTTCCAGAAACAAGGCAGAAAAGGTTAGTTAGACGCTCGCCGGGGCACAGTAAATTGCCACTGCTACTATCGTGAAACTTGGATCTAGGTTTCCAAACCTTTAGTAGCCGTATCTGATGCTGCAGTGCAACAACATCACCATTGGAATCTTCATTCACCACAGCCTATACCATGACAAGAAATGAAAACTTAAGAAAACTTGATCAACACCTATAATAAAGCTAATGACTATGTCTAAACCCCTAACTAACTTACATTATTCTGTATAAGTTTTGCTCGTTGAGCAAACTTTAGAGTGTTTAGTGTTTCTGTTGCGCAGCTGAAAAAGACAGAAAGATAGAAACCCATCTTTTAGTGATGAAGTGCAAAGATGAAAAGATAAAAAGGAAGTTGCAAGTAAACCAACCCAATAGAAGGGCTGACATTGGCAATGATCATTGTTTTTGAGTTGCCACCTAGGGAGTCCTACATAAGATTAATTCCAGATACTACATCATAATCAGAAATTCATAACTATAATCATCTAACGAGTGAGCAGGAATTAATTCTAAGAAACCTGAAGAAGGAATGTCAATCTTGAGTCCCTATAAGGAACGTGTCTTGGCTTCCCATTGGCTACATCCACTAGAATCATTATAACATGCCTAGGGAAAATGGAGCGTAAACCATAATATTGATAAAGGAACCAAGAAATGAAACAAGATAGAATACTATAAAAAAAATGTGCATAATTTTTGGTAATTGCACTTGTACCCTAATGTGGACAGCGATTTGTTGATATTTGCAGCTTCTTTTAGACGGTCACCTTCAGCACCTGAGCTTTTCTGTCTGTAATTAAGTAGTATTAGGCAAATATGTGAAACATATAGAGTTCTAAAGAAACTCCAATTCCTAGTTCATTACCTTTCCGAACCTGCAAGATCAACTAGGTTTAATCTTGCAAACCTTAGATTAGTTGTGGAATCCTTTTCCCACCTACTCTCAATTACACATGTAAAAACGCTGTGTGAGCGACTGCTCTCTCTGTTCATGTTTGTTGCTGCTACTTTCCGATTTAAAGAACCCTGCATGTGATAAGTTGTTCTATTAATGAAGTGCAAGCAGGTAACCAACAACAGATGCATAAAGCATAAAGGCAGAGATAGAGACATAATTATGTTACAGACAGAGAGAGAGGTAACCTGCATCAAGAGCTTTATTATATCACTCACACTCTGGACCTCAAATTCTGAGAGGTTTTCTACATAAACGCCTTTCTTGACATCCTCCCGCAGCTACAAGGTGCAGAAAAGCACAACTTAACAAACTGAGAATAAGGAGCATCTGAAAAGTTCTTCTTAATGTGGTCGAGACTTACAAGCAAATTGGTAGATGAAGGATCGAGAAGATCTGCAATCTGTTCATTGTATATCTCTAAAAATGAGCACTTGCAATTGTATTTCAGCATTTCATCCCTCCGGCTTTCCTCTTCCTGCAAGAAAGATGGAGTTAACACCCTAAAAGAATAAAAACGCAATCCAAACAATACAACAAAACACCACTATTCTTATATATGCAATAGACATCCATAAACACAAATACTCTTGCATGCACATTTCACAAATCAAAGATTTGAGGAAGTTACGGCTTGTATCCTTGCAAACAGGAATTCGAATATTCGTGGTGTCATTCCACGGTGAGGACTGGGATTGAACTCTAAACCATCAATTTCACCTAGCATTGTATATGTCTTCCCACTTCCAGTCTGCAACAATATGAAGTAATGGTCATACTGACCTGACATCCAAGGATAGAGAGAATTGACAGAAAAAAAGGGAAATGGAATTGCAACTTAGCCCCATGTACTCTTTTTAGCACGAGCCTTCATGAAAAAACAAGGTGTTTGATGTTAGATGCGAATACCTGTCCATAAGCAAACATACAACTATTATAACCAGACAAGCAATTCTCCACCATTGGAAGACCAGCCATCCTGAAAAGCATTTCCTGCGAATTACAAGCATGAACCCATTCTTAGCTGACGTGAAAATGCGTAGTTTAAAGGATTAAGTTACACTTTCTTGTTGCAAATCATACCTGATCCACTGTTTCACAAGCTACATGATCAAATGTGAATCGGGTTTCTGGTTGTCCAATCCATGTGATGCTCTGAGCACTTTCTTGTTTCAAACATCTATTATAACCATTCATACCCTTCTCCACAGTATTGACAGGACGCACACGTATAAGAACCTAAATCAAATTCATCAACCGTGAGTACCCGTTGCCACTTTCTTCAGTAACGATTTCTATTATTTGAAAATATGCTTATATGCATTAAAAAAAAAGTAGCAAAGCAAACCAGAACTAGAAACCACCTGTACATTGTGATCCATCCAGAATGATGGATCCTCTTTTAGATCAAAATGAGGAACTTCAATAGTATTCACAATAGTAGTACTTGGCCCACCAGAAACTGGAACCCCTCTACACAAAGCAGCAAAACCCCCTGTACGCCCGCTTCCATTGCTCCCATCAAACTTGCTCCTAAACCCTGAACTAGGAGGAGGCTTGGAGACACTCTTGTTCGGTGTGCTTTGTGTCGAATTACTCTCTGAATAACTCGAAGCAGCCTTCCCCACAGTCCTAGTTGACCTTGGAGTCATGTTAGGCAAACCCCCTCTGCTCAACTGCATTGGATAACTAATCACTTCATTTCCCAATTCTCTGGGCAAGGAATTGGGTTCATTCTTCTGCTGCGCCCACCCGAATCTTCTCTTTCCAGCTACCCCATTTTTATCTGGCGTTCGCGTAGGCAAGATGGAATCAGAACCTCTGGGCTTTGGCTTAGTTGGTGTTCGATCAATCCTGCTTCGACCAGCTACATCTTGTTCATGTTTCCCCGCAGGATTTAAACTTGGCATTGGCTCTTGGATCGTGTTCAGCGGAGGTCTAGATGACGAGTCATTGCTCGACTGACTCGCTAGCGAATCCCTAGGATTCACGGGAACATTCTCCATCTCCTCATTGTGCTTGCCGGAGTTCCGCCGCAGGAATTTGAAATCTCTCAACATTCTGCATATATAAAGATAGTCAACAACTGAAAATGATTCCAACTTTGAAACTTCCAGAGAAATTTTGGAACTTGATGAGTTAAGAGTACCTGAAAGTTGAGTTGAAAAAGAGAATGCGAAGATTTATGGTGGGAGAAAAAAGGGAGCGGACTGGAGCTGGGTTTTTCCAGGGTTTTTAATAAAGCAACAATATATGGACACTCAGAAGTCAGAACCAAGCAAACATATTAAAACCTAAGACAACTATTAAATCATCGTTCATTGGAAAATGGAAACAGCTCTCTCGCTCTAGTCTCTCTCTTTTCTCCTTCTACTTCTCTTCTAGCTTCTAGCTTGACTTTGATTTGAAAAATGGGTTTAAGCAATGAACACGGGGAATGGGATTGGGAGAATTTAGGTGTTGTGAAAATGGACGTTCGCGATTGAGTGAAGATTTCAAAATGGACGGCTACGAGAGCATGGCGGTTCGGGGATTTGAAATGAAAAGGGGCAATATAATCATGCCCTGTTTTCAAAATTCAACGGCTATTTTTGCCAATATCCTACAATTATATTTAGGAATCACGACACTTTTTCGTTTACTCTTTTCTTCTCTTTTTATTTCATTTCGAAGGACAAGGAATAAAACTAAAACCCCCAGAAATTTAAAAAAGAAGTATTTTAAACCTCAAGTTTCATAATCAAATATAAAACAGACGTTAAAGTTTTGAAACGTTTAAATTAAATTTTAATATTTTCAAAATAAATCCTAAATTAGATAAAAATTTTAACAGAATATCATGTTAAAATATATAAATATAGGTTTCATTGTCAAATGACAAGTGTGGTCTATCATCTAAAATATACGAACAGTGACTCTTACTATCATGTAGTTCTTTTCAGAATAATTTTAAAAAATTAATTATGATAGTAAATTTTACTTTATATTTAAAAATATAAAAATAATGTCATATTAATTGGTTGAAGTGTAATGTTGATGCCTCGGTTTTGGGAGGAGAAAATAGATCGGGTTTTAGCAGTGGTGAAGTCAAGAATTTGTTTCAGAGGGGGCAAGGTATATATATATAGTTTTTTTTAATCCAATCCACTATGAGCAATGACATTCTTTTAGAGTGGACAACCTCTATATACATATAAATTTTCTTTTAAAAAAATAATTGAGGGTGGGCAAATCATGTAGCTTCGCTACTGAGTTTTGGTGCTGTCTTGCGGGATGATCATGGTCGATTTGCTTAGGCTCTGTCGGGTCATATCTTTGGTTGTGTGGACGCTTATCTTGCAGAAACCATTTCAATTAAGGAAGCTCTTTCTTAGCTTAAGGATCATTATCATTGAGTCAGATTGTTTTGCAGCTATTAATCATCTAAATAACTCTTCTGATAATCTGCTTGAGGTTGGAACTGTTTTGGCTGATTGTCTCTCTTTAAAGAATAATTTCCATTCTTTGTCCTTCCATTGGACTTCACGGAATGCTAATAAGGCTGCTCATATGTTAGCTCAGGTTGCTCTATTACATGCAAACCGTTTGGTGTGGAATTCGATTCCCAGCTGTATTGTTTCTGTTATTTCTCTTGATTGTTCATCGCTTGTTCTCAACTAAGAAAAGGCTCTAGGTTTCTGATGTAATAGAGGAAAGCCTGTTGGCTTGGAGTTTAGATGCTTCTTCTATAGTTGTTTTTTCTCGTTTTTTAATGAAGTTGTTTTTTCTCAACAAAAAAATTGGCATAGTTTTTTTTTTGTCAAAGTAACAGAAAATTAACCCCATCAAATTTTCTATCTATTTAAGATTTATTTAAAAAACACTTTTGGCCAACAAAACCTAAAAAAGAAAGATACATATTCTTTTGTAGAGAAAAGCAATAAAATTCAAACAAAAGAAAGATACATGTTCTTTTTCTATAGATGATTAGCCTAAGCAATTATCTTTGATGGGGCATGTCAATTATTCATGTCCACAGTCTCTAATCTGCAAAACGACATTGTTTTCGTGCGTACGAATACAATTTCTAGCGGTAACTTGACGTAAGAGAGGACGGATGATATATTAATAAAAGTAAAGAGGTGGTATTTAATAAATTTTAAAAATAAAAGCCTAATCTGATAATTTAGAAAATTCTAAGAGAGTCCTACTTATTTAACCCAAAAAATAAAAATAACAAGAAGAAGAACAGGGACCAATCTCATAAAGTTAGAAGCCATTGATTCAAGCTGCATTAGGGTCCCTCTTTTATCCTAAGCTTAGCTGGTCCCGTGTTCATTACGGAACTTGTCATTTCTTTGTAAAAGCCTCAACCCAATTTGTAGCTTTCTGTACAATCATCAACTTTTCAATATCATGCTCAGCCAGAGTCCTCGACCCTGTTGCATATATCAGACTAGATGCACTAACTCTGAGAGATACCCATACTTTGGCATGAGGAAATAAATCACCTGTCTCCATCTTCAACTGTTTCAGGAATAAAGCCGTATATTCTCCACATATTTGGCGGCCTTTGGGATCATCCAGGAGCCAAATTAAGCTTACAAGCCAATCTTTCGATTCCCAACGCCGAACAAGAAAAGGGTATCCTTTCTCTCCTCTTGTCCAGCTGTATATTTATCTTCAGCTTGAAAATGAAGGCCGAAGAGGAGAAAAGAAGCTGCCAATGGGCAAGAGCTATACTTTGAATCGTACTTTTGGTTAGTTGGTTGGTTTGTTTCGTATTGTAGGAATGATGATACAGAGACTGGAGATGTGCTTAGCACTTGTGAGATTGGCCATGGAGTTTGTGATAGTTGTAGTTCAAGCTATTCGGATAGTCATGGAGGAGAACAGCTCACCTCAGCTTGCAAACCGCTCTTTTGTTGCTCCTGTTCCTTTTACAGGCTTCCTCCCATGAAAACCCAACAATGCCTTGAAAGTTTCTCCATCGGTGCAGCACATTTTGTTTCAGGATCTTGTTTTTTTTCTTTCTCGTTATTTGTAAGCTAGCTAGATGGGATGTGTAGATGTTGGAGACAAGGGAAGTGTTAGGCTTGTGAGTGACATTAGTTTATAAATTCGGTATGCGTTTCGGTTACTTGAGTCTTTTGTATTGTTGACACTGGCTGTACATTTCCCACTGATCTGCATTATGCAAATAAAAAACTTTAATGTTGCTTTAACTGAATTAGATAAAGAATGAACATGACGTATGTATTACCTGTCTGTTATGGAATTTTGTTTTCACATAGGAGAAATCTTCGGTTCTTTAAATCCAGAAATTGTAACGTATGTTTAAATCAAAGACCATAGGTCTTCTTCTTCTCTTATATAAATACCTTTGCCCTCTTGTCTAATTTGTTGGACTTCTCATGATAAAACAAAACAATGCTGCCTTTTCATTGCTATGTCATATCTAATACAAGATGTATGGGATAAAAGGAATATGAAAATATTCAAGGACATTGAGAAACAACTATAAGGATACAATCAAAGGAATCAAGTTACATTTTGTCACTTTTGAAGATAAAATGCAGATTAGCTCCAGTCTTATGTCATCATGTATCAGGAATCCCACATCGAACAATTACAAAAGCATTCAAAAGTTTATAATAGTATGCAAATCTCCCTCTCTTGAGCTAGCTTTTGAGGGTGAGTTAGGCACTTTCTAACATGGTATCAGAGTCAATTTGTCTTGATAATTTAGGGCGGTGCCCGGTTATGTCTCATTGCTTAATATGTCTATCAGATGTCCTGCTCTGGGCTGAGGGAGGTGTGTCAGGAATCTTACATCAGACAATTACAAAGGTATTCAAGAGTTTATAATAATATGCAAACCTCCCCCTCTTAAGCTAGCTTTTGGGGGTGAGTTAGATACTTTCTAACATCATGAGATTAATGATTAACATGTACACTTGTTTGATTCTTTGTAATACTATCATGGTGGTTTATTGACCCATTCATTCAATGGGATGGTTTATGCTTGTAACAATTGTTATTGCCTTTAATGGCTTAATCTAAGTTACAATTTTTCAAAAAAAAACAAGTTAGAATTTTCCCATCTCGTTCATCTCTTATCTCATCTTGTCCCTATCTCATTTTCGTTGTTGGCCACTTCTTTGAGGGATTTACAAGTAACAAAGCTTTTGAGTGTGCCCTAATTTGTTAGCAGTGTTGCATGTGTTTTGTTTGAGGGACACTTTAATATTTTATGTCAGTAGTTTCGTCTTGTCTATTGTCCAATGCTTACGCTGCATTTGGTTAGCGTCTCCGGCAGCTGAAGACGGAACGGAACAGAACAGAACAGAACGGAACGAAATGGAAACTGGAGACAGAGAGCTGTTTGGTTTATGGTGGACAGAACAGAGAATCTTATCTCCGTCTCCAGGGCAGATGTGTTTGGTTGTAGGGGACAGAGACAAAAAATAGTACAAATGACGAATATGCCCCTGGTATTTAATTTGATTAGAAAGATGTAATTCAATGGTATTTTTATTATGAATGGTTCGTAATTCAATAGTTTGCATTATTATT
>JANZLX010000213.1:34398994-34415540 GCA_025531955.1 Erythroxylum orinocense
TTGTGGGTCAGTTAGGCACTTTCTAACATGATATCAAAGCCAATTTGTTTCAATGATTTGGGGCGGTGTCCGGTTATGTCTTATTGCCTAATATGTTTATCAGATGTCCTGCTCTGAACTGAGGGGGGTGTGTCAGGAATCCCACATCGGACAATTACAAAGATATTCAAGAGTTTATAATAGTATGCAAATCTCCCCCTCTTGAGCTAGCTTTTGGGGGTGAGTTAGACTCTTTCTAACATCATGAGATTAATGATTAACATGTACACTTGTGCTTGATCCTTTGTAATACTATCATGGTGGTTTGTTGACCCATTCATTCGATAGGATGGTTTATGCTTGTAACAATTGTTATTGCCTTTAATGGCTTAATCTAACTTACAATTTTTTTTAAAAAAAAGTTCGAATTTTCTCATCTCGTTCATCTCTTATCTCATCTTGTCCCTATCTCATTTTTGTTGATGGCCACTTCGTTGAGGGATTTACAAGTAACAAAGCTTTTGATTGTGTCCTAATTTGTTAGCTGTGTTGCATGTGTTTTGTTTGAGGGACACTTTAATATTTTATGTCAGTAGTTTCGTCTTGTTTATTGTCCAATGCTTATAGTTCCAACTTGTAGTCTCTGCATTATAATGATGGATAAAAGGTAGTGTCTTCTAACCCGCATTGTCCAAAATTGTAGCAATTGCATCAAAATAAAGCCTTTTGTCCTCTATATTAACATTTTATGATGAAAATTTATAATTTCAAGTCACTCTTAATACTTATATCAATGAAAATAAAAGTTAAAGACATTTTATGATTAATTCTTCATTCCTAGTATGCTGAATAACTCCATATGTTGGATAAGTTCAAAGAAATAGAGTACGTACTCAAACTTTAATTTTCGCCATTTCATGTCTCTTTCATTAAGTTTTTTGTTTTAATGGTCCATGCTTTATCATAATAAATATTTAGCTTGATGCATTCTTGTATACCATGATCTGATAAGTATAATTAATAAGCAGATAAGTAGGTGGTTAAAAGTCTAAAAATTTATGTAAAAATTGGAGAAATTTTCAATTCATTTTCGATGTAATTGGATTTCTTTAATGTCCCAAATATGAGTATTAAACCATAGAAAACTAATTTCTCAAAAAAAAAGTAGAGAAAACTACTTTCACTCAAAAACAATCAACCAATTTTGAGTTTACTCATATCTTAGTTGTATAAAGGAAAATTATAATTTAAAGTGGTTAGGTTGTTTGAGTCTTTTGCATAGGCAAGTTAGCCTGTTTTATATTTAGGTATATCAAATGTCTTAACTACTTGAGTGACATTAGTAAGTAGTTGTATTACCATTAGTAGGGAAAGACAACTATGGCTATATTATATTGCCAACTTTCCCATGCTCAAGTTTCAATGGCAGAAAAATTTTATTTTTTGTATCTATAAATATTAATATGACATCTTTTCCTTGAATGGTAGTAGTACCTTGGACATAGTTGTAAATTATGATCTCACCTTTACCTTCCTTATATAGTTGATTAAACATATAAAGATTTCATCCTATATAGAAAATTTCCTTTTCTTTTTCCATTTTGACCATTTTTTAAACTTTCTTGCTATTTCACTTTAGATATTAATAAATATAAAAACTAACAACTTCTAAGAGCTTTATATTATGTAAGCAACTTGAGTATATATTTGAATAATAGACAAATATATGATATGTATATAGGAGATCTAAGAATTAGACAAATTTTGCTTTAAGAATTTAGTTCTAGCATTTAGATAAATATATGATGCTTTGCCTATTTGTTTTAATGACTAAATAAAAAGAACTAAATGAGATGTATATGTTCTTAACAAATGTTAATAAATCTTAGTTAGAGGAAAGAAAAAGATAGACAACCAAATATGGGAGTTATAGGAGTGAAAAAACTAATTAGATAGATGGCTCTAAATCTCATCATTTGAGGGGAATAGCAATTACATCATTAAATTATATAAATATAAGCTTATATTTATATAAGATTTTTCGAGAATGCAAACTATTCTTTGTTGACATAGTTGTGAAATTTTGATCTTAATTTTTACTTTCTAATTTGTGCAAAATTATATGTAGATATGTTGGAAATGGAAATTACATTATAAAGCTATATAAATATAAATATAAGATTATATTTATATAGGAATGTCAGAATAAGAGAATGCAAACTATTCTTTGTTAAGTAGTTATGAAATTATGTTCCTAAATTTTACGTTATAATTTGTGGAAAATTATATATAGATACGCTGCTCTTGTTTTTTTTATTACATTCCATTTTTTCTAAGGGAACAATCATGATGTGCTTATATATGTATATGTTTATAAATTTATATGTACTTATATACTTATCATTTTAAGGGCTCTAATGACTCAATTTGGAAGCTTGAAATTAAATTATGGTGGCCATTTGAAGTTAGATCCGAAGTTGACTTATTAAGGCATTTCATTATATTATTTTGAGACATTTGACTTTGATATTGTCAATTATAGACAAATTTGTGATATAGGAAATGACTTTGGGTTCAAAGAGTTAGCTTTTATATTTAACGATTCTTTAAAGACTCATTGAGTCTAATGATAGTTATATTAGGTCAATTAACCTTTTGAGAATATATAGGACAATTGAGGTATATTCTAAATATAAGCTTGACATTCTAATATTAGATTTAGAATTTTTGGCTATAACAGGCAATAGTGATAATATCTGATGGGCAAGTTAAATCTGATGTTGATGCAAGACCTAATAGGGATGTTTAGGCTGATAGAAATATTGAGCTTGATGTTGATGATGGGGATGTTAACACTAATGTCGATGTGGGGCTTGATTGGGACGTATATAATGATGAAGAAGATACTAATGCTAAAAATTATGGTAGATGGTGGAGTTTTTTCATATGATGAAGATTATACTGAATTAGTAAGAGGTTAGGATACATTTGATGTTTTAATTACAAATGGCCACCAACTAATTGAGATTGACTATACTAAATATGAGTACTTCCTTTATAGTGATGAATACCTTAGTGGAGAGGAGTTTGGGAATGCAATTAAAAAGCCTAGTATAGGTGTCAAACATAAAGCAGGATGTGGAACATCATAATTGACATATGTATGGAATATGGCAAAAGGGAAAATTTTAAAGATGTTATAGAGTATTTAGTAGCTATATAATTTAATGTAAGATGGAAAGAAAGCAAGTCTAAGTGGATTAGAGTATGATGCAATGAAGGATGCAAGTGAGAGTTATATGTAGCATATGATAGTAAGAACAAATGTTTCAAAATTAAGACACATAGATTTGATCATACATGTTTCATAACATAAAAAACCTAAAATGGTATCAACCAAGTTTATCAGTAGACATTTTGAAGAAAAAATTGTTGAGAAGCCTAGCATAACCACTTATATAAATATTTAAAAATATAGGGAAAATATTTAAAAATATAGGGAAAAGTTGAATATATTATATGCAAGCATACTAAGAGGAAGTTAAGGAATGAGAGAGCATAAAACTGCTTGTGAATATTCTACAATTCAAGGTTATATCCATAAGTTAAAACTTAGCAATCCTAGTTCAACTATAGAATTGAAATTTATTAAAAATTTCAAAATATCATATTATTGCAACTTAAGAGGTTATATATTTGTTTTGCATCATCAAAAGTTGGATGGAAGTGTGAATGGTTACTTTCTAACAATTGAATTATAAGGGCAACTAATCAGTGTAATTTAAATGGATGAAATAAAGGTATGCATTCTATAAAATGGGTTATTATGAAAGTGGAAAATATTGATTCATAGACTTGGTTCATATCACTGTTATTAGCTAATTTGGAGTTAAAATATGGGAATGTAATCACCATAATATCTAGCTAACATATAAAAGGTAGATGCATCTTTTGTTTGTTATTTGATATAATATTGCTTTATTATATGTATCTTATACATCTAATATATACTTCTTTTGATTGACTTGTGTATTATTGAGACCACATTCCAAATGCATATCATAAAATGTGTGCCAAACATATTTATCATAAATGGAATGCATATTAGAGTGGAAAAGACTTAAGGATGTAGTTTAGGCATATGCATGGTTAATATATATTAAAGATTTTGAAAAGCAACTAAAGAGATTAAACAAAATTAAACTTGGGTGTGCTTCTGCTTTACTTAAAAATCCAAAGAATACTTGGGCTCGATCATACCAATCATTTAATTCAAAGTTTCTAATTATTAATAATAACATAAGTGAGACTTTCAATAAATAGACACTATTAATAAGGGATAAACCAGTTATTAGTATGCTAGAAGCCATCAAGACAATGATCATAAAGAAGTATACTGAAACGAGGTATACACATTTGGATAGAAATTAGATATTGTGCCTGTAATGTCAAAAAGCTTGAAAAATTAAAAAGGAAGCAAAATAATGGAGAATTGTGTGGAATCGGAATGGAGCCTATGAGGTTATTAAAGGAGATACAAAGCATATTATGAGACTAGTAAAAGATGATTGTTATAGCTACAGAGCATGAGAACTATAAGGTTATCCATTCAAATATATTATCAATGATATCAATCACTCCAAAAAAAGACATGAGGCATTTTATTAATGACTACTACAAAAGAGCATTTTCTTATAGATGTATAATCAAGTGTTATAGCCTACTAGGGGGCTAATCTTTTGGTTAGAAAATGATTATAAGCATATTTATCTTCCAACCAAAAGGGTGATGCCAAGAAGGTGGAAGAAGGTAAGAAGGAGAGATAAGAATAAACCAACAAAAGTGCCAATGCAAGCAAAATGTTATAAAATGGTCTAGTGCAGAAATATAGGAAATGTGGAACTTCAAGACATAACAGTAAAAACTGTAATATAATAAGACCTAATAAATATCATGTCAATTTAAGTAACTACTAGTTTAGCATTATCTTTTTATTTATTTTTTAGTATTAACATTATACATATTATATTATAGATATGAATAACTTCAATAGAAGGGCTTACAACTAGAGAATTATTAATAAGATCAATGTCAATAGAGGGACATTCACAGGTAAACTAGCATTGAATATGGCATAATATTATTCCTTCGATTGCATGAAATATGCTAATCCTTTGATTATTTTTTTCAACAAACTCACATTGAAAACAATATGTCAATTAATCATCAATGACCACGTCTTAGTAAAAATCTCACTAAGATGTAAGATTCGCAGAGGTCTAATAGTATGCAACCTTACTTTTAAATATTAGGGAGACAATTTTTTATAAACCCACAAAAAAAAGGCAAAAAAGGGTTTGAGACTTTGAGAACTGTTTGAAGAAAAAAACAAAAATAACCAATAATACAAATAAATAATACAATAATAATAAAATATAAACAATAATACATAAACTGATAATTAAAAAATAATAAAATAGAGATTAAAAATACTAAAGGGAAGTACTATATATAAAGATTTTAAGGCTAAATACAAGACACAATAATAAAATAAAAGGTTCAAAAGACTCATGAAAAAAGAAAAGGACCTCTTTATGTAGGATCTTTTATTTGTATCCTAGTTTGTCAAACTTTCCTATTGAGGGCCAAGTCCTCGGTAAGCACCTCTTTATGTAGGATATTTTACTTGTATCTTAATTCATCAAAATTTTCTATTGAGGGATAATTCCTTAGTATTCAGCATTCAAAGAACATCTTTGAGATCGGGATGTCTCCTCTTAACATGTCTAAACCAACTATTCCTTGTCTTCTTAATAGACCTTCATTGTTAGCCACCCTCAATTTATCTCTTAACAATACATTCAAGACTTTATCTCTTCTTGTAAGGTTATACATCCAACGGAGCATCTTTATCTTCTCCATTATTAACTTATGACTATACATATGTTTGATGGGCCAACACTCTGCCCCATAGAGCATAATTGGTTTAATTGCTAAACAAAATATTTTACCTTTTAGCATAAGTGGTATCTTCCTATCATATAAAACTCTTGATGCACCCATCCATTTAAGCCATCCTAATTTGACACAATGAACTATATCTTCATCTATCTTGCCATTGCTTTGGATGATGGATCAAAGGTACTTAAGTTAACTTTCTTGTGGCATAATTTTTGATTCAATCTATATCTTTACATAACATGCCACCTTATGGCCTAAAAGGTTACACTCTAAGTACTTAGTCTTAATCCTGTACAAATTGGTTCTCTGAGATCGATGCATCCTTTCTCACTATCTTCTCCATCACCCTCTCTCATAACTTCATGGTGTGACTGAGTAGTTCGATGCCTCTATTGTTGTTACAACTATTCTCTACTCATCTATCATTTTTGTAGACTTGAGGATTGCCAAAATGTATATCAATTAATCATAAATGTATAGCTAATAAAAAAATATAAATGTAAGTTTTAAAATTACTTATTTACTTATATTTGTTGTCAATATTAAAGGGTTAACATGTTGATTAATCAACATTACATTCATAGGTTGGTTCATAGGCTACTAATCCTATAAAAATGATTAAACAGAAATTTAGGCATAAAGATCCAAGATCTTTCAAATTTTCTTTTAAAACATAAGGTGTTAGGTTCAAATGTAAATCTAGTACTATACTTCAAGACAATTATAAGCTATAACAACTAAGAGGACAACAACAGTTAGGATTAGTGGCAAATAAGTTAACAAATCAAATATTTGAACATGTTTATTTCACATTTTGTGTTTGGTTTACTTTGTAAATCAACCGAATTAATATGTTTATTTTGTATGTTAGCAATTGAATTAACTAGTATATTATTTCTTTAAAACTTAATCTTGTACTCGTATATTGTGAAACATATTGTTATTACTTTTTTAATTTCATTATTTTCATGTCCCTATATGCTTATGTTGAGCTTTTTAACATTCAAACATCTTATTATAGAAGATATGCAAGTTGATCACTTATTTATTGGGTTAATAGTTGATTTGGTTCTTAAAGATTGTAATTTCCATAATATATGTTTATTTTATTATGTAGTATTAAAATACTTTTTTAATGACCATCAATACTTATTTATAGACTCAATGTCTACTAGAGATTTTGAATGCACAATGCTTCATATAAATATGGTTATTTAATGGCCAAATTGGTTGCATATTGTATTTTTTAGGTTTTAGTTATAGATACTTTTAATAATCCTCTAATTAAATGCTTATATGATGAGTTACTTAAAGTACCTAGTCTAGAAAAAGCTAAACAAATATACACATACAAAATATCACCCTGTGGTTAGAAGCTTAATTGTTTGATTGCATAATTGGTGATAACTTTTAGTCTTACTCATATAGAAAGGCGATTTTCCATTTTTTCCCAACTTATGGCTTCTCATAATCCAATTGAATAATTATGATAAGTGAATAATTAGTGATTCCATACATTCTTTTATAACTTTAGAAGTTGCATTCATGCCTCTAACTCTTGTGCCCACTTATCCCTTATTTTCGCTTGTCACTCACTTTTTATTTTGTGAAAAATGAAATTTGAAGTTGTTATAAATTATTTTTTGAAAACAAAATGTCATGGATATGGCTAGTTGATGGTAAGGGTCTAAATAATCAATATCAACTTCAAGTATCTTATTAAGAGTTCTACAAAATTCCATTAATTGTTAATATCCTTTTGAATTAATTCAATAAAAAAATCCTATCAAAAGTTATGATCAAAATATAGAATAGTGTTAGATGGTGATAGAAACAAATTTATAATTATCTTTTACCAAAATCTCCCATATGGGTTCAATACAAGGTCTTAATCTCTTCATATGAAGTATAATTACAGATATTTATATATAGGTTATTTACTAAAAAAAATTCTAAAATTTACACAATTTTGCAATTATAACCAAAGTTTAAAAAGTGGTAGTAAAATACCTGATCTTTTAATTTTTTAAAAATTAAGCCAACATTAGTCTCTTCATTAATAATGCTGACATGACAAATCTTGTCGACTACATTATGGCACACATAGGATGCATGTGTTATGCCAAAATCACGTCAAATTTTAATAAAATAATATTAAATAAATTTAAACAACAAAAAAATAACTAAATAGTTACAAAAACCTAAGTCTATCTTCTTTCTCTACCTTCTCCATCTACACCACTTCATTTAAACAACAACTAGCATTGTTGATGTTTTCACCTTTGGTGGTCTATCTCTCCCTCTTAGAGCACCACTCGTCGGAGGTGTAGCACCTATCATCTTAGTTTTCTTTGGGGGCTGCTCACGGGCCCTCCCTATCCCACATAAGCTAGGACTTTCATGGTAGTTCATTAACACATTACTTATGGAATACCTTAGAATAAGGAGGCAAAGTAATGATTTATTATTGTTTTTGTAAGCAAAGTAATGATCTATTATTGTTGTTGTAGTGGTTATGTATTGCATATTCCACTATGGATTATAGAGGGTTAGTGGAAATTTTGGTAATCACCATAAGTTGAGAACTTTTTAAAGGGAGAAAACAAGCTAGTAAGAGAAAAGAAAATGGAGTTGAGAACTTTTTAGAGGGAGAAAATAAGCTAGTAAGAGAAAATAAAATTAAGTAATTTTCTTAATTTTATAGGTAATTATTAAACAAAAAAATCCTATACTTAAAAAAATGTAAATTGCTATATAATAAAAAAAACTTCCTTTTTTTTCAAATCTAAGTTAAAAAATGAATTGGAACAAGATATGTTTGACATTTGTGAGAACTTTTTGAATCAAGTAATATCATGATTCAAAAGGTTCTCAATGTTTTGCCAAAGTCCATTTTCTTTTCTCTTATTAGCTTATTTTCTCACTCTAAAAACTTTGGAAAATTTTCAAAAAACAAATTGGGACTATGTTTGCAATGAGTGAGTGAAGAAGAAGAGGGAATTTAAATACACCATCAAAATTACTCTAAAAAAGATCAAGATCAATTAGCTTAGAGTTTTAGGTGAGAGAAAGAAAAGTGTTTCAAGTGTGGCAGAAGAAAGGAGAAGGATAGGTTAGGTTTTTGTTGTTGTTTAATTTTATTTAATATCATTTTATTAAAATATTATGTGAATTGGTCATGACTCATGGCATCTTACGTGTGTCATAACATAGCTGACATAATTGGTCACGTTAGCATTGTTAACAAAGAGACTAATATCGAGCTACTTTTGTAAAAAAAATTGAAAGATCGAATATTTTATTGCTACTTTTTAAATTTCGAGCTATAATAGCAAAATTATATAAAGTTTAGGATTTTTTAGTAATTAACCTTTATATATATATATATATTCTTTAATAAACTTAACTCAATATTTTTGTAAAAAGTTATCTAAATAATTGAATCGGATGTAATGGTGACAATAAAATGAACTAACAAGCTTTTCCGACCAAAAACTTTTTTCTTCCTTAATCGTTATCACCGCAACTAATTGATCCTACACCTTCTAAGCATCCAATATAAGCATTAAGGAGTTAAATTTCATCACATTATAAATATCATAACTCAAATCTTTAATCACATTTATAATTATTTAATGATTTAATTTACAATAAAATTATGTTTAAAATAATAATTTATAAATTATTTAGTAAATATATTTTGAATTTATATTATATTAAGATCGTAAATTTAAAATTTAAAAAGTAGATATTTGTTAAGTAAAAAATCTAAAACATTAAATATCTAAGTTTAGATAATAACATTAGTTTTAGAATAAATTTGGATCAATAAGTACTATTTTAAAAATAGTTTTACAAATTTATTATTATTTTTATTTATAATATGATAAATTTATAACTAAAATTTATCATATTACAACTAAAATTTATTAGTAAATATTATTAATTCATCTCTAACTTTTATTTAGCATTTCATTATTAGTAATAAAAGCATAACTACATTAATTTTAATAATCAAATAAGTTTTTTTCAGAAAACAAAAACCAAAATTAACAAACTTTTGATATTTAAAGTTGTATTTGTTCAAAAAAAAATCATTTTATTATAAAACGACAGATTATCATAAGCAATTAGGGATGACAATTGTTGCCAGCTCGGCCTGAATTTTATGGGCTTAGTCTGAGTTGATTGGACTTCAATTCATGCTTTTTTTATAAAAAAAAATAGGTTTTAGGTAAAGCTTGGATTGGAGTTGTCTAGCCTAGCCCAATTTGAATCCTGAAAATTTTAATGACTTCATTTTAAGTTAGCCACATTGTTTTAAAATTTAAATATAGAAATAATTGAACTTAGCTGAAGTCTGATTAGGCTTCTAAGCAGTCTAAGTCTAATAAAGCTCAATTTAGACTATGAACCTCAAGCTCATTCCTCGAGCTTTGTCAAGCCCATTACCAATCTTATATATAATAGTTATATTACTATTTTAAAATTTTGTATTTAAAAATTGTCATATTTGTATTTGAACAACATTGACAACATATACACCCTTTCTATACTTTTTAATTTTAGAAACTATTTCAAAGTTATATGATTTTCACTAAATTGTTTTTGTTAGTAATTGATTATATTCAAATTATAATAGGCTCGTATGATTTAGCATAATATTGTATGGTATTACTTTATTGAAATCATACTAAATAACAGTTTCATAAATGAATACATTGAAAACTTTGTCCTAGTAAAGTTTTAAATAGAATCAAAGTTTGATAAGAAAATTTTATGATTAATTAATCATAATGCATTTTAAATTGTATTTAAGTTTTGGGGCCAAATTCTAGACAATCATTATCTTGTACAAATTTGTAATTAACATGAGTTTAACAAATAAAGTTTCATATCAAGTCAATGATATTTGAACTATGATAACGTAAAGCATTCAACATTTATTTTTTTATAAAGTTCTTTTTGAAACTATTGCATATAATAATCATTATTCATTTTACATTAAAATGATGTTTAAAATAAGTGCAACTTTAAATCAAATGTTTTTAAGCTTCTTATTTCAAAAATGTTGTGTTTGTATTTTAAAAAAGAATGAAATCTTTTTTATGTAGTTTTTAACTTTATAAAAGTTTTAAAGTTATAAGATTTTCTTTAATTTTTTTGTTAGTAATTGATTAATATTTAATTTTAGTTGAAGTATTTAAAAGATTATTGTATGCTCTAAATTTTATTGAATATGTACTAAGTAGTCGTTTTGTAAGAGAAATTGTTAAAGTTCTAACAAAGTTTTAAAGAGTATGAAGTTCATCAAGCAAATTTTGTAATTTAATTAATTGTAATGTGTTGTGAAGGTATTTGAGTTGTGAGGTAGAATTTTACATGAAAATATTTTGTAAGAGTTTCTTCTCAACTTAAATATAACAAATAAAGTTTTATTTTATGTCACATATACTAAGGTTGTGATAAACATTTGTTTAACATAAATTATTCAACATTAATTGTTTTAGAAAGTTTATGTTATCTTAAGAAATTGTTGGACCTTTAAGTGCAGAATGAAGGTAAAATTTTGCATTATCGAACAAATTCTTGTAACAAACTCACTCTCTTTGATTTATAAAGAACATCAAATTCAATAAACATTATATCATTATAGATAAGTTAGATAAAATAGCATATTCTTAATGATTCAAAGTTAGAGTAGAAGACTTGCCTATATCTTGTCTTTTTTTTTGTATTTTTTGCCACCATTATTATTGTGTTCTTTTTTATAAGATTGTAAAACCATAGCACAAAGGTCATGGTTATATGAAATGCAAACCAATTATTAATGAGGTTCTCTTTTGTGGTTATAGGTTTTTTCACTATAAAAGGATAAGAAACATTTATAATAAAACTTCCATCATAAATATGATTATTTTGTTGATCATATATATATGAGTTTTACAAAAAACATCTTTTCATAATTTAAGGAAAATCAATTCTAACATAGTCCTTAAATTCTAACTTTACCAAATATAATTCCATAAACTAAGAACAAAAATTTCTTACTGAACAAAATATAGTTATCTACCTTAAATCACTTATAACTTATATCTAGAAAAATCTTATACATTAATACTCCTCTTTAATTTTTTCTTTAAGACTCCTAGTGTAACCCTCATGACTTAAATTTCCCTTTAGATAGGGACTTGATTAGTATATAAACAATTTGGTTCTCAAATCTAGAATGTAGTCATTAAACCTTTTCATCCTTTTTGGATTTCCTGATTGTATGATAATTAACATTCATGTGTTTGGTAAGCCTATGATGAATTGGATTCTTGGCCATGGAAATAGTAGATTAATTGTCATTAATAACAATAGACCTTAATTGGGGTTAATGAATATCAACCATTACCTTTTTAAGCCAGATGGCATGATTTTTATTAACAATAGTATTTGTATATTTTACCTTTATTATTGACTATGCTACCACATCTTGCTTCCTTGACATCAATGAAAAAGAACCAAAATTTAGAGAAAAAACGTATCCAATTGTACTCTTTTAGTCATTAGGAAAAACACGCATCTAATTTTCTCTTCAATTCGTTATGGCATCTATCTAATCACTATCAATAAATCCAACTAAAATTCTTTCTTCACTACATGTATATTGGATACTATAGGTACCCTTAACATATCTAAACACCTTTTTTTATAGCTCCTATATGAATTTAACCAAGGGACTACATGTTGCTAGGTAAGACTTACAATATCCATCAGGTCTATCATAGAAGTAGTTAAGTATGAAAGGCTCCCTACTAGGCTTCAATGCAAACCAACATTAGCATCATCACCCTTATTGTCCTTAGAAAACTTTTCATTGTGAACCAATAGAGTAGCAACATGATTGCTCTTTTCCATTTTAAATTTCTTTAACATTTTTAAGACATAGTTCTTCTGAGAGATGGAAATACTTGCATCTTGTTGACTTATTTCCATCCTGAGAAAGTAAGTAACATATCCTAGGTTGGACATATCAAATACTACTTTCAATTTTTTCTAAATTCAGTAACTAACAATTCATCATTCCCTATCACCAATATGTCATAAACATAGATCGAAATGATTAATAACTTGTTCCCTTCCCCCTTCTTTAACATATAAGTTAGCTTCATTTTCACTTATAACAAGTTAACACTGAATTAGATAAGTGTTAAATTGACTATAATAAGTCTTGGGGTCCTGTTTGACCTTATATAATGCCTTATGTAACCTATGCACTTTATTTTCACATCCATAAACTTTAAAACATTCTCATTGATCAATAAACAACTCCTCCTTAAGTTTGCCATTAAAGAAAGTTGATTTGACATCAAGATGGAACACATTCCACTTTAATTGAGTAGTCAAGGCCAATAACAACCTATAATTTCATGTTTGGATCAAGGATGACAATTTTTGACCCATGGGCCTAAATTTAGTTGTTTCCAATTTTTAAGAGTAACTATCCATCCTTTTTCCTAAAAACTTGATTTACCTTTACTTAAAACGGTTTAATGATCAATTTTTTATTAACTTACATTATCAAGTCATTTTAAAGGCTTCAAATTGTGTAATTTAGATTATGGAGCATGATAATGTCATTTCTATTTAATTAATATTTATAACTTGAGACATACATTCAATCTCATTCAATTAATTTATATTTTATCTTTTATTTTGTGATAGAGATATACTATTACAAATAATGTGAGTGGGTTGGTTAGTTTTAAGTTGACATTTCAAGTTAATAGTAACATTGAATTGCACTATAGATCTCACAACTTTGTGTATCATGATTTCTTATTTTATTTTATGTTAAGGATTAATTTATAAATATCAAAACATTAAGAATATATCTGAATTCTCATAAAATTTTAGGAGTTAATACATATCTTTAATTATTCTTAAAACATAAAGTAAAATATCAAAACTAATAAGAGAATGGAAAACATAAAATTTTCTAGTGTCTCAACTAAGAAGCAACTTAATGGTGGTGACAATATGGTTCTTGATGATCAGTTATAAGGTTATCTTTAATTAATAAAAATTTGGACTAAATTTGTCATAAGTCCAATTTTGTAAGAGTAACTAATAATCTTGTCTTCTAAAACTTCATTTACCTTAACTTTAACAAGGTTTAACGATCATATTTATATTAACTTACCTTATCAAATCATTTTAAAGGCTTCAAATTGTGTAATTTACACTAATGTCATTTTTATATAATTATTATGTTCAACTTAAGACAGACATTAATTCTCATTCAATTAATTCATATATGTTTTTGTGAAGATATGTAATTACAAAGAATGTGAATGGGTTGGTTAGTTCAAAGTTGACAATTCCATTTAATATTAACACTAAGTTGCACCATAGATCTTACTACTTTGGGTGTCATGATTTCTTATTTTATTTTATGTTAAGGATTAATTTATAAATATCAAAACATTAAGAACAAGTTTGAATTTTTATAAAATTTTTTAAAAGTAAATAAGTGTCTTTAATTATTCTTAAAAATAAAGCAAAATATCAAAACTATTAAGAGAATAGAAAATATAAAAAATTTTAATGTCTAAACTAATAAGCAGCTCAATGGTGGTGACAATATAGTTCTTGATGATAAGTTATAAGGTTATCTTTAGTTAATTAGATTTATGATTAACTTTGTTATAAATCTAATTTTTTAAGAGTAACTAACATTCATGTCTTCTAAAACTCCTTCACCTTTACTTAAAGAAGGTTTAATAATCTAAGTTTTATTAACTTACCTTATCAAGTCATTTTAAAGGCTTTAAATTGTGTAATTTAGATTATGGACCTTCATATGTAATTTTTATATAATTAACATTTACAACTTGAGTTGGACATTCAACCTTATTTAATTAATTCACTTTCTATTTTTTATTTTGTGATAGAAAAATGCAATTACAAAGAATGTGAGTGAATTGGTTTCTTTAGAGTTGACAATTCAATTACCAACATTGAGTTGCAATATAGATCCCACTACTTTACGTGTCATGATTTCTTATTTTATGTTATGTTAAGGATTTATTTGTAAATATCAAAACATTGCGAATATAATTGAATTCTTATAAAAAATTTTAATAATGAATACGTATCTTTAATTATTCTTAAAACATAAATTAAAATATTAAAACTATTAAGAGAATATAAAAAAAAAACTTTCTAGTGTTTCAAGTAAGAAACAACTCAATGGTGGTGACAATATAGTTCTTGATGATATGAGTTATCTTTTGTTAATAATATAGGATTAACTATATCATAAATCCAATTTTTAAAGAGTAACTAACAATCTTGTCTTCTACATCTTGATTTACATTTACTTAACAAGATTTAGTGATTAAATTTTTATTAACTTACCTTATCAAGTCATTCTAAAGGCTTCAAACTGTGTAATTTACATTATGGAGCACATTATGTCTTTTTTTTTTGGTAAATTAGAACAAATTTATACAAATATGAAAAAGTTATATACACAGCTAGAGATGTTCGAGAAACCAAAACCTACAAAAGTTACACAAAGGAGAAACCAAGGTGCAACACAAAGCAGAGAGAGAGACAGCACACCCTTAAAACACTCCTCTCAAGCAGCCTGACTAATCCAAAACCTTAATACATAATCTCCCCAACAACCAAGAGATTACCATACAATGACCAACAGTAACACTATAATAACCAAAAACTAATGCTACAGCCACAGCCAAGAAACCCCACCAAAAAATACAATCATCTAGCAATACCCTCAAAGAAAAGGAAACACCACCTAGAATCTTGCTCAACACCAATAGGAGGGAATAAACCCCCTCCTCCTCATTGACCCAGAGAAGGCCCTGAACCTACAGTATTAACAACAGAAATAACAATAAACGAAAGACATACATATTTACCTTCCCTCAGTGTTTAGGCGGAGCTGCTCCATAGCTTATAAGATCACCTGTGAGGTAACCCGCCCTAAATCCGAAGCTTCATCACGAAAGGTGTGGAGGTTTTGCTCATACCACAGGTTATACACAACAACCGATA
Organism: Erythroxylum orinocense; assembly: GCA_025531955.1. Lineage (NCBI taxonomy): Eukaryota > Viridiplantae > Streptophyta > Magnoliopsida > Malpighiales > Erythroxylaceae > Erythroxylum > Erythroxylum orinocense. The sequence continues at coordinate 34,415,006 of JANZLX010000213.1, forward strand.
GGACAACACAAAAGGTCTGAAAATCACTAGTGGAAACCGTAGACAATTGGTTAAACTGAAGCGCCCCCTTACCACAGAATACACACCGGGACGCCCGGAGGTCATTCCAGTACATATTCTACGATAAAGGCGCACTACGATCGATCACTACTCTAACTCCATATGGCATCATCTCACTATTTATTATCAAGCATCAATAAACAATGAACAATATTTTGAAACCAACTGATTCTTCATTTCATTACTCAAAATCAATAATTTATAGGGCGACTTTTTATCTTTACTACATGTACAACTACAAAGTCTAGTACAAAAGTACTACAAAACTGAGGAAACTATGTATACAAGTTAACTATGTCATCTAAAAAGATTCCAGCTAACAGACCTTTGCGCCATGACTTCACTTCAACCACACTCTAAACGGTAGTGGAGCCACTCAAATGCTATAGTCGTCTATTGGTCCTGAAAAACAATGATGCAATTTTGCTGAGTTTTGCGAACTCAGTGAGTTAACCATCATCGATGGTTCACTCAA
>JANZLX010000213.1:34441488-34458378 GCA_025531955.1 Erythroxylum orinocense
AAAGCATGGTTGATGTAAATAGTAAACTAGTAAAGTATACAGTACAACTGTATAATATATCAATATGGACTATTTTGCAATTTTAAAAAAGTTTAGGGACTATTTTATAAAATTAAAAAATATCCCGAAACGGTACATAGTATCCACCAGTAGCGGTATAGTTTCGTTCCAGAGCTTAATTCAGTACCAAGTCCTGTACGGTATTCAGAACATTGCTTGTTAGTCTTTGCTTAAGATTTGTTGTTTATTACTTTCAGATACATTGAATGTAGACGGTGTTGTGCTGATCTAAGCATGAAGACATCAATTACATCATGAGAGGCTGAGAAGAGATGCAATGGAAATCAAAAATTTGAGAGAAAGGACCAAGTACACAATGCAAAGAACACTTGAGCATGGAGTGACACATGTCCATTCAAAGCATTTACTTTCTATGGCCCCAATGAAGATAATATTCGTTTGGACTTGGACTTCGAGACATTTGGTTCTAATTTTAGAATTTGTTGTATAATGCAACCCTAGGAGATCATTTTATTAATAAATGATATAGGTTATAAGGTCATTTTAAAAAATAAAAGGGACTATTTAATTTATAATATAATTAACCAAAAATAATTATTATCTCTAACTTTGAAAATTTTCATATGAACAGATTCTAAAGTTTCAAAATTTAAATAAAGTCTTAAAAATTAAAGGGTATTTAATTTATAATTAATATTTTTAACAAAATGATGAAACATATAAAAATAAATGGGATTTTTTTCACTAAAACGAAATTGTAGCTTATAAGGTAAAGAAATTGTATTATTAGTCAATTATCTAGATGGTGCAAGAGATTGTGTTTAATTCAATAATTGGTACCGTAAGAATTAGTCAATTGTCGATAGTGGACCTTACCACTTATGCGGATATCATTGAATATAAGTACAAAAATAAAATTTATATAGTTTAATAAAAAATCAGTTAAACATGAGTTTCTTAACTTAAATTTATTCATTTTTTAATCCACCAATTTGTCTTATCAATTAAGTGGACATAATTAGGACGTGTGTCCTCTTCAATCTTTTCTTTATTCTACACCTAACACCTTATGCTTGCTACGATTATGATTCTAGTTTCCATTGATTAGCTCAACTGATAAATGCTTTTGACCTGTGCATAATTTGCTTCGTTGAAACTTCAAAGTAGGTGGTGTTCGGTGGCCACTACACATGACGAAAGCATGTGACCCAAGCAAAGCCAAATTTATTAACCAGTAAATTCCAATACACAGGCTGGTGTTACATGTAAAACCATCAGTCAGAACCCTGACTTGTAACCTTGAAATGATCTATTTGGATGTTCTCTATCTCTTGCCTTTTGAAGTCACTGCGGTTCCTGCTAGCAAAGAACTTACCCCAGTTGAACTCCTTGTACTTTGCAGGGTTTTGGTCGTTTATTAGCTCACCCACAGGCTTAATCTGGGCATAATGAGAAGGGAAAAAGAAAAATGGAAGTGAAAACCTCTCTTTCTGGGAATTCACCACTACCCTGTGCTCTGCACTCCAGTACTTGTCATTGCTCCAGACCTGCATAATGTAACATGCATTAAATAGCAGAATATTTGTTTTTCTTCATCTTCTAACATTTCCAGGCCAACCGTAAATCTTCTTTAAACATCAATACCGGTGGACTACAGATTGTTGTATGTAGTAAAATGTCAAAAGGATTAACATTTGATTATGAGGAATCCAACTAAGCTTAGGGAAGATTTGGTAACACTACCTGCATACAGTTGCCAATGTTGATTATGAATGCATCTGGTATTGGCTTAACTGGGATCCATTCTCCATCTGATCTGCGACTAATTTCAAGTCCTCCAACATCATCTTGAGCCAGAACAGTCAAGGCACCGCCATCCTTGTGCCGACCAACACCTAGAGCCAAGTGAGGGGCAGGACAAGGAGGGTAGTAATTAAATCTGCAGAAACTAATTTGATCTTTGAAGTATCCACTTAGTCCATCAGCAGGCAATCCCAAGCTTAAGGAAATAAGTTCCAGTAACTTGAAACCTAGTTTTTCCACCTCCCTGGAGTATTCTTGGCACACCTCTCTGATCATGACAACCATCCAAGTCTCATGAAACAATTTCAAGACTGGCTAAAAACTGGAAATTATTGGCTTTTAACATCTAAAGGATTGAAACATGGATTAACCTTTTAGCTGCAAATCTAGTTAGTATTGTTTAACAGAGTACTTTGCCATCAAATTACCTGAATTCAGGTGGGTAGTGAGGCCACTGATTAGTCAGAGTTCTTAGTTCCTTGTCATCAGGATCAGCAGATGCTGGAATAAAAGAAGGATCAACCACCAAATAATCAAACACCTCCTTCCAGTCTCTGACATTTTTGGTATGCTCACTGTCGTAGAATCCCATAGGATACAACTCATCTCTCTTCACCTTCTTTTTCTGTTCGAGTGGTTGATCAAAAAACTCTTTGGCCACCTTCTCGATTCTTCTCCTTAGTTCCACTGACACCCCATGATTTATCACCTGGAAAAATCCCCACTTTTCGCATGCACTCCCAATCTCTGAGACGATTTTTTCAGTGTCTCCAGGGTTGGAAACGGAGAGATTAATAACTGGGATTTCATCAACTTCTGTTGTCCTGAATTTAGGCCTGTATTCTGCTTCTTGAATGAAAGCCACATCAATCTCTCCCATGGCTGCAATAGTCGGTAGAAACAATCTCTTGGAAATAAGTCAGTGGAGGTAATATCGTGTCAGGAAGCGGGTTAAGGTTTTCAAACGCATAAAACTAAAGACAAATGCAATTCATTCGTAATAAACTAAAATAAAAAACCGTGGTAGGTGGTTGGCAACTTTTGATGATTACTTGAAATGGAGGTAGAAAATGCCAAAGAAGAGAAAACTCAGGTCCACATGCAAGGCAACTTTTTCTACGAATTGTAGTTGCCTGTGGCAGCACAATCAAACGGGTTAAAGAAGCAGGTAGCAGTGGTTCTTTTCAAAGGATAGGAAAAAAACACGTACAAGGCTTTTTGGTGGTTGCATTGGCTATTGGCTCTGATAAATAGTACATAAATAGATTCAAATTATTTGTTTTTTTTCCAAGCAAATTATTTGTTTTTATTATTATGTTTCTACCCCATTTTATAAGCATTTATTTATTGTGATTCTATTTATTGAATGAAAGGATGCTTATAAAATAGGATAAGAATATGATAATAAAAACAGGTGATCAGTTCTTACTCAATTCAGTTGCATACCTGCAAATTTTATCTGGAATCATTTATGTTAATATTTTAATTAAGAGTTAATTAATCATAAGATATTATGTGTCAATTAGATTTTTTGTTAATTAAAATAATATTATTTAATGTGCAATATTAATCCATTTTAATAGTAATTAATTATACTAACTTATAATTTCATTTAATTAAGAATTTTTTAATTTTATATTATAATAAATAAAGTCTTTTACTAAATTTATTTTATTATATAATACCAATAAATAAAATGATCAATTTCTTATTTTCATTTATAATTAGTTATTACATGTCACTTCAATCTCTTATTTACCCTATTTTGCTTTTATTTGTTTTATATTTTTATGCAAAAATTGTCATACTTTTTATAAATAAAATTTTTTAATTTTTAATTTTAATAAATGAAATTACAAATTTTTATTATTTTATTATATTTACACATTATTATTTATATCAAAAATTATAAATAAATATTCAGTATTTAGTATTAATCTATTTTATTAATAATTAATAATATATTAATTTATCATATTGTATTAATGACTAATAATATATTAATTATTTTAAAATAATAATACATTAGTTTTTATTAATTTTAGGGCCAAAATTTATAAATAAACGCCAAGTTTGAGGCTATCGTTATCGTCTCCAAGGCATAGTACTTTTGCAATCACCATTAGCATTATGCTTCATACGCTCTTCTTTAGTTATTCTTACCCACAATGGAATCAGATAAGGCTTTCTTCGATTAGTCATTTCAGTACGAGGCCCTCTTCTTATACCTAAAAAGGTGAAATTGCCCACCCAGGCGCCCCACACCCCAGGAGGCCCTCTTCTTTTTCCCTCCATTTGTGGTTCTATTCGGTCATTTCGCCATAGATTTTTATGTGGTTTGGGTTGTTGAGGTTTTTTTTTTATAAGTCAGAAGGATTTATAAAAGTAGAAAAATATGTACGAGAAGTTTACTTAACTAGTGCTTATGAAGGCATAACATCAGAAGCAAAAGCTATGCACATCCTACTCGAATCAAGGACTACTAGGCTCAAGATACCTGCATCGAAACTAAAGGAAACTATACCTCCACCAATAATCAGATCTCCAAAACACTACCAAGTAAACAGTAGCACTCAATGATCCAGAAAAACTTCCTCAGCTATCCAATGTCACAAGCCCACATGGCTCATTCACAATTTAACGTTGAGTACTAAACATAAACATAACATCAACTTCCCTAGACATAAGAGGCAGCGATGAACAAGATTAATTGCTGCAGGGTTGCTGGTGATGATTCCTCGGAGGAGGGGCTTCAGTGTGAGTGTGAAAGAATGTCCAGCCTCGATCCTGTTGTTGCTAAAGAACCTGAAGGACGTTGGAGAGCCAACTTAGGGAGCTAGACCGCCAACTAACTCCTATCTGATCTTCAGCTGGGGACACACTTGCTAGTGATTAAGGGATATTCTAATTCGACAACCTGCAAAAAATTAGTGATAACAGAATTGAAAATTACCTCCGCTCGGTGTTTGAGCTGAGAAGTTCCCTAACATGATTGTTGAGGATTTTTTATATTGACTCAGTGGAGGATATAGGTATCTATATTATCCAACCTAACATTTTAGGGTGCCTCCATGTGTATATGTTACTAACGAGAATTAACTATCACAAAGTTACCAAATACAGTTACTCTGAATAGTATTATATTATGCTCTTTTCACTTATATCCTATTCATTGTATCTCTATACTAAGAAATAAATTGGAAATCCTGCTCTTTTAAGTTTTAACCATTATTAGTTGGCTTATGGCCTGCGTTTCTGCCTGTCTTGCTTGTATTGCAGTCAAAAACATCTCGAAGCTCTACTTCTTGCATCTTAGTAGAGGTAAAAACTCAAGATGATGATTAATTTATGTCTAGTTTGGTCTGCTCTGCATCAAGTTATTAGTATGCATGCTAGCTAACCTTACAAATAAATACAGGACAAGCCAAGAAAGATAGGAACAAAAAATAACCATCTTTAGTTGAACAAAAAAGAAGTTTCTACAATTTGGCAGAAGTTAAAAAGATATATTCTCAATTTTGCTGTGAGGTTGCATTATGTGTTTTACAATAAAAAAATTAACATTTTTTGTTGTTATTATATAGAGCACATAATATGGTTATTGTGATTCTTAATAAATTTTTAGCTTATTTACATTGATTGCCCTATTGTAATGATAAGATAAAGCTACAAATATCAAATAATAAGCCTAATATTGCTAAACATTTTTTAAATGTATTAATAAAATTGTGAGTATTTCTTATACAATATTATCAACACATTAATAAAACTCCAGTACTTCAATTATAGCTTTAACTATGTAAATGTTATCAACTAATTAATGATCATTCAAATTATAAGTGTTTTGTAGTTATGTACTCTTGGTAAAAGAATTGAAGGTTTGTTACTATAAAAAAAAATTCTAGTTAGTGAGTCTCCTATCCATAAGATTCATTGTTAAGTGCAAAAGGTGAGTTTATATATTAATTCATAAACATTTTAAAATTTAACATAAGTCTAATATTTGTGTTCTTGTTTTTAATTTTTAGGTTTTATGTGAATACAGATCTTAGGTGTTTGATACATCTTGACAAACATCGCTATTGAAACAACTACTCTTATTAGTTTTTATTCATGTCTATAAATACTCTTAGTTTTGTATTTTTAGGAACATTCAATGGTTTTGTAAATATTCATATTCCACAGTAATTATATTTCTTTACACTCCCGCTTTGTGTGATGTGTAGGATAATTATCTACCTAACCTAACAAATTCCATGTAACAAAATAAAATGACAGTTAGATATTGTGAATAGATTAAATCTAAATAGAAATTTCTTATAGCACTTATTACAAATTCCTTATAACATGGAAGACATGTTATACAACACCTGTTTCAATTCAATTTGAAAATTTCAAAACTTGTTTATGCTTCAATAAATATTCGTAAATCAGTTGAAAGACAAGCTTCATTTGCTTTCTCCAACCAAAACACATTACGTCTTCTTTTAGCCTCATAATAGTTCCTTTTTATGTAATTAATGTAATCAAACAAACAACCAACTTAGTTTAGATGGGCTTACAATTATATTTATCAAATTTAGCCTTTATATTTGCCTAACCTAGAAATTAGTTAGTAAGTTGTTTTGACCCTTTGGTTATAGATTTTTCGATGTCATACTTAGGGCAGGAATAAAAATCACAAATTATAAGGAAAGTCTAAGTGTAGAGTTATGGTGCAACATTAATAAGACATGTAATTTCATGTTAAATATCATAACATAAGATGTTTACTGATTAAAAATTAATTATAAATAATCTAGTGATACTGAATATTAAAACTTGGAACTTTCTTTGATTAGAAGATTCAGTAAAACTATAACTAAAGTTTATTTAGCTAATATTTCATCAAAGACAATGGATACAAATGATATGCCAAAAACCTATCTTGGAGACCATATCAACAACACAATCTCTTCACATATATGTTAAAATATAATGGGATTTTCCAAATCATAACATAATGTTCGTATCTTTAACCAAATCACAACACAATGCTCAAATACTTAATTAAATTAACACAAACACGATTCATTTCTAGTAGATTCACCATCATCAACTTGCGATTTTCTTAGAGTTGATTTTTTTGTCCTTAATTTCAACCTCCTCTTGTTTTAAGTTGTCATTTATTTATTTGTATTAGTAGTTGTACTTTGAGCAGCTTAAGTTAGTTCAGATACTAGAAATTGATTTCCACCCATTTATAAAACATCATAAACAGAAAGTAAATTATCATCACTTCAGATTAATTAACAAATAACCAATCATAAAATTGTAATTAAGTGACGAACTGTAAAATATGTGTCCTACTAACTTCTCTAAGTATTACTCCATATCTTTAAGTAGCCTGTATATGTATATGTATATGTATATGTATCAATATTTATAATTTTTGTAAATTTGAGGGAAAATAAGAAATAAAAGTGAATAGTCACTACCCATCTTTTCTCCTTTCTTAGGATAGACGTGCAATGTTTTATACTATAGATACTAATTGTTTAGCTTTTCTTCTTGTATTGCTATCAATATTGGATGTAGGTACTTGATTTTTAAGTGATCTTCCTTGCTTTTAGTGCATTATATATAATTTGTAATGAATAATCATACATTTAAAGAACATTTGAAATAAACGCAATTATAAATAAGTATACAATTTCCTTAACAATTTTATATTTATCTCAAAGGTTGGTATTTATTTTTGCGTCCTCCTTATTGTCACTAACTCCATAACAATGTTGACATTTAATAAGTACTCCTATTTTGCTTAATTTGTTCAGACTCCGTAGTTCTTCATCTTTATCCCTTATTCTAGTATTTTTAGCCTTCTTGGCATCTTCTTGATTAAATAAGGTAATATATGTTGCATGCTTTTAGTTTGTAGCCAAAATTTTAGACTGTTAATAGGTTTTGTGACTTCCTTATGACTTTTCAAATAACATTCACTCTTAAAATATTGACTCATATATGCACTGATATCCTCCCTCTAAATGAGAATGCAAGTAAGTGCATCCTTATATAAGATTTGTATTAAATCTCAAAGTCCATAATGACATGTTCTTGCCTGTAAATCAACAATGAACTTATTGCAAAATGCATGACTTCGAACTTTAAACTTATGTTTTTCTTGGTGATATAGTACCTTGCTTCCCATTGTGCAATCTCCATTACAAGAAAATTAAAAATTACCGACAGAATAAATTTCGTAGTAAATTAGCAACAAAAATTGAGTTTTGTTAGAAAACTTGTCGGGGAAAATTGTATATTGCGAAGGAAAAAAAATTCCATCGGTAGATGTGGAGGGAATTTGTCGGTGCAATTTTTTTGACAGAATTTAGCTACGGAATAGTAAAGATCGTTGTAAAAATAAGCGGCAATAGTTGACGGCAAAAATAAGCGTCAGAGTTTACCGACAGAAGAAGTGTCTATCGGTGATATACCAACGAAAACATCGTTCCTTCGCTATATGAAAACAACTTTGTTTACATTTAAAGTTAAACGACGTCGTTTCATCTATAGATCAATTTTAGACATAGAATAGCTAGAATTGGTTACACAAATTAACAATTTGATTTGGATCAACATCCTGATCAAATGTTTTTGTACAACTTATTTTATTTTTAAATACACCAAACTAATGAACTAAGAATGAAATCAAGAATGCATTCTTAGAACACTAAGATTGCACCAATTTGAATAGATGCACCAAATTAGATTTTTATATCACCGCCACACGAAATTGATCAAATAAGCCTATGAAACAATTATTATATAAAAAGTATAATAACTTGGCCTAAAAGGTACTACATAAAGAATTGAGGAAAGAAGGAACCTATTATAAGAAGGAAATATAGAAAAACTCCAAACAAGAAGATGAAATTAATTGATTTGATTGAAATTTTAGAAACAAGAAAAAAGCATTCAATATTTAAAAAAGGAGACACATGGGAAAAAATTATCAAGAATAAAATAGAATAGAAAGTAAAAGACATAAAAGAAAAGGATAACCAAACATTATTTAAGTCAAACTTTTATACCAACTAATTTGGCCCATCGAGGAATAAAACCTAAAGAAACCAAATTTTTTTTGAAATATTACTAAAAAAGCTAAAGCATATTTTTAATAAATTGATCTATTGATTATAAAAAATAAGGAACCAAATGTATAAAGTATTTTGAATGCTACAAAGAAGGAATTATTTAAGAAGTTCTAAAGTTCAATAAGAACAAGAGATAAAATACTAATAACTCTCAATATATGTAACCCAAATATGTCTTTATTATTTAGAAACATCCACTTTAATATAAAAAATATAATAGATATCATAATTACAAGTGCAACAAGCATTTCTACTTAAATTAAAAATAATAAGTACTATTACTAGTTGAATTGGAACTCTAGTAGTCCTTATTCAAGTAAAAACTAATTGTTAGTTCTACTTTTACTAGGATTCTAGTAGAATAATTTAAGAATCTCTGAATTTGATTTCAATTCATATTCCTAATTTCACAAAGGAAGTATCATCTTTAGAGCCTTTTTATGATCAAATTAGGATTTAAAACCATAGCAAGTCCTTTTCCAAATATGAAACTAGAATAACTACAAAATTATATTAATATGTTAAGAAAAAATTATTATAATAAAATAAAGATCAAAATAATAAATAAGTAATGACCTACAAAATTAGCCCTAATATAATAGGCTTATGTATAGCTTGGATCATATTAACTACTATTTGGTCTTCCTTTGGGTCTAGTAAGCTTTCCAAACTTGTCTTTGATGTACTCTTTGAAACTTAATTTGCATATATGTCTTAAATTAACCTATTCAAAAAAAATTTAATCTTCTTGCTCCTAAATCTTATAACTAGTCTATTAAGTATAACAAGTGACCTTTTTATCAGTATATCCAAGGTTCCCATAAAAATGACATATCATGTGACCTATTATATCTATATTTATAACAAATAATGTGGGTGCAACTGAAAATCCTTACACCCAAATGGTTTATGATGGAGTTGATTATACCTTTCAGGAAAATATAGAAAATCTTGAAAAAAAAAACATACTAAAATCAGCTGACCAAGAATTATGGCCAAATTGTGAGACTATAACTCAATTATCTTCAATTCCTCAAATATTGAACATAAAATATGAAGGACATATTTTTAATCGAAGTTTGGATAAACTTCTTGCTTGGTATAATGAATTATTGCCTCCTGATTATACAATGATTGATAATTTTTACAATATGAAGAAACATATTAGGGGTTTTGGTTTGCCAGTTGAAAAAATTTATTGTTGCAATTTTGGATGTATGTTGTTTTGGAGATATGATGTGGCATTACAAGAGTGTAAATTTTATATTCAATATATTTTTAAACCTAGAAAGTATTATGTGAAACAGAAATTAGTACCTTGAAAGCAAATGTGTTATTTCCTGCTAACTCCGAGACTCCAAAGACTATATGTTTCTGATATTTCTGCATCTTACATGAGATGGCATGATGAACATGAATAAGATAGAATAATGAGTCATCCATTAGATGCACTCGTATAGAAATATTTTGATAACACCCATTTTGAGTTTACAGCTTAAAGTCAAAATGTTAGGTTGAGATTGTAGACAAACAGATTCCAACCTTTTGGTCAATTCGGCCAACAATATTCATCATGACCAATCATAATTACTCCTTATAATTTGCCTATATGGATGTGTATGAATAAGGTATATATGTTCTTGACAGTAATTGTGCCAAGACTTATGAATCATAAGCATAAAATTGATGTATTCTTACAACCATTGGTATCTGAATTGTATCATCTTTGGGAATTTGGTGTAGAGACATGTGATGTGTCTCTTAAACAAATTTTTTTTACGATAACAACTTTGATATAGGCTATTAGTTATTTCTCTGCATATGCTATGTTGCTTAAATGGAGCACAGTAAGGAAATTGGCTTGTCTTTACTATAGCAATGATTCTAATGCTTTTTTATCTTCTAACAGGGCTAAAATACCTTAGTTTGACAGTTACAGGAAATTTCTTCCTCCAGATCATCCATTTAGATGCAATAAACAAAAGTTCATTAAGAATAGGATGTTACAAACATTTTCCCAGTCATAAAGCTAGTCATATTCCAAGAGATTGATGAATTTGTGTTGCTAAAAGTTACATAACTTGAATATACTGTTATATATTGAATTTATATTGTTCTATTACTAGAATATTCAATAAAATATAAATTTCAAGTTAAAAATATGCCACCAAAGAGAAAACAGGATATGATTCAGCTAAGGTTCAGGATACCACAGTTTGGAGTCAGTTACTTTCTAGGTGAAGCATCATATTTTACAGCTGATACAGAATTAGGTGTTGTACGTCCAACTACTACACATCTAGATGAGGCATCACCTTATGTATCTGCTGCTACACCATCCAGTATCCCTGCTCCACCATCCACCACCCTTATATTGATAGAGATATCATAGGTAAATGTTGTAGATGAAGGAGGCGACCTCCAGCTTGGAGCTAAGGGAGTTGATGGAAGAACTTACATCACAATTGTCAACAATTTGTAAGTAAAATTTTAAAAATCTTGTTATGCATGATAACACCATAGGTTTATACTAAATTTATAGGTTTTAATTTGAAAATGATCTAAAATAACTTATATATTAGGTTGGTTCTATCTGGAACGTGCTCGAGAAATATGTCATCCAAGTTTGAAGAAAAGATAGATCTTGAGGGTTATATATGGAAGAATGTCTCTCAGGAGACAAAGGATTTTTATTATCAGAAGTTTTAGGTACACAAAATATATTCTTTAATCTTTTTTATTTAATTTAATTGTATACTTTAATTATATAAATATTATCGTTCATAAGTACTTATAGTTTGTTTTTCTTTTTTTTTCAAAAAGAACTTTTTTGGGATTCAAAATTTGATGTTGTAATTTATAATGTATGGGATAGGCGAACTTTTATATGTTTTAGAGACTTTCTTGGTTCAATACACAGGAATGGTGTATGACCATCATATATATCTGAAGAAATATGAAGTCATTAGCAGTAGTATTGGGCATCACCTGAGGCAATGTCCACTTTAGAGTGTAATTCTGCAAACAAACGTGGAGGACCGGAGGGAGAGAGTCTACCCATATACACTGAAGGATCTATGACCCACCAGGAGCATATAGAAAAACTTATAAGTATAAAAACTTTACACTTATATTCTGATTTTTGTACTTTGATGTATAAAATTTGGTTTCCATGTAATTTGACGTATAAAATTTAAAATAAAATTATATGTGTATTATGGGGAATAATAATGTTATAAATATTTGGTGCCATTAATGGTTGTGTTGTTGAGTTATTTTTTTTTCTAACAAAGGGTAAATATCATAAAAATAGAGAAAATTCTACCAAAATTTTTGTAAATTATAGTTCACTTAAACAATTTATTCTAATACAACAAAAGTCTATGAGCAAAAAGCCTACACCACGTTAGCTCTTTTTGCACACTCACATCAAGAAACATGATGATGTGACCTTCGTCAACACCCGATGCAGGCAACTTCATGTATGTAAAATCTATACTTTAATATTAACTGTTTTAAATTATCACTTATTATCACTAACAATTATAATGATAGGACCAAATACAAGGAAACATTGAACAACAATCTCAGAACTCTGAAACTGTTGAAGAGAGTCAGGCATATCTTGATGCAATGGGTGGTAGGGACCGCTGTGGAAGGATTTTCAGCTGAGGTTTTTTTGCAACATATGTTATTTGCAATCCTCCACATCCATTACAACTACATCTAATTAGAGATCCGCATCAAATGAAAGAGTCCTTTAGCTTAAGAGTACAGTAGAGAGAATGGCAACTTAGTTGCAACAGTCGATGGAGTATATAACTCAACTTTGTAATAAGATGGATCAATTGAAGGGGAGGGACAGTACCTCATCAAAGCAGTCAGAGCATCCGCCTTCACCACCTGCATAACTTAGATAAATAAGTAAATGTATTCGATGTTTTACTACTCTTAAGTTTTTGTATAAATTCTTAAATTATTGTTATTTTCAAGATACTTATTCATGTACATTATAATTTTTTTATTATATTACTAATCAGAATAGTGTTTACTTTATGTTTATCAATCAATGTTATATTATATTATTTACATAAATTAAATATACAAAAAATCATTAGATTATCAACAGAAAACTGGGGTAGGAAGTGAGAAATGGCAGGAAATTTTTTGACGGAACTACAATATTTCGTTGCTATTTAGCGACAGAGTGATATATTCCATCGGTAAATAGGTAAATGAATGGAATATATTATTCCGTCGTTAGTTACCAACGGAATAATATATTTCGTTGATAAAAATTTAGCAATGAATAATATTTTCCGTGTTAAATTTTACGACGGAATGTTGTATATCCGTTTGTAAATTTAGTGATAGACCTGCAATTTATAGTTAGTAAATTCACCGACGAAGTATTGTGTTTTAGTAGAAAATTTACCGACGAAAATACAAAGTTTCGTCGCTAAATTTACCGATGGAAATACAAAGTTCTGTCACTAAAGTTACTGAGGGATATATAAAATTCTGTTGCTAAATTTGTGATAGATTCCTTATATCCATCGCCAAAATTTACTTACGGCAGTTGTATTTTCGTCGCTAAAGTTATTGATGGATATATAAAATTCTGTTACTAAATTTGAGACAGATTCCTTATATCTGTCGCTAAAATTTACTTATGGTAGTTTCTCCGACAACTCTGTCCTTCAGTAATTTCCATCGCCAAATTTGTTTTTCGACGAAAAATATTTATTTTTTGTCGGTAATTTCCATCGCTAAAACCTATTTTCCTTGCAGTGCTCTATCTTCCTCCTCACCCTTAGACATATATCCTTATTGGATTTGATCATCATATTCCTTGTTTCTTGAATTATAGTCATTAAACTAACTTGAATATCCTCTAACATATTGATCTAGCTTTAAAAATAATTCCATTAAATGTCTCTAATATGTTATTTGAAATAATTTCTCACTTTGGTCTTATGCTCATAAATGCTTTCATAAAAGTCTCAGGATTCCTCACTTTACAATCATTGTATGCCTTATTTGACATATTCTTAAATTGCTCCATTATCTCATCAAATTCCACTTCTATAGTGCAATTCACTACTTACAAAAATAAACTCCTATATATGTGGCCTTTATGTACTTTAGATCAATTTACTTATATATGTTGATTACATTGTTTATGCTCAACTTTTAGGAAGAGATTCTTCTATGCATCCACTAAACCCTAATAAAAAAAGAATGGACAAAACAATATAAGTATAAGAATTTAAATGATATAGAATTAAATAGTATGAATATTTGAATGTTCACCTTTTGTTGATCGTTTATAAAGGTCTATGCATCCCCACTTATGTTTAAATCTTCACTAAGGAGATTTAAAAACTAATGCCGAGATTAGTAGTTCTCTCCTATAACCACATTGCAATACATAGAGTACATCTGATTGTTTCAATCACACTTAACTGTAGCTACAATGCACCTTCAAAAAATGTCTTAAAAAACATTCATCTAGCTTAATTATTTTTCTACAACTACCACAAAAAACCATACTTTAATGCACTAAATCCCATATAAAACCTCTTAAATATTGGTTTTCTGGACTTCTCATCAAGTTTCGTTTAGATAATGAATTTCCTTTCTTTATCGACCAGTTGCAATTATTGTACATAAGACCATAATTTTCATAATTACCTTTTATATATCCTCGTAACATCACAATACCTTTCTATTTAGCCCTATAAAATTAGGATTTAGTCACCAATAATGCAGACCTCCTCTGGAGTTCATCTATCATCTCACTGGTTGGCCAATTCGAGCTCCTTCTAAACCTGTGTAAGAATTCATTCAATATCCATTTCATAATAACTTGCTTATTTCTTTGCACTTTTTTTGCAACTGTGCTTATTTTCTAATATCCTCACTATGAAGGTTTTCTCATTTATAATCTAACTAGTATAAACCTAAATGGAAATTATGGCTCACAAATAACCTTCATTCTTATACCAGATCTTAATATTGAAATATCACATCTATTTATCATTGTATAATTTCTAATTGCTTCCTTAAATGAAACCTTGTCCTTAAAGATCATGTTAATTTCAAACTAAAATCCTATCATATCCACTTTTAGATTAAACACAACACATTTATTCCTTGTGACGTGTATCTCACACCTACCATCATCCTTATGAATTGGTGATTGAACTTCAGCATCACTATCCTCATATTCACTACACCAACTATGTGAACTCCTTGCTTCTCTTTGAATAAGTTCACTCTTTCTGTTACATCTAAATTTATAAAAAACATAGTCCCATTTAAACCTACTACACACCTTCTTCCCACATTTCTTCTCATTTGGTCATAAAGTAATATATTCTGCATCATTAGTTGCATAAATTTCATCATCCCCTATATCACCTTTAGATTCACTCACCTTCATGATAATAAATGTAAAGCCCAATATATATCCTGTTGGACCCCGAACTTTTCTTGGAAGTTAGAATTATTAAATGAAATTAAATAAGAAATTGGTGGCGATTTATTCATGTGCAAAGCAAAGGAAAATTTTTGAATTTGAAATGATATACAAGATTAAGGTAGTGAATGTAGTAAGTTGATGAAGAGTGAATAATTAATTTTGGTTTTTGATGATTATGAGATTTTTGAGTAAAATTGTATGTTTAAGGGTATTATGAAATTTATGATGAACAAGTTGGTAGAAATGGAGTGGAAATGACTAGAATAAAAAGTTGAAATGTTATTTTTGTTTTTGAAACTTTGAAGTCTGAAAATTTTGGGAATGAATAGTATGAGAGAGTCGAAATTTTGACCTAAACTTGCATAAATTTTCTAGGTTGATCTAGGTGGAATTAGCTAAAATTGTCTTCATAAAAGTTGTAGTTTATCTTTCCAGCTTTCTAACACTATAAAGTATGACATTTTTTGATATCGGGGCTGGAAGTTATGATCATTTGAAGTTTAGATATTGTTTAGGGTGAACTTTCGGGACAACCACTTTGATTGAAATTTTGACCCTTATAGAGGTAGAAATTGTTCTTAGAGTCTTCATAAAAGTTGTAGAATATCTTTTTATCTTTTTGTTGATATAAAGTATAAAGTTTTTGGACAATGGAGTAGAAAGATATAATTTTTAGAACTTCTGATGTTGTTTAGGATGAAATTGTCGGATAGCCACTTTGTCGTGGACTTTTGACCCTTTTAGAGACCGAAATTGTTTTCTTTGTCAGTGATACCAAGTTATGAATTTTGGAAGTTAGGATTTCGAAAAGAGAGGACTCAGGAGGTAGGCCTCCTTCGCTAGTGCGACGCGTCACGAGGGCGAACGCGGCGCGGCAGGGTCATTTTTTCTGACCCGACCTCTCTCCACTCTTTTGGTCATAACTTTTTCATCCGACCTTCGATTGACCTAATTTTTAAAGTGTTGGATTCTTAAGACATTCCTTTACATCTCCAAAAAAATTTACAGCTTTTGGTATTAATTTTAAAAATATGGATTGAATCAAAGTGAGAGGATCAGTTGAAAAAGTCTGAACATGCTTCAGTATTTTGGTGATATCTTGATCTGTAGAGATCCCAATGAGGTGATTCTTATTCCTAATTAAACTAGAGACATGAAGCTACAAGTTATCTGAAGGAATCAAATTTCAATTAAGTTCTTAAGACTTCTAATTTTTGGAGTGAATTTGGGTTTAGTATGCAGTCTCGGTTTAGTAACAGTCCGAAAGTGTTTGGGCCATAACTTTTAAATTATTGAACCAAATTAAATGATTGTGGTTTCATTGGAAAATTGAGACAATGAGGAATATTTCTCTAGAAGGAAGTGTTAACAAATTCCTTCAATTTGATGATTAGAAAAAGGTCTTGTTTTTGGAAGAAGTTAAGCATGACTAAATGAATTTTGAGG
>JANZLX010000213.1:34469841-34483579 GCA_025531955.1 Erythroxylum orinocense
ATATATTTTTACGTTTTCTATTTTAATTTATAGATTAATTTCATAAAATAATATTATCAATTAATTTCACAGGGCATCATTGCTGCGCATTTGCGCAGTATTTTTCTGCTAGTATTATGTACCATCAAGTCTCGTACATGGATGTAAGACATTTTTTACTGACAATAAATATTTGTTCTTTATAGTTACATGCAGAGAAGTGGAGCAAACGACCAGATACTCTGTTTGTGTCAATTAATTTTTACTAAAATTAAATAACACAGAATTGAAATATCATAAACGTCACAGATGATTTCATATGAAATTAGAGATGCAGCGAGAAACTATGAATGACATCAAGACAACTTGTTAATCACCATAAGTTATTATTAAGAAATTAAGGCATGGTTCAGTCCCAAATGTAAAAATAATAATAACGAATTCTTTTTGTTTAATTTCTTAAAAGTTCAAGAATACTTAAATTATATAATATGAATAATACATCAAATATAATAAAATATTAATCATAATTCATGCTTTATTATAAATTTTATTCATTTTCTCTTAATTATTTTAAAATTAGCTCATTGCAATCAATTTAACAACTGTGATTGCAACAACTCATGATTGATCTTTAACACTATCCGCATGTATGTGTTGAAAGACTTCCACAATGGTAGAGAGAGTATCAAGTAAGAAGTGTTAGTTCCTTTAAAAACTAAGCCTAATTATAAATTGTTTGGACTTTTTAGTAGTTTAACTAAAATAAAATTATAATTTCAATTAAATTTTAGTTAGAATATAACTAATTTTGATTAAATATTAATTGGATTCAACTGAGATTTAATATCTCATATTGATTCTTATTTATTAAATACCTCATATTTAATCTTCAAGTTTTCTAAACTTTATTATCAAGTTAAAACTTGATTAAATTATCTTTTTTCTCTCATTAACCGTTCTTGCTGTGTGAATTATTAGATCCTTAATATATTGATAATATATAAAAATTATAACCATTAAATCATATTTAAAATTAGATAAATTAAACTCTTTTAATTTTTCTTTAATTCTCTAATTAAATAATTTATATCAATAAATTAATATTGATGTTTATGACTATCTAAATATTAAGAATGTTAAAGTGATTTTAATTAAACTTTTGTGCATAATTTCATATAATTCAATTATTCTATCATACAATGTTTCAATTATATATAGAGCACAAAATTATGTCTACTTAATTTGAGTTTAACTATGTTTGTTCTCCACCATTAGTAATCGATGTTATTAATTACAAATGAAAACTACTTTCAAAATATCATTCCACCCTGACCAAGGATTTCTCGAATCAATACTAATCGAGAATAACCTAACATTCTCCCTAATAACTTAAGATGATGAATCCTATATTGATCACTTAACTATCTCTCTATATATAATTCATTTTATATTAAATGACTACCATTAATCTATTCTTAACAAAGATAGATCATAAGTAGTACTAAAACAAATCAATTCTTTTATAAGATACTTTGAAGATATCAAATCAAAAGATCACCTATATAATCATTACACTTTGAAGATATCAAATCAAAAGATCACTTATATAATCAAATCAAAAGACCACTTATATAATCATTACAATCATACTTTAATCTATAAGATTACTTACTTCATTCATAAGGAAGAAATGTAATGTGTTCTAGTCTTTTATGGTTTATTAATGTCCAACCTCAATAGAATATTGACTAAAAATAATTTAGAGATAAAACATAAATACAATATGAATCTCATAATTATAATTTCATTATAATTTTTTATAATGTATATTTATCTTATGAACTTTATCTTATATAATAATCAATTAAACAAAAATGCACAAGATAAATAATGCTTTTAAGTAATTATGTCACTAAACTACAACTAGCTAATTAACTGTAGAACATAAACAAGTAGTCATATGGTACCTTTAGTAAAAGTGTTTAAGAGAAATATGTGATCAACTAGGTGTTAAAGAGATGACGAAGGAATCAAACCATTACTTGGATCTACCAATTAAGAATAAGAAAAAAAATTTTACTTATATTCGGGATAAGGTATGCTAACTTCTATAAAGATAGAATAAGAAGTGTCTCTCACTTATGAGTAAAAAGATATTACTTAAAATAATTGCCCAAACAATGTTAAGTAATATCATGAAACATATACTTATTTCCAATGGAGTTAAGTGTGGTAATTGGTTAAAATGAGGTAACTAGTGTTAAAGAAGAAGTACAACAACATGGGCTTTAGAGCAATTCATTATTTTAATCTAGCATTGTTGTGGAAGTAAGAGTGGAGATTAATCAACCATCATGATTCCTTAGTGGCAAAAGTTTTCAACACTAAATATTATTTGAACTCTAATTTTTTAGGGCAAAGATGGGAAGTAAACCAAGCTATGTTTAGAGAAGTTTGCCCATGGCTCAAAGTGTGATTCAAGCCTCAGCCTAAGTTTGTGCCTAATATAACCCAAAACCCTACTATTGGAATCCTTTTATTCCATTAAATAAAAAACTAACGTATCAAAATATTATACAAATTAGTGGTATCAATTGGTAATAAAAGCCTTAACTCTACTAAAAAAACTGATCTAGATGAGTTGTGGAGGGAGAAAATGGTATGGATGAGTTAAGCATTAATGACCAAGTTGGCAAAGATGGCTAAGTACACTATGCTTCTTACGGCTATGATGGTTGCCCTCGTGTACACTCTACCTAATTATGCTTCTTTATCTTCTAAAAAACCATTAATCTTCTAAGCAAATTCTTCCTTCAGGTTCATTTTATTTTACTTATGAATACCTTTACTACTAAAATTATTGCATGTTTACCTTGATATCTCAATCTAAGATTCATTGTAAAAAATGGCGTTTCTCAAACTTTGAGTCTTAAATTGGGCATTTTCTTTCTTTATTTTACTTGCTTACAACTATTGTCACTATCATTATAATCGATGGAAGCCTTTTGGGGTGTGATACTTTACCCTTCCCATGACTCTTATTTTCTCTTACATGTCCATTTCTTCATATATTTTTCATTATCTACTAGGTATAGGCATCTTTTTCTTGCACTCCTTGCTTGTGCTCTGTCTCTTTTGAGGGTTTAAAAGACAACATTGATCTTCTTAAGGTGATCAAGCTTAGGATCTGAGTTGAATGAATAACAAAATCAAGTTGAATTGAAACCATAGGTGACTTGAGCCCATTCTAACCTATTTCCAGCCCTCCTATATATAGAACTAAACCAAAAATCAATGTGAATTCATTAATGACTTTCTCTTTGGCAATAGAGTGTTAGGAAATTAAGGGCCTAAATTTTCGTAGAGAGAATACTATATATATTTCTTAAAATGGTTAAAACTATTCACAATTTTCCCCTAACCCGATAGTGAAGTTATTCTTTCCAAAAATACTTCTTATGCCAATTTATGAAGACATAATGATGATATGATGGGGAATTTGAAAAAATAGAACATGTTTTTATATAAAGGGAGAAACAAATAGATTACAAACATGGTATATCATGTAAAAGATTTCCTTAACCCATGGAAATAGGTGAGAAGGAAGTGTAAAGGCTCAAACCAAACTTAAGCAGAAGATTGAAGTAGTTTATACTGGAGTAAGCTAGAGAAAGCAGTAGTTAAACCCAAATATAAATTTTACTTATTTCCCGTACAGAGAAAAGTTTGGAGTGGAATTTATTATCCAAAAACATAAGGAATAACTAATAGTAGCTAAAATAATTGTTTCAATATTAATTATTAACTTATCATAATATAGACAACTAGGACTAGAAAAGTATTGCGATAAATAAAACAATTTGGTTTATTTAAAGTAGTGGTTAAAATAAATGCACTTTTGTCAACCAAAGTTTTGACAAGAATAGTACAGATTCATCAATGATAGAACTAATAGTTGAAACTGTTTATAGTTATATAAAAAAGTTAGAAACCATCAATTTTTAATGTAAGAATAGGACTGCGTTATTCATATCCTAGTTAAGGCAACAATTTCTTTTGCTAGTTCTATGGTTTTGGAGTGTTTTTGCTTAAATTCTTTAAAGTGTTACATACATTAAACCTCTTTTTTATTTGCTTTTTTTACAATGTATCCCCTTAATTTTAAAAATTATCAATAGCTTCTTTATAGTCTTAGTTTTATAATATTCATCAGCCCAACGATCAAGTTCCATTAGAAAACCTAATGAAAAACTCCAAAATGGCATATTGTTTTGCTACATGGCATTACATACGGTAAGTAAGTGCCACGTAACAAACATTGATGTGTTGCCTTAGGCAGTGTCATTTTTGTAATCCATGTGATGTCGTTTGAGAAAATATTTTATAGAAATAAAGATAAAGTCATCTTATTGTAGTAATATGAAGTCACATTAGAGAGCAATCAAAATCGGAGTCGTAATGGAGATTACAAAACATTGGTAGTCAATTGGATAACATAACCATTATTGTTGAAAAATCTACATCCAGGTAAAAAGTTGTAATGGAGATAAGGGTTTGAGTTTAAGTTTGGCATATATGATTTTTTAGATTTTAATTATAGTTCTAATTTGGGAATTAAAATTAGATTTATAAGTACATTGACAAACTCAGATTTTAGGGACTAACGTTATATGTTTAAAGGCTTTTTAGGTTATATTTTCTATTATCTCTTTGTTTTTAGTGTTTATTATTTTATTATCTATGTATTTCTGTTAAATATTTTTCCTTTTTTCTCTATTTCACTTGTGTTTCTCAATAGAAACATGTGTAATCATTCCATAAATGATTGAGATTTTGGATGGGAATAATTGAGACAAATAGTCACTCTCATAATCAGTTGTACATAACTAAGTAGATTCATGCTTAATATATTTAGACCCAAATGAGAATATAGCAGGTTTAAATGAAGTTGTCATATACGTTTTAATGGGAAGGCATTGAAAAGTAGAATTCACACACAAGGTGTTACAAAATTAAATTCACAGGAAAGTTTAAAAAAACGAGGCAAACCATAGGACATTACACAGATTATGCTCATCAAGGCACATGGAAGCTTACGGCTCAAACCGTGTCGTCATTCGATCTTTGATCTTGTGAATCTTATCGGCATTCTAATCACATGGTCACAAGAAACTCAACATTGGATGGTTATTAATTTTTCAAACGAACATTGGATGGTTATTAGAATTCAAATTGGACTCTACAACGATTCTCAACAAATAAAAATTATCATTTCGATTTGGATTTAGGTCATCTGCACTGAAACCATACCTACATAAGAAGATTTATGTACAAATAGAAGTAATGATTAGGCTGTAGCCATTGAAGATTTATATACAGGTAATGATCAGGCTGTAGCCATTGACGTGAAGATAACTACGAATGTCAAATATTGGAGCCCATCCTGAATCTTGGCCACAGCCGTGGTTCGATCAGCTCTCAGGTTTTCAGATAAGGCCTTGGCTTTTTCCTCTATTGATGCCTGGGCCTGAGGAAGTTCTTTGAGGGATTCAGCCGTGGCACCCTTGAGAGCAGCTGCATAGGCTTCAGCTACATCAGATATGGCTGATAACACACAAAAAACAAGCTATCACTTTCTTTATCTCCATGCATATGGAAATAGAGAAATTTCCGAGGACGTGGCAATAGCACAACACAGGATATACAGGAGCAATATCAACACTTCGTGCATGCAACAAAAGACTTTGACCCAAAATCAGTTGCATCTTGTAATGAAATGAAAATACTAAAAAGCCAATAAGAACCTGTTATAAAGCTGTTGGAAACTGCTTCCACATATCCTGTTATAGATTGTGCCTTTGTACGGATTATCTTAGCCTTTTCAAAAGAATCTTCAGGCCAGTCAATATTTACTATGTCCCAGTCACCATCTTCTTCCTGAATTTTGTTAGCACTAGATATGATGGACTTACCGAGCATCAAAAGTCGTGTAACTGCAGAGCAGCACATTTCTGAGATCCTCTGCATATACACTCATCCATCTCAATAAGAACACAGTAAAGAAAAAGACACACAAATTTTAAGAAACAAAAAAAGATAAAAGTGATAGAACATATATACATGAACTCCCTCTGAATGAAGGGTTTCTAGCTTGCCAGCAGTCCTTTGAATTACGTCATTAATGTTTGGTCCCGCTAAGGCACTAGTGAACCTGCAAAATGATAGTAAAGGGTTTAAGTGAATCAGAAAACACAACCAGAAGTGCATAAGAGCAGTCATACTTTATCAACCTAAGTTGACGGCTTTCAACACTGGAATCACCAGTTCGGTCAGATCACATTCTACCCAAAATGCATAGTCCAACATATCATAGCAGGAAACAAAAGTAAAAATGGGTATGCAAGGTCATGCAATATCCACAGGAATTGAA
Source organism: Erythroxylum orinocense (assembly GCA_025531955.1). Taxonomy (NCBI): domain Eukaryota; kingdom Viridiplantae; phylum Streptophyta; class Magnoliopsida; order Malpighiales; family Erythroxylaceae; genus Erythroxylum; species Erythroxylum orinocense. Next base: position 34,476,254 of record JANZLX010000213.1, read on the forward strand.
ATTGAAAAAGGAAAAGATCAAAGCCAGGAAAAGACAAACTTTAATTGCATGAAATAAACAAGTCTTAATATTTCAGCCTATGCAGTTGATGCAGCAAAAGAAGGAAAAAAAAAATGCTAAAAGAAGCCGGAAAAAAGAAAAATATGCCAAAACTAATCCAGAACATGTTATTAATCAAAACAAATTTTTACATAGTGACGTGTAGAGATTGCTTACCCTGCTGTCATGTCAGCGGCCAAAACTAATCCAAAACATGTTATTAATCAAAACAAATTTTTAAATAGTGACGTGTAGAGATTGCTTACCCTGCTGTCATGTCAGCAGCCTTGCTCACACTAGCATCATGCAGAGTTTTCACTTCATCACTACTTCCTTCAGCTCCCATCTCAATTGTCTTTCCTTTATCGAACTCTGCATCTTTTAAATCCATTTCACCACAACTAAAAATTTGTTGAATAAGTTTAAGCTTTCCATCATATGCAGACTTCTGATCCATTGGTAATTTAGCTTTTCTTCGGTTAAATAACAAGGCATAGTGGTTTGACAATGCCTCTAACTCCTGAATACATTAAGATTCAGAATTTCAATACTAACTATCATTTCCAGAAGTAGATTTCAAAGAAAAAAGGAGCATAAAATGACCTCCAGTTGTTCAGGACCTCCATATATATAGAAACACCTATCAAATGTCACATCCTCAAGCAGTTGATCTTCATCAACATCGTTTGCAGAGCCTATAGAAATTCTCTCAACTTCAATGCCAGTCTCAGTGATCAGTAAATCCATGGTCTCCTTGCCTACATACTCAAGCACTTGCATGCCCTTTGTTGTAAAAGCTTTTCCTTTCTACAATATGAAAACAACAATAAGAAAGGATTATAGCATTGACATACAAACTTTTTAGTTCCAAACCAACCTCCAGTATAGATGGCGCAACAGAACCAGTCGCTCCTGGTAGACCACCATGCTGAATTGATTCCGAGAGATTGGCAGCAGAATGCTCAAGCCTAGAGATAGTTAAAGAAAGAAAAGACAGCACATATGAGGAAACAGAAGCGAAAAATACTTGCAACAGTCTGCTACTGTGATATATTCCCTCTTCCCTTCACATCCCTAGTATATGGCATCAAAGAACACATGAACCTTCACACTATACATCAAATTTTCTCATTACTGACTTCCAGCATGCCTTAAAGATGTGAAGGCACGGTAAGTTTAATGAGATGATATTCTATATGTTTATGGACAACAGAGCCTTCAAGAATGAGTAATAATGCTTGTCATTCCACACAGTGATATATCCACATCTTATATAAACAACCAGCATGTCTAGGAAGCAATATAGCTACAAGGGAAATTGAAAAAACTTCCAAATCCTAATCCATCATGTTAAAAACTTGATTCAGAAAGTATCAATTCATTAGTATACCAAAAGATAAAATAAATTAAAAGGCGCCATTTGAAAAACTCTTTTCCTTCCACATGATACGACTTATAAGTCTATTCATGGAAAATATGAAACTCAAATTCCTTCAAGGAACTCAGATATTGGCATTAACTATTAACTATTAACTATTAACCATTAACTAGTACCAATTTTCTATTAATCACGTATCCTTTCTGAACAAGGTTTTTTCTATTAAAAAAAAAAGGTGTCCAACTGTAAGCTTACTTTTGAACAAAACTGGAACCCCCTCGCAATGCACTTCCTAAAGCTTGCCATGCTCCTGAAGCGAAATTCTCCACAGAGTGATCAAGAGCCTTCAAACCCTATGAATATGAACACAGAAGTGTTAAGAGTAGTTAAACAATTTCATCATAAAGAAACAGATAACAGAAATTAACAACCAGTGAATGAGGAGCTTAGACTAGTAAAGTTCATTAACAAACAGTATCACAACAGTAATATAATTGTGATATTAAGAGAGCGACTATAAATTGAAAACAGACAAAAGAATGCTAGTACTAGAATGGAGAATACAAGAAAAGTATAGTCGCAGGGAAGATGCGATTGAATTGCAAATGGTGTCATAACACAATAGATCAAATTTGAAATTTTAGCATAAAGACCCGGTAACAGTTCAAAACATCATTGCTATGCAGGCTACAAAAAGAGTCATGTATATTACACTCACAATGGCAATCATAAAAATTCCAAATACAGCCCAGATACTCAAAACATTTCCAGAAAGAAATGTTTCTTATATCATAGAAAAGTTCAGAAAAAGAATAAGTTGAACTTGCCTGGCCAAGGATAGAATCCTCACTTGCTTTCTCCAAGTTATCCAAAGCAGATTTCCGTTTCTTCTCATCCTGATCTCCACTTTCTTCATTGCTTGAAGACTCCTGTCTCTCATCTTCTCCCTTGGAAGATTCTGAATCCTCAGCAATTTGCATATCTGCAATGCTCTTTGCAGCTTTCTCTGCCGCCACAGCTGCCTGTATCCAGGTAGAACGACTAAGCACTAATTCAAACAATTGACAGGCCACACCAGAATGATATTATCAGATGGTGAGCACAAAAAGTTTCTAAAAGTTCCTGTCTTTTCCGAGGAACTATCTTTACAGAATTCTTTTAGTGATTCTACTTCTACCCAAAAAAAAAAAAAAAGGGATAAGCAACTGGTAGCACTAGGTCACCTATAATTTTCAAGCACAAAAGTTCCAAAATTTTTTCACTTTTTTTAATTTGAACATCAGAAATAACCAATATTTTACTAAATGCAGTTCGCCCATCCACTAATCAACGCAATTTTCAAATCTAATTCCATTTCCCAAAAACATGGCACTCAACCAAATGATCAAACGAAATAACCAAAAAACTGAATCCCATTTTCAATCATTTTACTCTAGAACTCCAAGTCAGTCCAACCCAAAAACTAGATCTGACACGAAATCAGCCATACATGTTAAAAATTGAATCTTTATACAGTCGAAGAGATAAAACAAAAACATACACTTCGAGAGATCTCTCCAGCAGCCTTCTGGAAATCGGAAAGAACAGAGAAAGAGGAGAAACCCCAGCCACCCCATCCTCCGCCACTCACCGGTTGTTGCGGTTTCTGCTCGGGCTCTACATTCTGCTCTGTTCTCTGTTGTTCTTGTTGTTGGTGGGTAGTATGGCCTTCAGTTTTAGGTGGGCTGCTGTTCTCTTCCATTTGGTGAGTAGTGATTACAAGTGAGTTCTAAGCAATTTGCAAGAAAGACAGATACGGAGGCTCTGAAAATGGAGCCATTGAGAGGGGCGTCCCAAAATTCTGCAACGTGGAAACGAAGGAAGTTGACTAGATTTCGTTTTGATGAAATTTTCCTTTTGTTTTCTTGTTTATTATTTATTAAATTGGAAAACTTTATTTTAATCAGCTTTTAGAAATATTAATTATAAATATAAAGGAAAGTCGAGAAAGGTCATCGCCGTTTTTTAGAAGATAGGATCTTAATTGAATGAGAATCAAGGGGGAAAATAATTTTTAATTTATTAAAAAATAAAAATAGATTCTGGTTCAGCTAAATTTTATTGGACTGGAATATCATTATTGTGATCTATGACCTTGAGTAATCTTCGACTATGGGTAACCTGCAAAACAAATAAAGACACTTCAGGGGTTGTTTCCCGGAAGGTCCCTCCAACGTTCAAGTCAGTATTTTGATAAAGTTTTTGTTGCTGTAAACAAAGGAGAAACTAGGGCTTTTAGTTCGTGTACCTCTAACATGGCAGGAATAGTACCTTATATATGTTGTAGATTGCCACTAGGTTTAGATCTTTACGTCGATCATTGAGTCTACATGGGACTCTAACATCTGATAGGCCGAGCGGGCTGTGAACATGTGAAGATGGGCTTGGGCCTAGCATATCCGACCCAACCATAAGCCCCCTACTCCTTGAGCCTGAGCTAGGGAAGGGTCGAAGGAGTATATCAGAAATTGCAAGCCTCGTAGATAGCTCGTGTGAGACCCGATCAGATGTTACGACCGAATGGGCATTACGTCTCGATGATCTGATCCAGCAAAAGAAATGGCGAAGACAACCGATCGCCATAACATGCTGTAACAGCATGACGAGTTGATCGGATATAATGGTGAGGTCGGTAGGGCGTGTGTAGAAACAAGACCGATTGATCGGGTGACTAGACTTAAATGAAGCTTAGGCGTGATCATTACTGGTGGCTCGTGTGGTCCGACAGGTTGTCACGTACGTCCTTCTGGCTATTGTACAGCTGTCTGGTGCGTCCTTTCAGTTATCGTGCCATTATAGTTTTCGAACAACCCTAACCTACTTCGGCTTAGATTATGCCACGTGTTCACGATGGTTCCGATGTTCACCACGCGTCAGGTATCTATTTGAACGTCCGCTCCGTTCACCTTCTATAAATACCTATGATTAACAGATCATACGCTTTCTTCACGCTTATTTCGTTCTTCGGTTTTCGCTTTGTTTCCCTTTGTACCTTCTTGCTTTCAGTTCCAGGAGTTTTCTTTCCGCTGTCTTCCAATTTTTGACTTCTATCACCAAACTAGGTACGTCCTTTCTCTCACCCTTCTTCCACACATTTCTTTTTCTTAGTGATGTCGTCAGTTAGTCCTAAAGAGGAAACCGCCGCAAGGGCCTCCCAAACTGTTGGATCATTGGTAGTAGCAGCAGCAGTAGTAGAAGTGCCAGAGGTCGGCGGTAATGAAGGGATAAGTACCTGAAAGGATGGGCAGCTTGTCAAAAATCCTCCGAACGTCCCGTCTACGATGACCGCGGTGGATTTAAACCGTTTGATTATCAAGAACAACATTACCGCGACGTGGGGACCCCGGTTGGTGGCCGCAGGCGAACAGATTTGTAGCAGTCCAGGAGGGTATTTTGCTATTTCAGACAGTGTTTTCTCGATTGGTGGTGCAAAACTCCCTTATGTCCCCATTATTGACGAGGTGTGTCGCACTTACCAACTAAGGCCTAGCCAGATTCCCTCGAACAGTTGGAGGTTTATAAATGGCCTAGCCTTACTGTGCCATCAGTTCGGCTGCACCCCATCGGTTGGCATTTTGTGCCATTTTTTAAGGATGAACCAGAGCTCAAGTACTGGGGCCGGGATCCCTTCTCTCCAATACAGGGATGCATGCTACCGTCCTGCTGGGACGGCCTCGAAGGTCCAGCTGTGAAGGACGAAATACTTCTTCGTGAGGCCTCCTGGGTCCTCTTTCGAAGCCAGGCCGTGGAGATATCCATTGGCTGAGCAGTGGAACGATCTGTCGAGCGTGTTCCTTAGTAGGGAGGAGCAGGAGGTAGTCAGTAGAATAAAGGCGCTCGGTCACTACGACTTTGACCAACTCATTAGGGGGTATAAGGGGGGAGCCTCGGCCGATTCATTTTTGATTTGCCCCCTGCCTCGTATTAGCGGGCTGGGAGAAGAGACCGCTACTTCTGGTCAACACTTCATGATTTTCTTGCTTGCAGTATTTGTAGGTTTTGGTTTCATTATCTAATCCGTTTCCATATTTGTGCAGCCATGGTGAGAGCTAGCGCCTTTTTCTGGTCTTCCGGCGCATCCCAGAGCCAAAGACGGGCTGCTCGACCATCCATTAAGGTCAAAGAGCCAAGTAAGGAGGGGGAGCCTAACTCGGAGGTCGCTCGACCGGGTATTTCCGAGCTGACCATAGTGCCTACTCCGGTGGTAGACGTGGAAGAAGAGAATGAGGAGGCGGGGCCTCTTCTCAAGAGAAGAAGAATTTTTCGGGTGCTTGAACAGCCACCCTGCTCAGCGGGTGCCCCTAGAGGGAAAGAGAAGGAGGCAGAGCACGGTGGAGGTCGTATAGCCCGGTTGGAGAAGGGCAAAGGGAAAGTATGGTCAACGAGCGTCGATAAATGGAAGCCAGCGATTAGGCTAGACAAGACTGCGTCGCTTGGGAATTTTGATGTGTCGCTTTATGTTGCCGAGAACATTATTCCTCCTGCGGACGATGAACTTATAAGTAGGTTGGATAACCAGGAGCTATCAGTTCGTCTCATCCGTCACTGCACAGGGGTGTGGCGTTCGCTTACGTAATGCACTGCCGAGCCAAGGAGCGCGACACTTTGAAAGCCAAGCTTCGGGAACTTTCCAAAGTGAAAGAAGAGCTTTCAGGGATGACGGAGGAGAGAGACCTCACGCGGGCTCAGGTTTCTTCCTTGGAGGAGGAGAAGAAGTTCTTGGAGAACGATAGGGACCTTTGGAAGGCTCGATTCTAGTCGGGGGAGGAGGAGAAAAGCTGGGTGGTTGCGGAAAAGGATGCGTTGGAGGAAAAGTACGGGGCGCTACAACTTGAGAACGTCGAACTGAGGGGTGAGTTGCGCGCCGCCAACTCTAGGGTAATTGTGGAGCGAGAGCTCCAATTCAAGTTTCTTCAGGACTGTCTTGAGGTGGTGCAAGCCTCGACAAGAGCTGAGAATAGGGTGAGGGAGTTGCAAAGCTCAATTAAAAGGGAGAGAATCGCTGCAATCAAGCGATGGAGAGAGCGATATTTAGATGCTGAGTGCCATGAGTATGCTTGCGACCTGATTCTCACCACCCTGCAGAGCTGCCATGGCGTTCATATTCCTGACGGGTCTGACCCTCCTTCTTTCAAGGACTATGCCGAGCCGATGGTTCCCCACAGTCTCGGCCTCTCTTGGAGAGAACTCATGGAGGTGGTCAAGGGAGAACCTCGGAACATTCCGGATGATGAGCTAGATCTCAGTTCAGAGGAGGAAGAGTGATCTCCTCACCCTGATGCTGTTTTGACGACCTCCTCTCCCCCCAATCGAATCGCTGCCCGTTCTCCTCCCCCAGATCCTTCCTCGAGTCTCATGTCAGTCATTGAGGATGCATTATCGACCTCCTCTCTTGCTGACTTAGCTGTTCCTTCTCCCGATCCTGCCTTTGCTATTGTGTCTACCCCTGAAGCTACTCCTTCAGGACCTGTTGCTAGCTCTTCCCCCCTACGGAGGGGTAGTTTCTTTTCCTTTATTTGAATCCCATCTGGTCGGGCTTGTGACCAGAAAAAACATAAATAAAAATGTTATCGTTGGCTTCGTCCTTTACCTTGCCGATTTTATAAACAAAAACTTTAAATTTTTACGTGCTTCCCATAAGTCATATAGCTCGTTAGGAGCCGAATGTTCGGCAGGAGTTGATCGCATGCAGACTGCCATTAAATTTGTTGCTCGGGACGTGCTCAATCGCCGAGCTATGCTAAAATTTGTCGAAAGTCGAATGTCGATGCCCTAGCTTTGCTCAAGGGCCGAGTGATTGAACCGAATTTATACTATAAATTAGGCCTGTTTTCTTTAGTAATTATGCATTTGTTGACTCTTGATTTATG
>JANZLX010000213.1:34496491-34529489 GCA_025531955.1 Erythroxylum orinocense
AGAGTGCTTGTAGCTGTCGCGGATCCTTAAGCTCCAAAGAAGCGAGAGAGAGCCAAATCAGAAATGAAATCGAGAGACAACAGAGAGTGGCGGGGGCAAGACAGTCATAAATGAATCAGCTGAATCGAAACGCTACACTAGACGAGCTTGTCAAAAAATAGCTAGTTGGGTTAGATCAGCCAACCCAATCAGCTCTTCACCAAACAACCAAAAAGCTTTTTAATATAGGTCAAACAACTTATTTGAGTCAAACAGCTAATAAATAGCTGAAACGCTGTTTACCAAACACAGCCTAAGACCAGGTGTTTAGAGTGTAACTTTTTAGGCCATAAGGTGGCTTTCAAATTGGTGGTGAAGATTGATTCAAAAGTTATACCATAGAAAGTAGGCTTTAAATATATAGGATCTATCACCCAAAGGAAAGAAGAGATCGATGAACACATTATTCATCATATCAAATCAGGGTGACTTAAAGGAAGAAGTGCTTTAGAAGTTTTATGTGAAAAGAACTCAAGCTCAAAGGTAAATTCAATTGTTTAGCGATTAGGCCAGCCATGCTCTATGTGGCAGAGTGTTGGCCCATCAAACAAGTGTATAGTCATATATTAATGGTGTTGGAGATGAGTATGCTTCATTAGATGTGCAACCTTACTAAAAGAGATAAGATCAAGAATGTAATAATGAAAGATAAATTAAAGGTGACTAATATTAGTGAAAATTTAAGATAGATAAGGCTTAGGTGGTCCAGACATGTTAAGAGGAGACATCTTGATGCTCCATTGAGAAGATGAAAGAAGATTGTACTTAGTGACTGTAAGAAAGAAAAAAGATGGCTTAAAAATAATTGAGGGACATAATCGAGAATGAAGGATTTGTTGGATTTTACAGAGGACGTGACCCTCAATAAAAAACTTTGTTGTATTAAGATACAGGTAAATTATCTCATATAGAGAGATCATTTTCTTTCTTATAAGTCCTTTAAATTTTTTCCTTCGAATCTTATGTTATATATTTAGCCTAAACATGTAATATGTAATATTTCCTTCTTAGTTATTTAGTCTAAACATTTCCTTACTTAACCTAAACATTTTCTTGTAAGAGTTTAGTTATTTAGTCTTGTAAAAAAATTTTTGATGTCAGGGCTAGTGAATGGTAAATGCAGGAGATCCTTGTATTTTTGGTTTAAGGGGCTATCTAAGAATCATTTCATGTTTAGCTCATTTTGATGCCCTTCGTTCTTACCCATTAAATTCATGAAGAAATTTCTTGTATGGTTTTGATAAAGCATTCTGATATGAGATTGAAGTTCCCAATTCATCCTGGAGTGTGGTGATTTTGTTCTGATTCTTTTTAGAACGGAGAGAAGCATAAAAGAATTTTATTTTTGAATTCTCCTCCCTAAGCTTGTTTTAATACGGAATTATGCAATGTCAAAGCCTCTTGGTAATCTTTGAGTCTTTGGGTTTCATGTTGTCTCATTTGAATATTATGAGGATGATTATAACATTCCTACTGTGCCTCTTGAAGTTTTATCTTGATCTCTAACACCTGTTTATAATAGGAATTGACAAAGCTTTTGAGTGCTCACTTTACCTTTCTAAGTTTCTACATCAGCTAGTAAGCCGTGTATCCTTCCATTACCTGATTCCAGCTTATTTGTAGTAGCTCGGGGAAGCCATCTTATTGAGTGAGCCCATTAAAAAACTGAAAGGCATTCCTTGTATAAATGTACAAGTAAGATGTTGTATATGTATAAAGGAGTGATCAGATAGTGAATTTTCTCCAAAATGTGCCACGGAAGCTAAGAATTCATGTAGCCAAGCTTGATTCACTACTGCTCGGTCTAGCTTCCTTTTAATTAGCAATGTACCCTAATGGTTATTCGACTAAGTAATACTCTACCAGTGAATCTGAGATTGGTTATTGGCATCTATTGAAATAAGTTGGTTAGCTCTTTGCCAGATGCCACGTGGTACCTCCCCCTTATTGGTCTCTTGTGCATTTAGGAAGCAATTAAAATCTCCAATTATGAGCCATAAAGTGGATGATACTAAACTAACGGTCTGCAACTTTTGCCATAGAGTGTTCCTTTGAAACTGAAAATTAGAAGCATACAACAGAGTAATTTTTCTTTCATAAGGCATTTTAGATGCAAGTATTAATCACTCCCATCCTTATCTTACACTTCTACTTATCTTGGATCATAAACATTGTTATAATTCTGAGGATCCAAGTGGGGTTTCTTAATGAAGAATTAGGGCACACACACCAAATTGCTTGCTGCACTCGCGGATTGCCAGATCAGTCTGAGAAATGATTGATGCAGCAACTCTGCAAGGCCACAACAAATGAAACCATGTGCATAATGCACCCCTTTCGTAGCACGTATTAGCTGGACACAAATAAAAAAAAAATCAAAAGATGGTACATAAATATAGTTAATCTAAATCCTTTTTTTTTTTTCAGTTAAGTACTATATCCGATTTAAACGGAAATATCAGTACCAAACTTTTTATTGGGTATTTATAATATATATAATTTCAGAAGATATATTAATTAATAATTTCCCCACGACTTGTCGTCGAGGCGTCGGATAATTTACTAGTCGTCTTTGACCGTTCCCTCAGTTTATTCCGCGCCACGTACGCGCCAACGAAGCGAAGAAGAAGAAGAAGCAGAGCAAAATTAGAAGCAGCGACCAGGGATTCAGACAACAACATCTAAATTTTCATTCTCTCCCTCTCTGGATACAGAGCATAACTGTTGATCGAGAAAAGGGAGAGAAGACGACGACGATGAGGCCCATGAAGACCATACACGATCTGATCGAAGAGGCTAAGCTTCGAACCGTTTGGTGGTCCCTTTGCATATTCTTCGTTACTTACTTTTTGTCCCGTAAGTTTCTGTTTCTTTGATCGGGTTCGATTTTGGGTGCTCCCGACCAATCCAGCTCTGTGTTCGTGGTTACTGTCACAAGCTAGGGCTTTCCTTTTGAAGTTTGTTAACAATTTTAAATTATTGATTTTTTACTTTTCTGTGTTTATTTATTTGTCTGTTTTGTAATTATGATGCTGTAACGGTTAATTTACTTGAAGTTGTTTTGCTATTTTCTTTTGTTGAAGTGAATAATTCTTACAAAGCTCAATTTACTATTTGGATTATTTAATATTTTACTTGGTTGGATTGAGGAATAGTGAAGTGAATGGTTGGTTGATTTAGTTCATTGGAGAAACTGTTTTTGCTATTGTCGTCTCCGTGGATGTTCTTACAATTATAGTTCCTTATTGCAGATACAAGCTCATCAATGTGGGTTAATCTACCTGTATCAATACTATTTGTTTCCGCGTTGCGAGTTTTGTCTGCTGAGGTAGAGTTCAAATGGAAAGTACATGGGCCTGCACGTCCGCAATCGTATTTGTCTCATTTGGAGAAGAAACAATTGTCCCCAAATGATTCACGGCTTTCTTCTTCACCACCCCCACCAAGGTGGAAGAGAAAAATAGATTCTCCAGTTGTGGAGGCTGCAACAAATGATTTTATTGACAAGATATTGAAAGATTTTGTGGTAGATTTGTGGTACTCAGAGATTACACCTGACAAGGAAGCTCCTGAACTTATTCGTTCGGTAATCATGGATGCTATTGGTGAGATATCTGTAAGGGTTAAAGAGATCAACCTTGTTGACTTGCTAACTAGGTAATTTCGCCTGTTATTATATGTCAACTAACTGAAAGTTGAGTAGTGAAATAAGTACAATCATTTGAATGGCTGTTTTGCAGGGATGTAGTTGATTTAATAGGGGATCATTTGGATCTTTTCAGAAGAAATCAAGCATCTATTGGTGTTGATGTAATGGGAACACTTTCTACTGAGGAGAGAGATGAACGATTGAAACACCATCTCTTGGTCTCTAAGGAGCTCCATCCTGCGTTGATATCTCCTGAGAGTGAGTACAAGGTGTGAGTGGAGTGTTCTGATGATCCACAATTTCTTCCTTTTGCTTTTGACACCTATCTACTTTCCTTCTTCTTTTTTGCTGTTTAAAAGTTCTTTTCTTTTGTTTTTTTTTTTCCTGACCAACAATAGGTTCTTCAGAAAATTATGGGTGGAGTCATAGCTATAGTGTTGAGACCTCGAGAAGCTCAATGCCCTTTGGTTCGTACTATTGCTCGAGAGATTGTAACTTGCTTGGTCATGCAGCCCATTTTGAATCTTGCAAGTCCTGGGTAAGTGGTTGAAGTTTTCAGTGTTCATCTTGTTTAGTTCATAAACTTCTCTACAAGATTGTAGTTTCACCGATTGCTATTTTCTTCCATCGTCTTTTTCATCTTTTCTTTTCAGAAAAAAATATTTTATTAGACATTGTGGGGCAACTTATGTCTCTTGTTTCAATTGTAGACTAATGGATATTGTTGAACCTTTAAGAATTTGTGGTTTTTTTTAGTTTGGAATATATCATCACATGATTTAAGTTGTTAGAACATTATTTGTGCTCTAAGGGATTTCACTATTTTTATCTTTTTCCCTTAATCAGGTATATCAATCAAGTGATTGAGTACATTTTGGTTGCTATAAAAGATGGTGGTCTGATGGACATTGGTGGTTATCGGTCTACAGGCAGTGTCGTTGACATTAATTCCAACCCTAGAAGAGATGCAGTCAAAAGTAGTGAAAAGATTGATTCTTTTGAGGGCAAAAAGAGTTACCAAGTAACTGATATGACTTTGGCAGATGTTGATACTGATAGAGAAACAATAAACTATAAGTTACATCAGCAGCAGGCATTTCAGCCACGTAATGCAGAGTGGGCGCGGATTCTTGAGGCAGCAACACAGAGACGAACGGAAGTACTTGCTCCTGAAAATCTTGAAAACATGTGGGCAAAAGGAAGAAATTACAAAAAGAAAGAGAATAGAATTGGTAAAGCAGGGATTCAATCTATGGAAAAAGTTTCTGCTATAAGTAGTGCTGCACGAATAGAAAGTCTGGGGAAGGAAATGATTACCAGCAACTCCCTGATTCTTCCAGCACCAGTGAGTAAATCAGCTGTGGTATCAAACCGTCAGCTAAGCGCTGATACAGTATCATGCAGTGAGGAAAAATGGGGAATGCAATATGCTTTGAATTATAATGACTCGTCACCATTTAAGAGACAGCATATACAACATGAATTGGAGAGTACCATGCATACTTCTACAAGTGAAAGTAAAACTAGGCTGAAGAGATCAAACAGTACTTCTGCCCTGAAAGCTGAACCTGATAATAAAAGGACATTTAGTGGAAATGTAGGTGGATCCATTATTTCAGAATTCTACAGCCCTGATTCTGGAAGTCGCAGTGATGAACATGCTGTGAAGAAAATGTCAGACATAATAGTCCGCCATGAGGGACCTAATGTTCCTAAACTAAAATGCCGGGTGGGTATAATTTTTTGCTATTTTTAATGAGAAATAAACAATCAGAAAAATAAAAATTGAACACAAATCTCACCTTTTAGTGTTGTTCAAATTACTGGAGCATCTTTATTTACCTTTGTACCAAATTTGACTGTTGTGTGGATCTGATTTTAAGTCCTACTTGTGTCTATATCTAAGCAGGTCCTTGGAGCATATTTTGAGAAACTAGGTTCAAAATCTTTTGCTGTTTACTCAATTGCTGTGAAAGATGCTGAAAACAGAACTTGGTTTGTTAAAAGGAGGTCTTTTTCTCTTCTTTATGCTATGATAACTATTTATAAAGATCTACAGATTATTACATGGTTGCTCTTACAATTCCTTAATAGAGAGACCTGACTTACTCTTGATTGACATTTCAAATTGTCCCTCTGCAGATACAGCAATTTTGAGAGACTGCATAGGCATCTAAAGGACATTCCTAATTACACGTTGCAATTGCCTCCTAAAAGGATTTTCTCATCAAGTACTGAGGATGCTTTTGTTCATCAACGCTGCATTCAGCTTGATAGATATCTTCAAGTATTTTACTAGTACCCGCTTTTGGTTATCTAGTTTGAATTGTTTGCTTCATTTTTTCACATCGTGAATCACACTACATTGTACAGGATCTCATGTCTATAGCTAATGTTGCTGAACAGCACGAAGTATGGGATTTCTTGAGTGTTTCCTCCAAGGTGCAAATTCTGTTGACTTTTTGAACATATTGTTTCTTTTAATCCTTTTTTTCTTGGTTGTGATTCATATGTAAGCTGAATGCACCTGAAATTATTTATGTTTCGTTTCTCTTTTGAAGAATTACTCTTTTGGGAAATCTTCCTCAGTTATGAGAACTCTTGCAGGTATGGGGACAACCTTTCATTAGATGTTCTCAACTCTTCACTTAATTAACAAAATACCCGCATCTCATCTGCAGTTCAACTTGTTTTTAATCCAAAGCAAGTGGATTGTGCATGCACCTTATACGGTGTGTTTTGAATAATTAATCTCTGAGTAAACTGAGAAAATTCCCCTTTCTATACACTTGTTGTTCCACTATCAAAGCCTATCAACTAAGAGTGGGAAGAAGAACCCATATCATATGTTCTATTTTATCATTTCACTTGGCATTTTTCTACCCTTAATTATGATGTTTGAATTTAATCAGTTAATGTGGATGATGCTGTTGATGATATTGTGCGCCAAGTGAAAGGGGTTTCTGATGGCTTAAAACGTATTGTTGGCTCGTCTTCCCCCCTTGACGAAACCATTTCTTCATCTCAAAGCAATAACTTGTCTTGGCATGCTAATGAAATGAATTATCCTACCTGGAGGCAAGACACACCAGAAACCATGAATAGCATTTCTGATGATGAACAAAGTCATAAGCAAGAATGCCATGATCTGGATGAGGGTGGATCCAGTGAGCACACTGATCAGTGGCATTCAGATAACGAATTAAACACTAAGGGTTTTCAACCTCTGGTAATCAAACATATGGAGGAGGCTAGGAGCATAGGTTCAGAAAAACAAATGAATTCAGAGGTGACATCTGAGTGGAAGGACCATGGTGGAATACCTCCAGCAACTTCTACAACTTCTAATCGTGCAGAAGATCCAGTTGGGATGCCTCCAGAGGTAATCTTAGCTTGGCCAATCAATTTTCTGCATCATTTTTGTGCTATTTTTGCATGTGAAGATATTAAGTTTACCTTCATTATATTTGAGCAAGTAATTTGTTCTTAACTGGATTATTAGTGTTTACTCTCCCTTACGATGTTGACTGTTTTCTGAGCTGTTACTTGCTGAATAACATCTTTGGAACGTGCAGTTGAGTTACCCTTCCTTTAACTTACTTGAAAACAAACATTGCACCTTTTAGTATCACTTTGAACTTTGTGTCCACCTTTTTACACTAAGCACCTGTTTGGATCAGCTTTTGGAGACTCCAAAAGCACTTTTTTCTACCGCAAAAGCTATTTTGAGGAAAAATAGGTGTTTGGCTGTAAACTGCAAAAGTACTTTTAAAGTAGAAATAGCTTTTTCAAAAGCTAAAATTTAGAGCTTTTTAGAAAAGTGTTGGCACTCCTCCTCATGATCAGCATAGCTTATTAGTCCATAGGGGTATGATGGGGAATCCAACATAAATAAATGCCACATAGGCTGGTGGCTAAGAATTAGTTATAGAGAGAGAGTGAGAAGGAGAAGGTACAGAGGATATATATATAGGATTCGTATAGAGAGGGGGTTTAGCAATCATATTCTAGAAAATACAGAATTGTATTGGCCTGGATAATCCAGGAGGGGAGCTTGCTCCAATTGTTATTTCTTATTTTACTATCAATATACTAATAGCTATACAATCTCTATCGAGTTTCCTATCAAAAAGCCCCAAATTATAGCTTTTTCGGGTAGACATATTTTCGTCACTTCCATATATAAAATAACTCATCTTCTCATCTTCCGTATATACCAAGAACAACTCTTTTGTTTATGTGATTTTTTGCTTCTGTTTACAAACACGCAAAACTCATCTTCTCTCTCAAGACAATCACGGATGAAAACTCATAGGTTAATTCTTGGTATTTTTCGTCCTGTATACGCGTTGAACAACGTAGACGTTCGATAAGGATGAGAGTGGCAACTGTGATCAACTTTCACCTGCTGCCTGCTCACACACGCAATCATCACTACACCCTCCACCTTTTTCCCATTTCAATACACGACAATTGCTTGCTTTGATCTCTGATCAGAATCAAAGCCCCACATGGACGGTGATGGTATCGTCTTTCTTTGAAGCCACCTTATCTCTCTCTCTCTCTCTATCTCTCTCTCGGACATGTGATGATCCATGGGTGGTGGAAACATGGGGGAGTATGTGTAGTTATCCAGAAAAAAAAGCTCTATTCAATTAGATTCTGTAGTTATCCGTATTCAACAACACTTTCTTCTTCACGAAGTATACCACTTATAAAGTAATTTTTTTTTACCTTATGTTTTCCTAAAAAAATCGTAAATAATAACAAAACATTAAATATTACTAATTTAATATAATGACCCAATTTAATGAAAATCTAATTTAATTTAATAATTTTAAATAATTATAATAAAAGAATTTGATTAATTTTTAATTAATTCATATATATATATAAAATACATATGACAAAAGATACTAATAAATATTGTACTTTGCATAATATTTATTATACTTTAAATATTATTTAGCATAAATAATTTTATTAAAAAATAAAGTATAGTTAAACTTAATAAAAGTGCTTTTTATTTTTATGTTACCAAACAGTCTACTGAAAGAAGCTCTTGTAGAAGAGCTATTTTTTTAATTGACAGCCGAACAGTCAACTGACTTTTTAAAAAAGATCTTCTCAGAAAAGTTCTACTGACAAAAGCTCTATTGATAAAAGCTCTACTGATATAAGCTCATTTAAACAGGCATTAATTGCTTTTTTTTAACTTCTCCGTATGTATCAAATGTGGATAACTACTTTAGTTTTCATTACAGAATAATTCTTTTAGCCATATGGTTTCCAACTAGAATTTCATTTATGCAGTTTACTTATTGAGCAGATCAGCAATAGATAATCCAAAATTGACAAACTTAATTCTGTAAATTATTGGCCTTAATAATGACGGGAGCATTGTTGGGGTTATATTCCTATGTTATCTATCCTCTCTAAGTTAATGCAAAGCATATGATTTTATTTTATTTTTACTATTGCGCCATATTTGCATTTTGATACGTCCTGATATTAAGACATTGTTCCGCCTCAAATTATGTTAATGGGACTTAGTCAATGACACCGAGGCAAGCAAGATAAACATCTTGTATTATGGTGAAAATCAAGTTGTGAAAGAATCAGCTTGAATTGTCTTGATGGCTTTTGAATCTCTGAAAAGCATGTGGTTTCTTCATCTGTCTCAGAATATTACGGTGCTCTTTGATTAAGTATCATTACATTATCTTAGTTGATTGGTTTAGGGCATGTAGCTTGGATTTTCAGCTTAATTACTTGTAGAAAACTTTGGGAGCTGACTTTTATTCTTATGGCAGTGGACTCCACCTAATGTAAGTGTACCTCTCTTAAATCTGGTCGATAAGGTCTTTCAGCTAAAGAGAAGAGGGTGGCTGAGGTGAGTTATTTTGTTATTTTTATTTAGTCAATTGAGTATTTATTAGTGATGGAGTTGATGTATGCTCTGTCTGGTCATTCCTGTCGCAAGTCCTTGGTTAAACCTTCTTCCCTGAATCTAGAGGGAAGAATTTAAGGCTAGAATTTTCATCGAAGTTCATATGATCTCTTGAAAACTGCTTTTCATCATTGTTACAATCACAATCGTTTCCAACTCAAATTTTTGCTACATCCAGTTTTCCTTGCCTTTTTTACTTTTCTGTTTCTTCGTGATAAGTTAATTGAAAGAAGGTTCTTATTAACCCAAAAGTAGTTCTTGTTTGGACAAGTTGCAATAACCACAATGAGTCATAGTGAAAATGCTTTGAGAAAATTTTCTTTGCCATTAGTTTGGCCAGCAACTGGGGAGTGCCTGATCCCCAGTTGGGGTTCAGATGAGTGAAAACCTGACTTCACTGCTAAGTTGAATGGCTTTGGTTGTTAACTGTGCATCTGCAGCTTTTCTACATTTTATGTTGTCAACAGTTCCCTGAATGTTGTGTTATCTGGTTCTTTCTGATTTTACAGATGATCTGAAAATTTGATGTTTTTTTCTTCTCTTTCTTTGGCTTGATTTTTGTTTTCTTGTTTATATGTTCAAATAGCTCATCTTCCATATGTGGTTGTTTGTTTTTGTTGCTACAGAAGACACGCATTTTGGATGTCAATGCAAATAGTACAATTAGTGATGGAAGATGCCATCGATGACTGGCTGTTGAGACAGATTTATTGGCTTAGGAAGGAAGATACTATTGCACAAGGGATTCGGTGGGTGCAGGATGTAAGGACTTAACCAATGAATTTTATCAATAGTTAGAGTGATCTTTTTCTTTATTCATACGGCCTATTCTATATGCATTCTATACTTCCTTTCTTTTTTAATGAAGAAATTGTCAGGAAAAGGTCTACCATGTTTCTCTAATTTGACAGTTCAAGGCCTATAAAGGCTTCACTTGTAGGAGTTTGTTAGCTGGTTGGATGATGGAGAATGCACATGCATATCATGTGATATAAGATGATTTGGAATTTTTAATAGGAAATTGTTATGGTAGTCACACTACAATTTTCGCTACAATTTCTCCCTGTGTAAAAATTGAGGGCATGTTTTCGATTAATACTCCAGGTTTCATTAATTAAATTTGTAATGAGTGTTTAACATTATAGATAAACAATTGCTAATCAAAGATTTTCTCTCCTGCATACCACATCCCTATTTTTCCTAGCAACATGTGTAAAGCTGCAGTTGGTTTGGAGCTCTATTGGATACTAGAATTTTTAGCATGACTGCTGTTTTCTGGTCTTCTCTTTGTGAAAGCTTTGCCCTCCTATCAGCTACTATCAAGGGCACACCTAGAAATATGACACTAAATTGAAACGGTCCTTAAGGTTGGACTTGGACACTTTTGAATTTATTCTCTTAATCCTTATGCGCCAATATCGTTAGAACCTCATAGACAAAAATACAACTTTGTTATACATAATACTAATTATATAGCTTACCCCCAATTGACATCTCTAGCTCCGCCCCTGGCTGGTATGCAGCATTCCTGTAATTCCATGTAACTGTCTTGTGAAAAAAGAAACAAAGGAAAAACCCTGATTATCAATCAGAATGAAGTGGGTAAACACAATCGCACTGCAGGTGCCAGTAGTTGAGATGCCTTAAAATTAACATCCGATAGGTGGGATGTACTATTCTAGAAAATTCCTTTGAAAAGTTGCACGTAGGAGTATATAGTGGTTTGGCATCGATGATACTGACTAAAATGTTCTCTCTTTTCTTTTCTTCTAATAACTTGACTCTTGCAGTTTCTCTGGCCAGATGGCACATTCTTCACACGAGTGGGGGCTACACAGGAGAATCTTGGTGATACTCAACTAAACTTGGCCCCCTTTCAGATTTGCCAATATACTAACAGTAGGGCCTCAAATGTTTCCTTTGAAGAACAGCTTGAAGCTTCTCGTCGAGCTAACGATATCAAGAAAATGTTGTTTGGTGGGTGCAATACTCTATTAAGTTCTCAGATTCAGTATTGATAATTTTGAATCAAGTATGTTTGATGTCCATCTTTGTTTGCTACTCATGTTCCATGGAAGTATTGTTAAGAAAACTGTGGGCTGTGCAGCAGTAATCATTATGTTTGTATGAATGCTATAAGGTTCTGTTTTCAATTCTTCTTCCCAGAAGCTAGTGTAACAGGTTTCTTTATGTAGAGAGGTTGAGGTTGAACATTCCACAGCCAGTTGTTATAAGTGGTGTGAACTAGGCATTTATGTGATTGGAAAGGATGATTTTTTTCTTGAGTATATTAACCATTTTGAGTTGGTTGTTTATTTGATATTTGTGTGTTTATGTTATGCTGGTGTTTTTATGAATTATGCAACAAAAGAAATGATCCTCTTTTCTATGCTAGGTGGAGCCCCAACAGCCTTAGTCAGCTTGATTGGGAAGAAACAGTACAAGAGATGTGCGAGAGATATTTTCTATTTCACACAGGTTGATCTTTGATCAAATTTTATAGCGTGTTATCCCACTGGAAAAACTCCATATATATGCTTTCATTCAATTCTGGTTTATATGGCATTGTTCTGAACAATGGTACACTTTCTGGCGCTTGCAGTCAACTATTTGTGTGAAACAACTTGCATACGCCATACTGGAACTGGTTCTGGTATCAGTTTTCCCTGAGCTACGGGATCTTCTGCTGGATATTCATGAAAAGAAGCCAGCACCACCTTCACAGTAAGCTGATGGTTTTATTCTCTACGAAGATAATGTGATTCATTGAAATTCCATGGAGATAAAATGACGAGTGTTAGAATGAGCTCCAAGAGCCGGAACACAAACAATTAGTCTGAATGACGTTGGCCATACATTTTGAAGTGTAGGGATGGGGAGAAAAATCAGCAAATTATTTTCCCTTTTTCCTGGAAGTTTTAGATGAAGGGGATAGAGCAGTATAGGGTGTGTTGATTTAAAGTGTACAAAGTTGTAAATTTTAGGTCTTGGTGTATATAGAAGACGTTACTTCTTTGTCTTTTTTCTACCCTAGAAACCCCCCTTTGTCAAGTATTGGCGGTCTAATATTGAAACAGAAATTAGGAAGTTCACAAAATATTCATTTATTCATTTGAAATGGTTCCATCATTCTCCTTTTTGTTTCTCTCTCTCGCTTCTTCTCTCTCTCTCTCTTTATACTGTGTTACAGAGGTTCTACAGAGCAATCCCTCTCAGGCATTAGAAGAAAGTTGGAAATCGATTTCTGATGGTTTCAGATTCAGTCACCAAAAGGAGTCTGGCGGCCGAATCTTCTAAAACTCTATGATTCTTTTTCAGAATGTCAATGCATATGTATTTCGGTAAGTAGAATATAGCTAATGTACACTTCGATGCTTTGATTAATTAAAGATATACAAGACCAATAAGTAATGTTACATGTCTCTTCGCTTTCGTCATACACTCTATCCACTTTCATATGACAAGAGTGTGAGAGGGACGTAGACTGGTAGTTGTTAAAACTAGATACCTTCGGATCGATCAGATGCCAGATTTTGTCGCGGTCATTCGTTCCTAAACTTATCAGGTCTGACCACAATAGTAAAATGAATGTGTTGATGCCAGGAAGCAATCCATTGATCTATTCCAAGTCTCCTCAAGGGCAAAACCACTTCTATTCTGGAAACCTCTCTTATGTGCTTATCTTAGCTTTTAATTAGATTAGGTGTTCTGATAGGTGCTTGCTGTTCTTGTTTGTCCTTTGCTATGCTTGCATCTTTTGGAAGCTAGCATAATCAACCGAGAAAAAAATCATCTATGAGCTGGGTTCGAGGATTATAAAATGTCCTTTCCATCCTTGTCTATCCCCAATTTCATGTCTTAAATTATGGGTGCTTGACGTCACTGCGAAATAATAAAGAAAATAGTAGCCATACCTAAAGTTCTACCCTGCGAAATAATAAAGAAAATAGTAGCCATACCTAAAGTTCTACCCTAAATTAACAGACGACAGTACCAAGTAAGGATCAAGCACCACCATCAATCTTAAAAGGTGTTTTCACTTTGTAAGTATCGACCATTTTCCCCGTTTTGTATAGATATGGGGAAATTGTGACTGAAGTAAATGAAACATCCGAGAATTTGAAACCGGTGAAAGGGTGGTTTGTAAACACTAACCACCGTTTGGATACATCTTGCTCTTAACCTCTTTAAACTTTGGATGGCTGGAAAGGGAGTGTTCAGTGTGGAAGGCTCTGGCACTGTGGGATTTAGGGAAGTCAGATGTACACAGCCTTAACTGTAAAGTGATTTTCACAGCGCATAATACCTTGCGTCTTCGAAGTCACAAGCAACTTCAGCATTCTGCTAATGTTTACCATTGCTGGTCATGAATAATAGTAACTCCTAATAATGCTAATTGAGTATTATTTAAGCTTATATGTTTCTGCCTTGCTCTGCAGACAATCCAATCGCGTGGCCTGCAAAGTTTGGCATCACAAAATGTGGAAGGGCCAATACCATTTCACTTGCTATGCAAGGTAGCTACACATTCTAAATCTCATTCGTTTTTCAGGTTTTCAAGCAGGGTTTTGTGTCTGTTTCTCATGATCGTATCTCATTCAAAATTTAGCCACAGTTTGTTCAGAGATGTTTCTTTGGTACACATTCAGGTTTTTCTTTGGTAGCCACAAAAAGGATTGTAGCCTGTTTAGCTTGCAAAAATACAGCTCCATTTAATTATAATCCATGATCATAAAAACGAATCAGTACCATCTTCATTTGATGAGGGGCTCAGAAGATCTTGCCAAGTCCAGAAATGGATCCGCGAAGATCCGAATATAGACCATAGAGAGAATATTGCCTGAGATTGGACACTTCATACCACGAATTAAGAGCTTCAAGATTCTTGTCAGTGCCTGAAAATGCTAGTTGTACTCCGACGCCGCAATCAACAATTCCACCATTGCTTGTGCACTTGGAGTTTGGTACTGCACAGTCTTGACCATTGAAGCAGACCATGTCCTTAGAGCATGATTTGCACCCAAACTTCTTCCAATACAAATTTTGAAGTGTACCCTTCTGGAATTCAAGGACCTGTATCGCATACAAGACGCAAGTTTTGTAGAAACGAGAACATGAAAAATATCTTCTTTTTTTTTTGTATCCATGTGATTACCAAGGTGAAGCTTTTTATGGTCATCGTACTGTCAGAAATCAATACAGGAACTGATCTTGCCGCATACTTTCTTCCAGCAAATGCCACCATATAAGCACCTCCCTCGAACTGAAAAATTTCTGAATTATATGTACCAAGATGCATGGTTCAAAGCTGAACAAAACCCTAAGAATTTAAGAAATTGGAATCTAAATTTCTACATTTCGAAGAGTTTTATAGTTTCATTGTCTGTCTTTTTTATATTTAGAGCATCAAAGATCATAAATAATCTTCAATCAGAATCAGAAACATGAGAACAAGGAAAAATTTTGGAGAGAGATTAGTTTTTGTTTGCTCTAATATTTATTCTATAAGCATGATAAACTGCTAACGCTATCAACAGAAATGGAAGACAAAGGATGATTTTGCATACCGGAGAACTGCCATTGACGGTAAGCAGAGAAAGCTCGTCCACCTTTGGCCTGAATATTGCAACTTGTGCAGTACCTCCAGCGAGACCAAGACGAGAATCACAAGGTGAAAACTGAACCTGATTGGAAAAGAAAGACTCCTTATTGGCAAATGCAAGACCAAATGTGAAACCATCCCATTTTTGCACAGAAGCATCCAAGCAAGGGTCGTAAACATCATTTGTATCTGATGCCTTTGCAGCAATCATTGTCATAAACACCACCATCACCATCTTTTCTGTTATACATAAGTTCTTCATTCTTTGCATGGATAAAGAAGAGAAAACCTCAACAGCCTGACGCAAGAGAACTGCAAAGACTGAATGAGAGAAGGATTACGTTTCTGATGGGCAGAATAAAAGGCATAAAGCAGCGTTCCGCAGATGTTGAATATTGATGATCACGGACAGGCTGCTTTTCAGAACCATCAAACATTATAAAATTAAGAAAAAAAGAGAGAGTAATAAATCGAACAAGTTTAAGAACCTGGCGACGCATACAATGTAAGGAAGAACTAGAACAATTTCCTACAAAACAAAATTTGCTACTTAAATATAGCAAAGCCAGATAGAAGAGCCAAACGATGGAACAATAATCTAACTGTGGCCGGTCAACTCGCATGTTACTCAGCATCACAGTTTTCAAGAATCTCAGGACAATCCTATAAACTTAGAACATGAAAATAATAATAAGAAAAAAAACTGAGATGTATCAGCATCTAACACATTTTAAAGATATGAGCTTTGAGGTTTCTTCACTGATTTGATGACCAGCAAAGCAACTAGGGAATGGAAAGGAACCTTGAAATACAGATGGGATGGGGAGATTGCGTAGTGGGTTTGATGTTGCGTGGCATTTTACTAGGCTTCCTAGGACTAGGAAACAGAAAAAGACGCACCAAGACGGCTACATAGGCAAGCCACAAGGATCTTATTGGCAGTTGGTCTTTCCAAATTGAACCAAAAGATTGGTCTAAATTGAAGATTGTATTAGAAATCAACGTTTACTTAGTCTCTTATTCCATTATGTAATTCTCCTCGTCTAGTTTCAATCAATAACAAACGGTCTTCCATATTCAAATGCACAATCTTCCCAGTGTAGGGAACTACAATATTCAAGTAAAGCGTGTTAAATACTGTGCAATTGAAAAATTAGAGGAGGGCTCAAGTGTTTCACAAATTTTTTTACAAAGTTCTTTGACACCAATAAAATAAAACCAAGCAAAAACGAAATAATAAAAAATCAGAAATTTAGTAACGTAGTTCGGCATACCTTGCTTACGTTTACGGGACTCTCATCTAGTTTAATAACTTTCATTGAAATACAATAAATTTATCTAAGACTTTACTAAATTGACGTTACTTAACCCTTGATATTATCCTTTGACCTCACTTCTTATGAAAGAATTTCACACCTAATAATACGATCGTCTCGTACTAATCTTGACAGAAGATTTTTTACAATTAATTTTTTAACAAAAAAAAATGAACAAATAATTTAAGTGATTAAAATAATAAAAAATAAAAACTAGATATACTTAAAGATAAGAAGACCAACTTCTTCGTAAATTCTGTTCCACTAAAATATATATAAAAGTTGTCATAATAAGGCTGATTCACATAGACACCCACAATTCACTTCGACATGCTCAATAACGAAAGACGTCTAGAACGTTAACGCTTTCTCACAAGTCTCCTTAACCTTAGCTGACACAACCCATCAAATGATGCTCAGCTCTAGAGATCCTCTGCTCGTCTTCTCCCCCTCTTTTCTTTCGTTTAGTCAATAAGATCATAGCAATGATTGGCTTTTCTTACCTTTAATCTCTAAGGTCTGGTCAAGGTTAGGTCAATACAATTACCATAATAAAAATTTAAAATTTTCAATTTTAAAAATCAATTACAATCGATATCCCTACACGAGTCAGCCTGTTTTAACCGAGTTGATGACACAAAACCCCTATTTTGACTTGCTGAGTCGAGAGTTTTTAACTCAACTCGTTTGCCTTTAGATCAACTCATCAAAGTCTTTTTTTTTCTCTAGGAAAGAACTAAGCCACTGTTTGACTAGAGAGAGAGAGAGACAGAGTACTATACTAATATAGATCTGAAAGCAAAGGAGCTATCTTTCAATTAGGGTCCTGTCAGACTTTCATGATCTAATTGACGACTACCCCTCACTCTCACTTGGTCCTCATAAATTAATATCAAGGTCCTTAATATGCCTAGGCCCTATTTTCACAAGCTAATTCTCTCCACTACCATTCAAGAGAGGAAGCTGGTAATCAAATCCCTCCTTTTTCTCTCTCTGTTCTTCTTTTACGTTTCTTTTATCCGGGTAGTGATTGTTTTGAGCTTTTCCTGACTGTCTGCATTTCGTATGATATAAAGCGTAAAACTGGATCCAATCATACAGTAAAATGTTGCTAGCTGACATTATTTAGCTTGTGCTTCATGGATGTTTGCGGTGTTCTTGCAAACCCCCCTTTTTTTTCGCTTGATTTGCTGGGTTTCAGGAGCTGGTTTTCTTCCCTTTTTTTAATCACGTACTATTTAAGAAGATGGAAGTTTTTAGCTTAATTTATTATACTGGGCTAACATGTTTTGAATCCTTTGTTTTAAGTCCCTATGTTTTGGGAGGTTTAGTGGCGGAATAAGAGAGGTTGGGACAGGGAGAAATGCACTTCCTCTGTGTCTTTAAGATATATACCTTGAGCAATGTTCAAATTTCAATTGTCTTGTTCCTGTAACTGGCAAATCGTTTAGAAGAGTAGTGGCATCTAGAGGTAATGGGATTTTCAGATTTCTACCTTGTGTATTATGGTAAAGGAAAAAATAAAAAAAACTTCTCCAGATTGTTAATGACAATTGTGTTTTGTGTTTCAAGAGCTACCACCAAATTTTAATTTATTTTAGCTAGTAGACTCTTAGGATTGAATATGGTCTAGTCCAGCTAATACTAACATAATCTTCTGCTACTTGGTAAGGTGTAACATCTGAACTTACTGTATCATTCATGATAATCTCCCTTATCCATTTTTCCTCCTCTAGTCAATAAGAAGAATCCCAACAGCTCCATGGTGACTATTCCACCGTTTAATTTATTGGAAATTTGAAAAACATTAGTTTCTTAACTAATATGTCCGTAAAGAGTAGTAATTGACTCATTTCTGTTTCCCCTAGTCAATAAGAAGAATCTAAACAGCTCCATGGTGACTATTCTACCGTCGAATTTATTTCAAATTTGAAAAAGGTAGTTTCTTAACTAATATGTCTGTAAAGAGTAGTAATTCATTCATTTCTGTAATTATGATAATTTTACTTTTATGAAGAATCAAATAGCAGAGTAGGGGGCACTGAAAAATGTTAAATTCTGGATTGTATTGAACTGATAATTATACAAGAATCACTGGCTACCGACATTAGCCAAAGTGATGTTTTACGTAACCCATCTTTTACTTTGTGTTTTCCCTCATATTGGATTTAGTTACATAAGTTTGATTCTTTAGACAACATGAAATTTAAAGTTGCAATTTGTTGAAGGAAATTCTAGAAATTTTGTGAAACATGGTCCGTTTGCTTCTTTAGGTGAATGATATTTTCACGATTTTCCTATGACATTACAATGGCACAAAAATGTTTTATTTACATTATTTTCCTACTCACTAAACATAATATGCTATTTATTTGGTAAAAGCATACTAGTTTGTGTATGGTAGCTCCAGTGCTCGCATACTGATTACTGATATATGCCGTATTTATGTTATCTTTGAGATGCTACCAACTATTCGGGGAAAAGAAATGCTACACTCTGTCTTTGGTTTCCTGTAAAGTTGGTTATACTTATCGATGTTATCACTGTCCAGAACCTTAAAATAGGAGCATCACCCACATTTAATTCTTCTAGTGGTAGAGTAATTTTTTTACTTTGCTTTTTTCAGAGGATTCCAGATAATTTTATCAAGAAATATGGCAATGATTTTTCTTCTTCTGTAAGACTTGCTGCTCCTGGTGGTCATGCGTGGGCCATAGGGTTAGTTAAGGCTGACAACAAGGTTTGGCTTCATGAGAATTGGCATGAATTTGTAGAACGTTACTCTATTCGTGTTGGGTACTTTTTAGTCTTCAGATATGAAGGAAACACATTTTTCAATGTTCATATATTTAATTTGCCTGCTTCTGAGATAAACTATCAATCTACTACCCTTAGTGGCAAAAGGTCTCTAGTATTTGAAGAAATAGAAGATGATGACTATATTGAGAGCTTGAGTTCCTCGGCTCCAGGCGTGGACGGTAAAACATACAACGCACCGGTACTGCAAAAACTTTTCAATGAGTCTAAGCTTAACTATGTAAATTGGTATGGTGAAGGGAATCCACATGTACAAAAGGGAACTAATTTTGCGGACGCAGCTAGTCAACCTAGACGAGATGTAGGTTCGCAATTTAGTGCAGTTGAGCATAAAAATCCTGTGGACGAAGTAAAAATGTATAGTCCTGGTGGAGAATTACATAAAACCAAAAAATCTGGAAGAAAAAGGAGAAAAATGGAACCTTGTAAGTTTTTAAAACACCGTCCTTGCAATGACATTGGAAATGATGCTTTATGAAATAGAAGTATTATCTTATGTTCTATGAATTGCAGATGAGCAACTATCAGCTCAACATGAAGATGATTCTGAAATGCGTTTCAGATTTTATGAAAGTGCTTCAGCAAGAAAGAGAACTATTACAGCCGAAGAAAGAGAAAGAGCAATAAATGCGGCGAAAGCATTTGAGCCAGTTAACCCTTTTTGCAGGGTTGTTCTTCGACCATCTTATTTATACAGGGGTTGCATCATGGCAAGTCATTAACCGTGATGTCTTTACTAGTTTTCTTATTTGCATCACTAATAATTTTAATTATGAACTCGTCTCCCTTCTTAACGCAGTATTTGCCATCCTGCTTTGCTGAAAAGTGTCTAAGTGGGGTTTCTGGTTTCATTAAACTTCAATTTTCTGGTGGGAAACAGTGGCCTGTTCGATGCCTTAATAGAGGTGGACGAGCTAAATTAAGTCAGGGATGGTATGAATTCACATTGGAAAACAAATTGGGTGAAGGAGATGTTTGTGTCTTTGAGCTGGTGAAGTCCAGAGATATTATACTGAAAGTTACTGTGTTTCGTGTTCTCGAGATTAACCAGCCTTGATGTTAACATTCTCCAGCTGCATAAACTAGACAGGATATAATGGCAACTTTAGAATTGAGTGATTTTTTCTTTCCGGGTGCTCTGTAGATGATGTTTATGTCTGTAAGTTTCAGAAAATTTTTCAAAACTTGGGTCTTAAATAGAAAATTTTGTGGCTTGACAAGGGATGTAAATAGATTGTTGGGTCAAGTTGTCACCAAACTGTAGCAGGATGACGTAATATCAGTTTGTTTGGTTTTGGAGTTCTGCCTCACTCGCCTCCCTCTAGCTGCTCTTATGCCCTTGTGTTTTAATGTTATAAGATCAACCAAAATAAAATTTGATGCTTGATTAAAAGATGATGCTTTTGTTATTATTAACCCTTTCCTTAAATTCCACTTCCATTTAGTTGCTTTATCTCTTCATGTATCGTAACTCCCTTCCCTTTTCCCTTGTCCACAAAGTTGTGTTTAGTACTTTCAATTGGGATGTTTTTGAATCCCTTCTGCCCAGTGAATTAATACCTAAAAATCTAAAAAATCCAGAGTACTATCTGCAATAATCTAAGAGATGTCAAAGATTCGTATTTATTATGTTGACACGCAACATACTTCCTCACATGTGTAAAGAATGAGAGGTCTATTTGAAAGGTCATTCCAACTTTTCAACATAAAAGTAAATATTTTGTCATGAATTCATTTGATTATTTAATAGGGTGCAATTTCACAGAGTAACAACATTCTTAACTTAAAGTCAACGAAGTGAATTCATTTATACTCACTTGTTGAAAGATAAGGCGTATGTAATAAAATAATTTTATATAAAAAATAAAAAACAATCAACAAGAAGATTTTTAATGAGGTTTAAACAATTGAGTGTGCCTACGTCCTTATATAGATCAATAACTCACTTGAAGATGACAGATTTCCTTTATATATAGACAAAGTTTATACAAGTTTAGTTTACAACTCTTCTCAACTTGCCCTATACCAAACCAACCTAACTTAACCGTGATTCTAACAAGTCTTAGAATCCTCCTAGAGTTAGAAGTTTACTGTTTTTATATAAAGTTGATTGCCTTAACATGGCCTAGGATGCATTCATATCCGAACTCGTGGATCTTATTGTCTAATTCCAGAATATTACACAGGATATGACACACTTGTGTCTTCTAATTGTGGATGCTCCTACTTCTTCATGCATATAGATACGATCTGTGACACAACTGTATCTTATACCATATCTTCCACGAAAGCACCTTTATACCATATGACTGTGTCTTTAGTTCATGTCTTTACCTTTAATTTTCATAAAGAAATACTTTCTCAGTTACATATGTGTTTCATACTGTGGGCACTTAAATACATCCGAGAAAACACCAACATTCTTCCTCAAAAACTCCAAGATTGCATTTACGTATATGAATCATACACATAAATCTCTAGCTTGACGAATATATTCTCATATGTTGGGTTGTAATCATGTCTACACCCTTATACATTAATCAAGTCCAAGCAATGTTCGAACTCTCTTTGGTAACTGGTTTTGTCAACATATCAATTATATTCTCTGAAGTGTGAACCTTTTCCAATAAAGTCTTACTAAATGTAATCAATTCCCTGATTTTGTGAGACATCACATCTTTCATTATAGTATATACTTATTTATCTTTCTCTTGAAATTTCCTAGTCTCTCAAAAAGTAGTTGAATACGAACATACACGACTGAGTCTTCCCAATTATATCTCTTTAACGACCTATTGATCCATCTCACTTTATCCATGACTATACTGTACTAACACCTTCTTTTTGACATTATTCTATCCCTCGAACCAAAATTTTTAACCTTAGAATTTGTTATAAACTATTACAGTCCTACCTGTACCACTTTTGAGCCTGTACTGCTCTCTATTAACCTTGTCATGTCCTTTTCATATATTTGCCTCAACATATGTCATTTCCCAAATATCACATCCTTAAAGGTCATCCTAGAATTTTTACTAATTGCCAGAAGCTTGAAAAAGTCTACCTTAGATTGCTTGAAACCCTTCCCCTTATAAAGTTTCATTATCTCTCGCTTGTAGGGATGACCCAACCATATGTTCCATAATGCTTTACTATTTTCCTCTAATTTCAATACTAAAACTTCTTCCTTCCAATACTACTGTAACATCTCGTTTCCATACAAAGGGTTAGAACTGTTTCAGTGCTCTAGCACATCACCTTCGGGTTCAGGTCTTGCGGGAGTAAAGGTGTTACAACTACAACTTTTCCACCTACAATTGGGCCCCCTATTAGTTTGAAGATATTTTCCCCCAAAATTTTCCTTTTCATCATAATCATCATACTTTTTACCATGTTAATACTATCTTCATTAGTTTTATATCTAAATCCATTCTTATGTAATGTTTTTAAAGAGATTAAGTTCTTCCTTAAATCTTATATATGCTAGACAGCACTCAATATCCTATTAATGCCATCAAACATCTTGATTATGACTTGTCTTATTTTGATGATTTTTGTTAGCATTATCATCCCTTAATTGGATAATCCCAAAGTTGCCTAATATGTATGATAGAAACAAATCCTTACTTGGTGAGATGTGATATGAGCATCCTATATCCTGAATTTATGAGTCTTGAAATTGGTTGCTTAAAATGTAGAACATGTCTTTGTCACAGCTATCCGAGTCCCTACTTAGCACAACATTAGCAAACCTTAGTGAATTATCAATTTCCTTTTCATCCCCTACTCCTAATTGTTTGGATAGTCCCTTTTGATATGTCTATTACACTCGCACTTGTAATACTAGATTATTTTTCCACCTTTAGGTTTCAACTTAGAACTCAACTTATATGAGCTATCTTTCCCTTTCTTCCCTTCATGATTATGATTTTCTCTCACATACAGCCCTCAACTTGAGAGATTTTACTAGTATTAAGTTTCTATTAGATGTGAATCAATAGCACTGTAGTGATCTACACTGTCTTATTACCTAATGTGAGTTTGGTCACCAAATCGACACTATCTTATTACCTAATGTGAGTGTGGTCACCAAATATTCATATGAGAAAAGGTAAATAACAAAGCATAATAATTGCTTTATCCTAATTTATAATTATCACGTCAAGCCTTAATAAATCATTGAATATTTGATTGAACATATTGATATATTATTCTAGACCTATTCCTTCCTATCTTTAACCTGTAAAGTCTTTGCTTCAAATACAACTTATTTGTGAGAGACTTTGACATATATTGACTCTAACTTGTTACATATCTCGCATTATCTATGACATGGTGTGTGGCCTTGTATATCATAGATAATCAAATGGTCCAGTTAATTGCACCTTGTAACTCCTCTTAGTCGAGCTCATCCATGCCTTTTGGCTTATTCTCTCATAATCCTTTTATAAAATGTTATTGTGTTAACAAATCCTTATGTTACCATAGTCTGAAGTTCTCGACACCGTTGAACTTTCCCAATTCAAATTTTGCAATTAAAGTCATTTTTGCATAAACTACACTTTAATACATTTATATGAAAGAAAGAAATAAAAAAGAAACAATAAGAAGAATTTAAATGAAATTTGTTCAATTAGTTATGCATGCATCCTCGAGAGCCAAAACTAGTTGATTTCATTATATTAATCAATCACTCATTTGAAGATTGAATTTTTTTTTTCTATAAGTAGACTAAGTTTATGCAAGTATAGTTAACTTTAGTTAGTATAATTATACTCAACTTACACCCTATCAAACATAATCCAACTTATCTAACAAGTCTTATAATTCTCTTAGAGTTTGAAGTTCATAAAAAATGTGTTTTAAAATAAGATTGATTGTCCTGACATGGCTTAGGACATAACAAGGATCTCATTGTCTAATTTCAAAATATTACACTAGTTTTAGCTTGCTTATGGCCTCTGATTATAAATCCTTCTACTTCTTCACACATTTGGAACACAGTATGTGACATGTTTATGCTTTACATTGTGTCTTCTACAATAACACTTTAACCATGATGACTGTTATCTTCAACATACATCTTTATATATGATTTTAAAAAAGGAATACATCTTTGGCCATACTTATATTCCAAACCATATTTACCCAAATACATATAAGAAAACACTCGTGTTCTTCTCGAGACACTTCAGGATTGCACCCTTGTATATGAGCCATACATAAAATCACTTACACATTTTTTTTCTATACAAAACCTATGCAATATTAAGCTACTTGAGAAGTTTAATGATACGTGTTAAATAGACTTTATTTTTAATATGATTTTGATAGCAATATACTTATATTTTAGGTATTTTTATATGATTTGACAGTTAAAATAATTTATATTTCATCCTGTTAAAGGAAAATAAATAACTTTAAAGAAGATTTTTTAGTCAATCTGGAGCAACTTTGGCAAATTTGAAGAAAAGACTCAAAACTTTATAGTAATATAGTAATATATAACTGGTTGTGTTCTAACACTCCCAATTATATTTCAGAATGAGATCTTTACCTAGTAACAAATCACCAACCCACCCTCGTGTTCAGGTTATATTTAAAGAAATGGTGTTTTATTTCTCCAAGGACTTGGGACATGCCATATTATTCAAAAATCTTACAAATATAATAAAAATTATGATGATAATCACAATATAACACCTTTCATAAATTCAAACATCCATATTACGAATAGTTAATAATTTCAAAGGAGCATATTATGAAATCAAAAGAAAGTTTAACAACCCAAAAAGTTGGGTCATAAATATTTTACGAATATTACAAAACTTCTTTCCAAAACAAAATTGTGCTTTATAAATATAAGAATGATTATAATGAAAACTAAAATAGAACACATTCCATAAACCCAAAAAATTGTAATATAAGTAAAATAGTTCTTTAAGTATTATACAACATCTTACGAAACTAAAATAAAGCCTTAAGCATCAATCACTACAAGAGAAGTTTAAATTAGCAACGGAAATCTACCGTCGGTAAAAAAACCGCAGGCAATTACCGACAAAAATAGTATAGACGTCAGTAATGTAATTTGGAAATATTAGTTTAGTAGCGATAGAAATATCCGTTGCTAAATTTGAAAGAAATGGTTTACCAATGGATATTATCGTCAGTAAAAGTTTTTGTCAGTTGTCGGCTTTTAACTCTAAGAAAAAGACAACGTTTGGTTTTAAACCAAACGACGTTGTTTTGGTGAACTTAAAACGTTGAAACCTTGACCAACAAATGATGTCATTTTGGTAAACTTAAGAACATCTTCGCTTCATCAACAAAACGATGTCATTTGAGATTTAACCAAACGACGTCGTTTCCCATTGAAGGTTTAAACGTTTATAACTTAACCAAAACGACGTCGTTTGGTTTAAACCCAAATGATGTTGTTTTTCGACTGAAGGTTTAAACATTTATAACTTAACCAACAAGACATTGTTTGATTTAAAACTAAACGATCAAATGATTTCGTTTTCTGGCTGAAGGTTTAAATGTTTATAACTTAACCAAAACGACGTTGTTTGGTTTAAAACCAAACGTCATCGTTTTGGTTAAGAAGGTTTAAAAATTTATAACTTAACCAAAATGACGACGTTTTGGTTATGTTTTAAACAACATCCGAAGCCCTTCCCCCTCCACCAATTTCTCCCCCCCCCCTGCGCATTCTACTTCGTCTTCATCCTCCATCCACTACCTTCGTCTTCCATCGCCGTCGTGTGGAGCTGCGTTGTCGTCGTGGAGCTCGTGCATCTCCGGTGGTTTAAACTTAACGTATTCTCCTCTTCTCCGTGCGATGAGAGGTCCGTGGTTGAATTTTTTGGTTGACATGGAATTTGTTTTTGGTTTTGGTTGTTAATGACTGATTGTTAATGATGGGTTATGTTGTTATTGAAGCATGATGGAAAAAGATTTGGAATTTGTCTTGAATTAGAGATGAATCAGTTAATGCATACCAAGTGTTTGATAAAATACACTCCTTTGATAAAAACTTGAATTGAAGTCATTTCAATTATGTACGACCGCTTGGTGCGCTGCACAAGGTTGGTATACGACCGCCTTATATTTCTGAGGGCATATGGAGTCATTGGCAGGAGTACTGGACATCACCTGAGGCAATGTTCATCTCAGGACGTAACTCGACCAACAGACGTGGAGACCCTGGGGGAGATAGTCTTCTCGTTCATTTGGGAGGATCAATTACCCAGCACGAGCATGCAGAGTGACTTGTAAGTATCTAAATATTACACTCATATTCTCATTTTTTACTTTGTTATATTTCAATTTAAATTGATGCGTGAATGTTGTGATGAAAATATGTGTATTATAGATAATGATCATGGTATAAATGTCTGGTGTCATATATGATTCTGTTGAGTTATTTTCTTTGTTAAACAGGGGATAATATCATAAAAATAGAGGAGACTCTGTCAAAATTTTTATAAATTCTAGTTTAACATAGAACATTTTATTGTTATACAGGAAAAGTCTATGGGCATAAGACCTACACCCCGTCATTTGTTTTTGCATACTCACACTAAGAAGCATGATTGTGTGACATTCGTTAACAGCCGACGTAAAGAACTAAATGTATGTAAAATTTATGCTTTAATATTCATTCTTAATAATTATCACTTACTAATATAAGCAATGCCTCCTAATATGACCAAATACAAGAAACAATTCAGCGATAGTCTCAGGGAGAACAAGCTGTTGATAAGAGTCAGGCATATTTTGATGCAGTGGGTGGTAGGGACAGTCGTGAAAGGATCTTCGGGCTAGGCTCATTTGCGAACATATGTTATTCGCACTCCTCTATGTCCAGTACAGCAGCATCAACTAAACAACCGACAATGGAACATATCCATTAGCTTGAGAGCACAGTTCAGACATTAACAAGTCAGTTGCAACAAACAATGGAGTATATGACTAAGCTCTAAAATGATATGGAGCAATTGAAGGGGAGGGCTAGAGACTCAGACCATCCGCGTTCACCAGGACAATAGGATTGTTGTAGTCATTTGGTTTGAATTTATGTAAAATTTAATGTTTTTTTTTATCAATGAAGAAAATTTTAACTTTATATGATCAATTAATTTTCTATTTAAACAAATTAAATATATAAACAAATTAAAAAATTATGCACAGATAATTTATAGCTGTTGAAATTATCATTAATAATAAGATTATGAAATAAAATTTAATGTCTGGATTTTAAAAAAGAAAATTTAATACCTTTATGGTAGAGTCATTACCGAAGGTTTATGACACATCGTCGCAAAGTATTTATGTACTTATCGACGGAATTTTAGTCCGTCGGTAAATTGAGTTATATTTACCTACAGTTAGTGATTCACTGTCGAAAAAAATACACATATTCACCTTAGACTCACCGACGAAATTTTAATTCACCGTCGGTATACTAAGTCATATTAGGTTTACATTTTTACCGTAGATTCACCAACGGATTGACATAACCGTCTGTATATATACCAACGGTAACAATTTTTTCATCGGTAAATATCCTGTCAATTCACCTTCAGTATACTGAGTCATATTAGGTTTACATTTTTACTGTAGATTCACCGACGAATTGACATAATTGTCTACATATATACCGACGGTAACAATTTTTTCTATCGGTAAATATACCAACAGAAAACGGATAAGAGTTTTTGTTGGTATGTTTTCCGACAGCAAATTTCACGACGCATGTTTTCGTTGGTGAATATCGTCGCCAAATTTTATTACCGACTGCTTACTAATATTTTCTGTCAGTAATTTTTGTTGGTAAATGTCCTTTTTCTTATAGTGAATACAATATAATCAAAATAACACATTCCATGGAATTAACTACTTACAATACATAATTTTTTAAAAAATGTATCAATAAAACTTAATAGATTTAATTTAATTTAATATTATAAAAAGAGTTAACATAGTAAATTAATTTTTAATAATATCAAAACGTCTTTGTCTAAAAATAAAATCATAATTGATTTTCATTTATGACATTTTTTTGGGTTCTCTAAACACTTATTTTGAAATCACTTCTTATATTGGCTATTTAACAAACGTTAATTTGAATTAGTAATGCTATAATTATTTTTTGAAAAGTGAAAAGAACATAATTTTAACATCTAGATTCCTTTTCTTTTTTTCATTATTTACATTCATATTTTAGCACATCAAACATTATTTAATGGTTTTTGAGTTTATTTCTAAAATTTTATGGCTTTAAATTATAATTTCATAATTAATGAGATAGCTTTAAAAACATAAATAAAAAAGTTTTGCTTTTTAGTGCAAGGAAAAATGTATGTATGATCAATTTTATAAAGCAATTCAATATTCTATGATTGAGGAATTAAGGAAGTATTGAACTTAAGTATTAAATTAATTTTGGACACTAATAAAAGTTAATAATACAATAATCAAAACCTTTTATGGACAATTTTAAAAATTGTATTCTAATTTATGATTATGACTACAATAAGCAATTACATGAATTTACTTAATTGGAGCCCATCTTGAAACACTATTCAAAAGGTTTAATGGCCCAAAATTTCTCTTCCAAAAGAATTTTGTTTTCGTTTAATTATCCATAACTATTTTCTAATCCATATATTTAAAAAAACTCAAGATTAGTTATACCAAATTAAAGTGTAATCAAATAGGAAAATTTCTCTTAAATATTATTTCAATATTTCCAAGAAAAATCAAACCAAAATTTTGTACATTGCTAACACGCGAAATGTGTTGTAAGCATAAAGAGATTAATGAATGATAAAAAATAAATAATCAATGGAGTTTAAATCTATTTAGTTAAAGAAAATAGAAAAATATAAAAGAGAAAAGAATTATAAAGTCTTAAATAAAAGGAAAATGAAGGAGTATGAAGATTTTATTATAAAATAAGGAAGGTTTTAAGCACCTTATTTTACTCATTCGAACAATTATCTATGCATATGGTGGGTCTTACTTATATTATAAATTTTGAAAAGAAAAAATTTTGAGGACATCTAAAATAAATAAATTTAAATTTAAACAAATTGTTGGCTTCAAACAATGTCATTTTTTACAAAAAGACGTCATTATGGAAGTAACGGTCGAGCCATGGGTCCAAGTAACATGAGACTCAGTAAATAAGGTAAAAGAGTTTCTTATGTTTGGATTCCTAAGAAAGCTCTTTGAACGTTCGAAAGCATCAATTGAAACAGTTAAAGATCTTCCCCCAGGAAATGCTTTCTTAACACTCTCTTCCAAGAACTTATTAATTTTAACAAAACTAACAGAAGATATAGGGAATGATTTACCAGATGTATCACTTAATTAGATGAAACGCACGTACCATGCGTTTCACCTAAGGAATAAATGGAACTTAAAAAGCTAAATCAAACAGTATAAGGAACCTAAATTTGAACGCATACATACCCGATTAAATGACTCCATCATCATCACAACATATAAACATAGTTTTTATAATCAACGACTATTTCAAAACAACCAATTTTTCTAATCCTGTACGGACCATCAGGACATCGCCATTATCTCCATTTTCATCTATGTTCTCTTGAAGATTCGAGAAAGCTTTATACAACACATAGGATATACATTCAGACATTCATCTAATAGCTTCCTAACCGAAAATAAGATATAGACAATAAAGAAAGACAACTAATTCGAATGATACAAAAAACCTTGAAGAAGAAGATCGACTATTGAAGGCAAGTGGTGATTAGATTTTGATGAGGAGATTTGTTGTGCATTGATTTGTTCTTCATCAAGGAGAATTCAACCACATTTCTCCCATCGAACCGCATTTTAACCATTAGAAACTAGTCGCAATCTCGACATTCCCTGGTGAATTTATGTTAAAAGTTTTATTTTGAAAAGTCAATAAAAATAAAAACAAGTCATCAGGATCGTTCCTAGTATTTTATAGGCTATGGGAAAAGTAAAAAAATAGGCTCCTATTTTTGGGCTCTTATAAAGAATAAAAAGAAGCAAAATATTGGCCTTTTGTTGTTCTTTATTGATAGGTGCTTAATTGATTATAAAATTATTCCATAACACTTAGCGATTATTAAGATGAAGAGAACACAGTGCAAGAGGAAAAGGCATGAGATGAAACACAGAGCAGAAGCAAGAAGTAACTAGGAGCAGAACAGTGCTAGCAGGTGGATAGCCAAAGCATCAATACGACAGCGCAAAAAGGAGAGCTGAGAAGATCAAAACGTAGACATCTCACGTTTGCATTCAATAGAAGACATCAACAAGGGTTTTAAAAGATAAATAGTAAGATGGACCAGCAGATTAATTCGTCAAATCACAAAATAGTAGCTTACGAGAGAGTAGCGAAAAGAGAACAATGAGTGTAGAAAGAGGGAGGCGTTGCTGGGGGGCTTCAGTTGAGGTATTTCAATAGAGCTAGAGCATTTTCTTGGGAGAGACTTATGAAGGGGCTAGACATCTCAACGCCAGTTTAGAGGTGACATCGATGCCGACAACACGGGTTAAGTGTATTTCACTATTTTTGTTATTTATTTCTCTCATTAGGAATTGATTATGTTATCTTGTGTTGATTGAATTGGGTACTGTGAAAAGATGATTTTAATGCGTTCATTAAATCATTTATTTGCAAACCCATCGCTAGAATTTCGATATAGTTAATTGTTATGTTGAAATTCATGTGTAACGACTAATGATTCGTAATCATAAAAGATAACATGACCTAGGTTAAATGACGCATTGTATGTAGTTGTTTCCTTAATTAATCAATTTTTATAATTCGTAATGCTATTGCCTAATTAAATCTAGAGATCATATCCTAAGTTATTCGGTCATTAGGTTTAATTAACGATTGTATCTTGATTAAACACTACCTAAGGGAAAACTCGGGTCAATTATTAATCCACGATTAATAGTTGCTAAGAGAGGTTAGAAAACAACAAATCAATGAAATATGTTTAATTAAGGTGTAGGCCGAAATTGAACCAAAGACTAGGTCCTTATCGAATTCCTCACTTTTTTATTATTTTGCATATTTTCTTTAATTTGTTTATATCAGTCTAGTTTCATTTTATTTTCTTATTTCCAAAATCCCAAACCCTCTAACCTAAACACCGATTAATTTCATTTCAACAACTTTACACACATTCTCTGTGAGATCGACCTAGACTCATCATTGCTATAGTAGTCGTCTAGTTTTTATTTTGACAAGCATTACGACGCGCTATCATTTATAAGGTCAATAATAGGCCCTATTTTATTTTGTGAGAGTAAAAATATGTCGTATTTTACTGTTTATGAGGATAGGTCTTGTGTGGGTGCTCAGGTTGCCCTCACCCAAGGTCGGCCCTACAAGTCATAGATATAATCAATATAAAAGTAGAGTATACAATTAAATAAGGAAATGAAAAACTATATGAATTTATATATGCAATTAACAAAATATTCCCAAAAGAAGCAAAGATCATTGGAACTTAATTTTTTAACCATCCACAAATCCCTTGCACAAGCATATTCTATGTTTGCCACTCACCGTTAAAAGTAAATAAAACCCAAAGCACATGCCATAGATTAATAAATGATCTAACATCTTTAAGAGTAGAAGACTTCTTATTTAAATGATCTTTTCACATCTGGCACACTTCAAAGATTATTAATGGATATCAATAGGTCATTATAACTAGTTGAAGTTGAGTTTATAACCTATTGACATAAGAAAAGAAAGTTTGTATTACACACAATATCAGTACTTTTATACATTTTCTATTCCAAACATAAGCCATAACCCTTAAATTTGTTTGAACATTCTAACAATGTTAATTTTGTGATCTATTAACTGAGACAACTTTATATGATAAGGTTAAGAATGTTAACTGTGTATTTACTATTTTTAAGAGATGCAGATTTAAGTGTGCTTTCCTCTAAAGACACTATTATGATAAAAAGAGGCCAACTACGTAGGAGTTGGATCCCCCGACATCCTTATCATATATGGAGATAGCTATTGTCATAGAATTTCACTACAAGAAAAATGGAGTTTAGCGATGGAAATTACAGACGAAATGTAAACAAATTTCGTCGGTAAGCTTATTTAGTGACGGAATATACTGACGGAAAAAAGCGTCAGAAATATAGCTGTTGGTAAATTTACCGACGAAAATTTTGTATACCGTCGGTACATTTACTGACGGTTATTTCATTGATCGGTAAATTTTTGTCAGAAAATTACCTACGGAAATTTTTTTCCGTCGGTAATTACCTACGAAATTTTTTTTCCATCGGTAATTCTCTACGGAAAATTTTTTCCATTGGTAAATTTGCTTAAAATTATTTTTTAAAATTTACCTGCAAAGTGTTCAGTTTCTCTAGTTATCTTCTATTTCTTGGCCAAGACATACATCGAGGCAAAGGAAGTTTGGCTAGTGTCTATGGACCCATCTAAGCTTTGTCTCGGTAATAAACTGTCTCGTAGTTAGCTCCCCCAACTTGGTCAGAGAAGTTGTTCGAGCCCAAGACAAAATCTTTGTGAGCCACAACCCACCTCGCACTGCTAGAATCAGAAATGT
>JANZLX010000213.1:34529589-34544855 GCA_025531955.1 Erythroxylum orinocense
ATTTTTCCTATGCGTGAAGTATGGTTGAAGAGTCTAAATAATCAGCAGTATAGGAGGGAAGAATTATTCATTTTGTGATCCAACTCTTTTACTATATTTTGCTTTTAAAATCCTGATGTGGATCCAAAACATCCACCAGGATTCTGTTTGGGATACTAAGTAACTAGTGGGAATTGTTGAGGAAGGGAGGTTAGTCATGTACTTGAAGCTCTACAGCTGCGTGAATGGATTGAAGGAGCCGCTGCTATTGGGAATCCTGATACTTTGCTTTCCACTTTGGTTAGTCATGTACTTGAAGCTCCATAGCTGCTGTTGGTGAAGACATAGTGTCAGCTTGTAGTAATAAAAAGAAGCACAAGAAAAGTCAGAAGTCTAATTTATTTAAGAAGTTTCAAACAATATCCAGTGTATTATGAGATGTTTGGGAATTGCAATTAGTGTATTTTGATATTAATTATTGCATTACGATATGTTTGTGAATTGCAAGTAAATAATACATTATCTGCAGTTTTGAAATTTTTTTGATACATGAATAATTATTAAAATTAATGATATACTAAAAAATTGAAGAATTATTAAATAAATAAAATAATAAATAATATTAAATAGTTATTAACAAATAAGATTTAAAAACTTGTATTTTAAAAATTAATTATTAAAATTAAAAAAAATTATGAAATTAATATGATTTTTGAAAAAATAAAAAAATAATACAATAAAAAAAACGTCACGGAAGAAATTCCGCGACGTTTCTAAAACCGTCGCGAAAGACATTCCACAACGTTTGAAAAAAAAAGTCGTTGATTCCTTCACATTTTGTGACGTTTTAAAAACGTCACAGATTATCCAAACTTTTAGTGACGTTTTTATAAATGTCGCGGATTGTCAGTATTTTCTGTGACGTTTTACAGAAAACGTCGAAAGAACTTTTTACCTATACCATATTCTGCGACGTTTTTTGTGACATTTTTTAAAA
The DNA here is from genome assembly GCA_025531955.1 of Erythroxylum orinocense. Taxonomy (NCBI): domain Eukaryota; kingdom Viridiplantae; phylum Streptophyta; class Magnoliopsida; order Malpighiales; family Erythroxylaceae; genus Erythroxylum; species Erythroxylum orinocense. The sequence continues at coordinate 34,530,566 of JANZLX010000213.1, forward strand.
ATTCGCAAAATACATTCTGCGACGTTTTTGGACATTCTGTGACGTTTTAAAAATATCACAAAATGCCTTGTTTTCTTATAGTGATAAGAATAGATTCAAATATAGAGTCGGTAAACCAATATTGTTCAGGAGTCTAGTCGAAAGTTTGAGATATTTGACTTTCACACGCCCATATATTATATACTCAGTTGGATTGGTTAGTAGACATATGGAAAAGCCAAAGAAAGATCACTTCATTGTACAAAAAGAATTTTAAGATATGTTAAAGATACAATAAATCATGGTATATTTTATACACATTCTCAATATTAAAGTTATGGTGGAAACTTCGATGATCGAAAGAGCACCTTTGGATATGTATTTCATATTGGATTAGCAATATTTTCATGGTCACAAAAAAAGCAATAAATAATTGCTCTCTCGATGTGTGAAGTCGAGTATATCGCTACAATAACATGTACATGTCAAGCAATATGGTTGAGAAATATTTTAAGTGAGTTAACACACAAGAAGATCCGATTACAATATACATTGACAATAAATGTACTATATCACTTACAAAAAATCTAGTGTTACTTAGTCGAAGCAAACATATAAACACAAAATATCGTTTTATTTAAGAGCACGTAAAAGACAAAATTGTAAAGCTCATTCATTGGAGAAGTGAAGATCAACTTGTGGATATTTTTACAAAACCTTTAAAGACCGATGTATTTCACAAACTCAAGGAAAATCTTGGCATGCAAAATCAGGTTTGAAGGGAAGTGTTAGAAGTCAAATAGGTGTAGAGGCTTCCTGATTCTTCTAGTAAAAAGATACGACTCTTAGCTATATGTTAGCTGTCAAAATTGTATTGTTTTGTAGTAGTTTGTTAGTTGTCAAAGTCTATGAGTAAATCGACTTTCATGCCTATAAAACGCCCTTGTATTTGCAATGTATGCATGAGACAAAATAGAAAAAAAAAACAGAAAGTTAGAGTTGAACCTCATATAGAATGTAACACTGATTTATTATCAATATATTGTTGCTTGATTTAGCATTATTAGTCTATTACGTCTCCAACAAGATTCATGCTTTATTACAAGTTATGTGTCAATTATTTTATAGAATTAAAGTTATCTTGATTTTAGAAAAACCAAAATACAAAAAAATTTCTTAATCATTCCGTTGTGGTGGGGATTGAATCCTGCCTCAATTTCCCAAAACTTCAACCTTGTTCTATTGGGTCTTGGAGAATTATATTATTAGTCAGTGTTGAAAAAGACATGCATAAAACTATATAAAGCATCTGATAAGTTCCAAAATGCAAATCTTAGATCTAAGTATGTAGCCAACTATACTAAAGTCTCTCACCCGTCTCATGTGCTTAGTGAGGAATGGATATATATCTTCGGTTTTTTCTTCCAATGGTAAGCCATATTAAGTTCATGCCAATTACGGTGGATTACCTCACCAAATGTTTTGAGGACAATATTTATGCTAGAAAGACAATTGAGTAAATTTTAAAAGCGGATATTATCAGCAGCATCTAATTTTAGCAAAATGGAATTCAATTCAACGGCGAGAACTCTAGAGCCTTTTATGAAGGAATGGAAATAGCCTAGTGCTTCACATTGCTGGCTCACCCTTAAACTAATGGTTTGATCGAGGCGATGAACAGAGTCATATTTCAAGATCTAAAGGCCGAGGTAGATCAAGCAAACGGAGCATGGGAAACTAAAGTGTACTCAATACTTTGGGTCTATTATACAACTCCTCAAACATCAAAAGAGGAATCACTCTTTAGCTTGCGTTGCGGTAGAAGCCTTCACCCCTATTAAGTTAGAAATATTGAATCTATATTCAAGGAACCAGACGTTTATAGAAAAATTATACATGATGGAGGAAAGAAAAGTGAAGTCCGATTAAGAAATGCAGCTTATCCAAAAAAAAAAAAAAACCTTTCTAGTATTAAGAAGAACATGCATCTTTAATAGATCTTAGGATAGGGGAAAACTAACACCAAATTAGACAGGACCATCTAAGATCCAGGAAGTCTCTAGATTTAGCACTTACAAGCTGACATACTTGAGCTAGAGAAAGATACGTAAAACTTGGAATGGAATACACTTGTGACCCTATTATCAATAAAACTTGGGAAATATTGACGCACAATATCAATTGCACTTATTCATCTTGCAAGAAATAATACATGCAAATATGCTTAATTCAGTAGTCGTGCGACCTAAAAGAAACTCATCGTTCACATACAAGATGCAGACCTGCCTAATTTGGGATCGTTCACACTAAGACAAACTCAACTTTCGCGTGAAAGATGGAGCTCTTCCTAATTCAGTGGTCACATACCCCAAGAAAAATCAACGTTTAAACGCAATATGCCGACATGCCTGATTTGAACGTTGCTTACCCTAACACATGTTTAACTTTCACATGCAAGATACAGACCTGCCTAACTGTACAGTCACACAGACTAAGACAAGCCCAAAATTCACATGCAAGAAGTAAACCTAATTTGACATTCGCACGCCCTATAAGGCTATAACTCAAAAAGTTCGTAAATATCCTATCTATTGGACAACTATTTAATTCATGAAAAAGCTAAACATGCAGGCCTGAATTAAATGTGCGTTAATCTCTCCATGTCTGGGGAACCAGACCATTTCATACTCCAAAGGTCAATGGACTCTGACGTAAAAGGGTACGCTGTACTTTAACAACAGCTCTTCATAGTCTGCAGGTCTCAGTCTCTTAACGTACCTTTGAATGGACGGATTTTCCAATCTCATAAATTGCGGATATTTATTTATATAAATTTTGTATCTATTTATATAAAATTTACGCGAAATTTATATAAATAAATAACTAAAATTTATAGATCAAAATAAGATAATATAATAGATAGAAGATTTTGACTCACCTTTTAATCTCATACTTATCATCACTCCTCAAAATCAGTTTTCCAAGAAAAAAGACCATTCATTCACTTCCTTTAACGCCCACAAGTCTGCCCATTTCCATTCCTAAACCCCTGACTGAACTTAGTCCTGGATGAAGACCAAGGAGCTTGTGAACTTGCTACTTTAATTATTATCATTCGAATGAGACATCGTATGAATGTACATTGTCAGGCTACACATTTGTCTGGATGAGTTTTTAAAAGACTAGTGTTGCTTTAAAGATAATTTATCGAGGTTATATAGAAGCAACTAACAGCTCCAATCAAGATGAGATGAAAGGCTAAGATTTCAAGACTTTTGCACTTTACAAAAAAGGCTAAGATGTCAAGACATTTTCACTCTCCAAAACCTCCTCCGAAGAATTCACAAAAAAGGAAGTAGTTTCCCACCCAATGTATGGGTGCGAGATAGCCTATGAACGACGCCAAGCTATTTAGATATGTTGACGGATGAGGCTCAAACTTTAGGATTTGCAGGAGAAAATGATACATAACTGCCCATTTTTGAGCCTTAAAGCACTACAAAAAAAAATGAAATTTAGCGACGAAAATTACCGACAGAATGTAGACAAATTTTGTCGGTAAGTTTATTTAGCGACTAAATATACTAACGGAGAAAAGCGTTGAAAATATGACTGTCGATAAATTTACCAACGAAAATTTTGTATACTGTCGGTACATTTACCGACGGTTATTTCATTGGTTGGTAAATTTTTGTCAAAAATTACCTATGAAAATTTTTTTCCGTCGGTAATTACCTACGGAATTTTTTTCCGTAGGTAATTCCCTACAGAAAATGTTTTCCATCGGTAAATTTGCTTTAAATTATTTTTTAAAATTTACCTGTAAAGTGTTCAGTTTCTCTAGTTATCTTTTATTTCTTGGCCAAGACATACATCGAGATAAGGAAAGTTTGGCTAGTGTCTATGGACCCATCTAAGCTTTGTCTCAGTAATAAACTGTCTCGTGGTTAGCTCTCCGAACTTGGTCAGAGAAGTTGTTCGAGCCCAAGACAAAATCTTTGCGAGCCACAACCCACCTTGCACTGCTAGAATCAGAAATGTATCCCAACATCACAACTAAAATCACGTTTTAACCCTTTTATCACTACCATTTATACTTTAAAGTTTTATTCCAATGACAAAATGCACAAATAAACGAAAGTAGTTGCAAAAATACCTCCACCAAAGGACATAATGGCAATGGCCGGAGAAGATAACACCAACGGGCAGAAAAGGAGTCCATAACAGAGAAACCGGAGAGAAGAAACCGAAGAGGAGACACAGTAAGAAGGAAGAAGAAAATGTAGGGGGAGAGAGGGAGATGTCGGGTGAGCTGATATTTAAAAAGAATTTACCGACGGAATTTATCGACGAAAATTTTCGTAGGTAAACTCAAAAATTTGAGTTCCCGCCTTTTTACTGACGGAAATAGCGACAGAATATTTCCGTCGAAAATTTTAACTTTTATTATCCCGCCTTTAAATTTTATTTTACCGCCTTCCCTCCATTTGTAGCGACGGAACATTAAAACCGTCGCTAAACAACATTTTTCACATTGATTTTAGCGACGGAAATAGGTGTTCTGTCGCTAATTTTATAACAATTACCGACGGAAACTTTTACCGTCCCTAAAGTCCGTCGCTAATATTGGCGGGATGATTTTCCTCCATTTTTAGCAACGGAAAATTAAAACCGTCGCAAAATAAAAATTTTTCACGTCGATTTTAGCTACGGAAATAAGTTTTCCGTCGCTAATTTGCTACATTTTATTTTCCGTTGCTAAATGAATTTTTCACGTCGACATTAGCGATGGAAATATGATTTCCGTCGCTAATTGGCTACGTTTTAGTTTCCGTCGCAAATTTTCCATCGCTAATTCTTACTTTTCTTGTTGTGTTCAAAATGGAAGGAAGTATAGAAACAAGAAGGGTAACCTTAGGCAATCAATAAGATTCAGAAATTACATAAAAAATTTATGCAAGAAAGCTAAACAGATGGACAGACTTACTTGAAGAGTTGAATAAAGACTAGGGATAGAAGATGTCTCTCTAAAACAAGACCTTATGATCTCTAACTACACGTTGGAAATCTAGATTAAGCAAGAAGACACTAAGTTAGTACAAAAGAATATATTCAGTAATTTCATTGCTTTCACCTGAGATGGGAGTAATCTGTAACTCCTTAAAAGAAAAAGCTAATGACTAACTATTGGAGAACAACAACTAAAGGTAAAAAGAAGAAGGAAAGGTGAGAAGCAAGATAGAGGAACCCATTCTTGGCAACTTGACCAACTTGGATAAGAGGATCGCCTTTGATGGTTTAACCTTAGTTAGGAGGCATCTGGAGACTCTTTCAGCTGGGGAGGATTTATTTACATTATATATAAAAACGCAATCGTAAATAGAATACCTTGCTTTGTTGCTTACAACAACGTTGTCATTTTTTCGTTATTTTTTTAGTAGTTGTAGGTGACGTTATTGCCTTGACCATGCTTGTTGGAGGAGAAGTAGAATTGGTTTTGTTTCACCGTGTTTGTTGTAGGAGAGGAGTTTTCTCTCCAAAGGTTGTTCTATACATGCATAAATTATTATATTAATTATAGTTATTATCTATACATTCATATATCATTATATTAATTACCATATATATATATATAATATTTATATTTATATTTATATACATATATACATAACATGTTAGCGCTACATATGGGATCTTGATATTGAGATTCTCCTACTTTCTCTTTTTAATTTTTTGTTTTTACGTTCTGTAAGGAGTGCTAGCAAAACATGCCTTGAAGTTATTTCAAATTCTATTATTACTAGGTATAATCATATATTTTGATCCACAAGTATGTGCAACACTTATTCCTGACAAATGATTACATTGCATTTTGATTATTGTTTGGTTAATTATTGGTGCCAAGGTTGGGGACTCGATGATAGAGGAAATTAGAGAGATGTTTTGAGTTGAATCGACTTATTGAATACAGGTTGGGTTCAGTTTAGAACACTCAAAATTCGATTAAGTCTGAATTATGACAATAAAATTAAGTCTAATCCAACTTTAAATTAGGCTAAAATATCTCTCTTAGGAAGTTAGACTGGTCAAATCCATCATTATATTGGCGGCACTAAATTATTACTGCACGTTATAAGTTGAGAATTAGAATAGTTAACTTTGAAATTATGAATAAATGTTTTTACTTTTACTTGCGAGGAAAATGTGCACATGATTAATTCAGTAAAGCAATGCAATGACAATAGCTTTTGACGGAAACAATGCAATAGACAAAAACTTTGACATAAAGCCTAGAAATTTGGATTCATAACTGACCGAAACAGCAGTTGGATGACCTTACCAGCGAGACGACAATATAAACAGAGCCTTGTAATGCATGTATAACCAAACTAAAGTACATTCAGACAGAAAACAACATCAGAAATTGTTTCAAACACTCTCAAGAAAGCTTAAACCAGAACCCTGTAGCTTTTCCTTTGTAGCTTGATCTAAACTACTAGCCATCTCAAGTGTTAGAACGTTCTTCCAATCTCCAACTGTACCTTTCCTAAAGAAATCGGGGTTTTTAATGATGATATCAGAGTTTGTATCCTTATTGATTACCAAGTTGCTCAAGTTCTCAAAGCTACACAGTTTTATAATTTCTTGAACAACACCTGCATTCTCTTCTTCCATTGAAAAGGGAGTACCCAGAAACTCAGCCAACTTTTTAACTTGAACCAAAGGATCTCTCTGCAACTCCTCGTACATGAGGAATAGTACCTGGTTCGGTACTTGTAAGTAAGCATTCCAGTAACTTAACACATGGTCCCAAAAGGGTCCATAATGCGAGACTCCTCTTTGGAACATCTCGAAAGCATCTTGAAGACAAAGGGATGTTGACAGCTCTCTGGACCTGATCTTGTTCATAAAGTGCCATTTTGAGACAAAAACATCTTTTGGGTTTCGACATACGTAAATGAATCTACAACTCGAACCCTTCACAGAGTCTGGAAACAAAGTGTAAGGCAGGTGAGTAGAGAAAACTCGAGGAGAGGGTAGAGAAGTTGGTTCGTTTCGATACAAGTATGACTCTAAGAAGGGTACCAAGTCGCGAGGATTGGCAGTAATCAAAGGATGAGTAGCGAACTCGTAGAGGGTTCGATTCAGAGTGGCATAAACAAGAGCTCTAATCCAAGTGGTTCCACATTTAGGAGAGGTGGCCAAGATAATGTCAGTAGGATTACAAATGAAGTGGTCTTCAAGTAACAGGAAACTCTTGACAGCATGAGGTGGTAACCAAAAGCCTTGACACTGAAATAGGTTTTGAAACCACCACCCTTTCTCTTTGGGAAGTGTTTGGATTATGTTATTGTATCTTTTGTTGGTCTCCTCTTGGTAACCTTGCTCTTCATTGCTTCCCTCGTTATTCTGAGATGTTAAGGGAGTTGCCATGGAAGGAAATTTTTAGGCAACTTGCTCGTTCCGATTTTCGTTTGAATCCTAAGGTAGATACTAAGCTAGTAAAATCCCCAAGCTATCAAAAGAATGCTCAGGACAGGACAGGACAGGACACGTTGAGCGAAGGAGAGTGAACCGTGAACATATATTCGAAAGCTGAATGTTGTGTCCATCAATATATAACTAAGACAAAGTGGGTCGTACTGGAGGTGTTTAATGTATCAAAATTAGCTTACTGCCTCTTAGGGTGGTTCAAACAATTGGAAGACTCATTAAAAATCTTCAAGAGGGCTTATAATTTATATTTATATTCCTTTTAGGATTTTAAAAATATTAAAAAATTTTAGATTCTAAAATTTTGTGTCTTAAATGAATATGATGTCCTTTGATTTTGAATTATTAACTAGTTAAATAATTTATTTAAAATACACAATTTACAAAATATCATTAGAATTAACATTTTATCTTACGAATCATAAACAAAAAACAGTAGTTTATTTCTCATACCAAAAGAAGAAAATTTAACTTAATTGATAGTATCAAAATTTTAAGGCCACAATTTAAAAATGTTATTAATCTGTTTCAAATTATTATAGTATTAATCATGCATGATTTAATTAATTAAATGGTGTAATTGTTTATAAACATAGACGTAGCCACATGGGGCCCAACGGTGTACTGGCTCTCCAAAATTTTAAAAAATTAAATATTATATATATTTACATATATGATGATGAAGTTATTTGAGAGTTAGTAATATATTGGGCCCTCTAAAATTTAAAAAAATTAAATACTTGGAGCCTCCTATTATAAATTTCTGGCTTCGTCACTGTTTATAAAGATGGTAGATGGATGTTAAAACGGAGACCAGATCCTCTGTCTTATTCTGTCTCATGAAATCTTAACCGTTTATTTTGTGGACCCCACGTGGGTCTCATATGGGTCTCACAAATAAACGGCTGAGATTTATTGGACACAATAAGACACCATAATATTAGACAGAAAATCTGGACTCGTTAAAACGCATCAACTTTACAACAAATAGTAGTTTTATACTAAAACGTATCTACTTTACAACAAATAGTAGTTTTATATATTAAAACGCATCTACTTACAACAAATAGTAGCTTTCAAATGTCTAAGAATCAAAATAATTATATGTTATTGTTGTAACTAGATAATAGTTTTATGGCATTGTGGAGTGGTAATCAGATCAGGTATTTAATTTTTCTTTACAAACTCTGGGCACACTAAAGTCTTTTCTTCCTTCAATGATTAATGGCACTCTCAAACTTTCCAAAACATATTATGATGAAAACGACGATACCAAACCTAACATATATTCACCCCGTGACATTCCAGGAACAATAATTCATTTAGGAAGTGTCAGAAACCACTAAACAAAAGAACATCCACTTAGAACTGTAGTCGTGAGAATAAGACGTGACGCACGATGCTTGAGAATTTTAAAGAAGATAATGATAAACCTTAAGAAGTTTTATTTAACTGCCGACTGAGTTCGATTTCCATCTTTATTCTAATATTAAATTATAAAATAACTACCGAAGATGTCAATATGAATGCGTGCATAATTTAATAAGGTTCAAAACAATAAAATTTTAAGAAGAAAAATCTCAGATTCAATTATTTTAGAAAAGATAAATTACAGTTGATTTCAGCATATGTTATATTTTTGTTCTCCAAAACCTTAATGTTTCTATTCACCTCTTGCCATTTGTCGCTAAAAAGTTTTCTAATGTGGCATATATAATTGAATTGTCCTCTTTTACTGAAATTTTTTTTAACAAGGCACTACAATTAATTTGTTATCATAAAATATTATCCCAAACTTATGTATAATGAGGAATTTTTTTTTAAAAAAAATAATAGCACCGCAAACATAAACTAACCAACTAAACATACTTAATGAAGGTTAGCATGTAATATAGCTATAGGATAAAATTTGTTGAACTAAGAGTATTTTTTGATGATAATAAAATATAATTACTACTAACGATTTGTTATTTGATGTCTTAAAAGAAAGCAATATGAAATAAAGTGAAGAAACAATTTGTGAAGACCAAATGCCTTCAAATCAAGAAGAAGATCAAGATTAAAGCAAATAAATCTACAAATTTACTTATAATTTTTCTTGTTTCTTTTATTTGTTGAATTTCATGCTTTAGTGGTTCTTCATACATAAGCTCATCATGTTTTAAACTTAATACATATGTCTTTTCATTTACGAGATGAATTAAAGTTTTGATTTTAAAAAAAAAATCCTCTTAAATCTTTAAAATACTCTTAGAGAAAGTTTTGAAATATTTTTTTTATCAAGTTTTAGTCAAAGAAATGTGATTTAATCTTTGAAAGAACTTGAAAAGTCTTTAGAAACATGTATTCAAATATATTAATCAGCTAATGTATTGGTGTTGTCAACCAACATATTGTTTCTAATGTATCAGGAACTTTAGAAAAATTGTAGACAATGAGTTTGTATGTGGCGTTGGATGAAACATCAAGGTATTATTTCTAAAGACAGCTAATGTATAAGAATGGTTAACTAATGTGTCAAGAACTTCAAAAAGAAAATTAAGACAGTGAGTTTGTATGTGGTATTTGTTGATACATTCATCTAGGTCAACCAATATGTTAAATTGGTTGATATGTCAAGTTACTAGTCATTACAATAGTTAGTGTTTATGACTAATGATATTTTAGAGCTAATCTAGACCAATATATAACTTTTTATTGTAATATTCTATCTCGTATCATTCTTGATGACACACATCTCTTTTCGAACATTCATGGTATATAGATCTATCTTATTAGTGACCTTATTGTTAGCTCAAGACTTAATAATTTTGATGATGACCTTTCAAATTGGATTTATTTCCTTCTATTGCTAACTGGTTAATTCTACAAAGGAAATAAAATCATATTATAAATGCTTCCTTTCTTGTAAAAACCTTCCTTACGAACTTACCTGATTATTATAAATAATTCCACAACATCTGGAAGGATCTTATATTTTCATCTGTTGAGAGCTTATAGAAGCTAAATAAATACTACTAGTGTTGAAGGTTGGAGAAACTTGAAAAATATATACTTGTGAGCTTGTAGATGGTCGATAAATACTACTAGTGTGTAAGGTTGGATAACCTTGAAAAATATATACTCATGAGCTTGAAGAGACTCGTCAAATTACTACCTGAATTTTCATAGGGAAACACTCAATTTGGTTACTTGGGAACTGAATGTAGGCTTAGGCTATAAGCTGAACTAATATAAATCGAATGTGTTCTCTCTCTTCTCTTGACTTTTATATTTCTGCACTATATTTTGTGTGTGTGCATTTCACCAAGAGGCTCCTTCATGTTTATAATAGGCTCCTTCTGTTTTTAACTTGCAAGAGGTTCTTATGATCATTTTAACAGGCACCTTCTATTTTAAACTGTCTTAACTGGATTTATCCTTTAGTAAGCTCCTATCGTTTAATAGACTTCTATCACTTAATAGGCTCTTATTGCTTAAACAGGGCCCTATCGCATAACAGACTCATCTTGCTTTACAGGCTCCTATTATTGTTTTAAACTTCAATAGGCCCCTGTTGTTTTATTTGAATTAAAAGTATCTCTTATGTATGTTTCTTTATCAGTTACAAATGAGATTTTAGGTATTTTCATACTTAAAAATCCTATTTATTACAATTTTTGTACCAAATATCAACTTCGACCTTCGTAGAGAGTTAACACCATTTTTAAGTTAGGTGTTAGTGCAGAATTCATTAAAGAACCCAAACATGTTTATGGTTTTAGAATAATTCCTTGCATTTCAATATGTCAGGTCTACTGATGAAATTGAAGTTTTCAAAATTATATTTAAAGATTATAAATTTTAGTTTTGATATCAGTTTTGATCTAAGTTTGTGAGTTTTTAGTGAGAGAACTTCTTTTACCTAATAGTAAAGAGAAGTCAATAATGAGTTCCTTTTAAGATAATATAGAGAGGGCAAAGGAAAATCTCAAATTGATTATTTTAGAAAAGATAAACTATAGTTGATTTCAAATTCTATTATATTTTTGTTCTGCAAAAGCTAAATGTTTCTATTCACCTCATGCCTTTTTAAACTAAAATGTTTTATAATATGGCACAATTAACCTGATGTCCTCTTTTACTGAAAATTTTTTTAACAAGGCACTAAAATTAATTTATTATCATAAAACATTATCCCAAACTTATGTATAACGAGGAAATTTTGTTAAAAAATAATAGCACTGCAGATATAAATTGGCCAACTAAACATACTTAAAGAAAGTTAGCATGTAATATAGTTATAGTATCAAAATTGTTGAACTAAAGAGATGTTATAATTCATATTTTGGTGACAACAAAATATAGCTCCTACTAATGATTTGTTATTTGATGTCTTAGAAGAAAGCAATATGAAATAAAGTCAAGAAACCATTATTAGAGACTGAATGTATTTGAAGTCAAGAAGGAGACCAAGATTAAGGAAGATAAATGCATATTAATTATACAAATTTACTCATAATCTTTCTTGTATCTTTTATTTAATTATTTTAATGCTTGAGTGGCTCTTCATGCATGAACACATCATGTTTTAAACTTAATATATAAATTGTTTCATTTATCAAGATGAATCAAAGTTTTGCTTCTAAAGAAAATCCTTTTAATCTTTAAAATACTCTTTGAGAAAACAATAAAAAAGAAGCTTGTTAAAATGAAAGGAACCGTCAATAAGTTGAAAACAGAAGGGACCTATTATAAAAGTGAAAGAGCCTCTTACTGAATTAGCACACATATAATATAATGCAAAAATATAAAAGATAAGGAGAGAGAGAGAGAGGAAGAATGTAATCGATTTATACTGGTTCAACTTACAACTCAAGCCTACGTCTAGTCCCCAAATATCCAATTATAGTGTTTCACTATAAAATCAAGTAGCAATTTGAAGAGTCTCTCCAAGCTCACAAGTTAATATTTTTCAAGATTCTTCAACCTTCGGCACTAGAAATATTTCACTAGCCTCTACAAGTTCTCAAATAAAAAAGGGGTTTGCCTGATATGAGCTTCATTAATCTCTTTCAACAGAATTTCACTTTTTAACGCACAAGAGAATTTTTACAAAGATATCATTTTCAAGAATGTATATGTTTTTGATGAATTTAGACAATATAGCTTCGCAAGCTTCTTTATCATTCAATTGTTATTTACAGTTACATTGGCTCTTTTTTAAATAGGCATTTCCTTAATTAGTCATTGCTTCACTTGCATCCTTAGTCAACTAGATTGATTTACATCTAAATAACCTCGATGTCATCTTTTCCAAAAATCTTCCAGTAATCATAAAGCTAATATATTATCTTCATAATTAGTAGGATCCTTTCAGATAAACTATTTCTAATAAGGTAAGTTCATAAAGGAGATTCCTTCAAAAAAGAAAGCGTATTTCTTATCATTTTATTTCCTTTTGAGAATTTAGACCATTAACTGTACAAGAAAATAAATCCAATTTGAATTTTGAAATATTATACACTTATCATCAAAATCATTAAAAATAAACATTGAGCTAACAATCTCTCCCTTTTTGATGATAAATAACGATAGATATATTTTTCAAAATTCAAAGAGGTAATAGATGATTTCGAAAGATACCTGTGACTTTTATATATTTAGACAAAATTAGAAGGAGCTTGTCTTTAAGAAAGGAACTTATCATTTATATATCACAAATTTTTAGAAATTCAATAGCAGAATCAATCACATATATAATCAAGGCAACTTAGGAGCCTGTCTCTTAAGAAAGGAACCTATCATTTATATATCATAGATTTTCACAAGTTCAGCAGTAGAATCAATCACATATATAATGAAGGCAACATTGAGAAATATATCCTTATATATGCAAAAATATATCCTCATAAACTCTCCCTCTTTGTCATTATCAAAAAGAAATAGAGGGAAAGAGTAAACCTTTTGATTTTCGCCTCTAATTTATTATATAGTGGTGGACATATGATATGTTAACAAGCTTATCATTAAGACTCTTTTTATGTATTGATTTGAGAGTTTCATTGATGATCACCCTAAACACTTCAAGTTAGTTAAGTGAATCTTTAGTGTGAGAGTGTTAAATTCTTTAACACTTGATTTCGTAAGGGTTATCAAAATATTATAGAATGGATTCCTCATGTAACATTCAAATATAAAGGTTATTTTAAATTATTTAGCGCTGCATTTGGTGCATTTGTCTATCACATTTGCATGAAAGAAATAGTAGATTATTTGGATCGACTGCTACTCATGCAGAAACTTGTCTTTGTAACCTCATTCAATGGATTAGAGCCAAGGCCATTGCCTACAACCTAGTATCTACAACAACTGGTGTTTGTCCTAATGTTATCCTTTGCACATTAGTGATTACGACATGTTAGTAATAGTGTTCATTATGACGTTATCCATGTTCAATAGCTAGTAGAATCAGATGCCTTATATCGTTGTTATTTGTTATTTAATCTCTTGTTATTGGAGCTAGTTATTTATCTAATGATGTTATTTAACTTTCAAAAGAAATATCATTTACAGTTTTGGCTTACGGAAAATTTGTTCTATGATTGTATGATTTTAATTGTAATTTAATTTAATTCTTGAGGCATAATATTTGAAATGTGAATAGATAGGATGATATGAAGACAAAAAGGATATTGAGAGGAGTTATTGAATTGGAATTTGCTCGGGTCGGCCGTGTTGGGCCCGGATCCAGTCCAAATGACCCGAGGGCCGATCGGTCCATTCTCCAAAGGTCAGTCTCACACCCAATAACCATGTCAAGCCCAAGCCCGATCCA
>JANZLX010000213.1:34550483-34564881 GCA_025531955.1 Erythroxylum orinocense
AAAGTTTAATTGAAATTAAAATTTAATTTCAATTAAATTACTAAAATGTCCAAAGATTATTATAATTAGGCTTAAACATTATTGAGCTAGCACTTCTTGCTTAATCCTCTCTGTAAGAGTTACAAAGTTCTCTCAATCTATTACGTGGAAACTGTTAGATGCCGGACATTTGTGCAGCTACATGCTTAAGACGAATCGATTTCGAAAGTGGTTTTAAAGGATACGATAGGATGAAAATCAAGCTTTAGAATAAAGTATAAATTAAGCTTAGGCTTTATTATGATTTACGTTAATCATTTTATAAAATTAAAACAATCTTGATTTTCAAGAAATTAAAGGTTGTAAAAAAGTTTCATAACTATTCTACCGCAGCCGAGATTGGATTCTGACCAAGTTTTCCAACAACTACGACATTGTCTTCACGGGACAAAGTCGTAACGGCTAATGAACACCTCCAGAAGATGCATAGTAACCTGTTGTCAACTACCAAAGAGCATCTCTGACAACTGCTCCTCCTCACCAGCTAGATGCTGCAATGGCCTTGTCTCGTCGTCGATTCAGCAAACCTCAACACCAAGAATTCCTCCAGTGACATTTAAAGCACCAATGCCCAAAAAACGCAAAGACAAATCCTCATTCAACACAAACAATTCAGTCGTACGAGGTAGCTGACACAGCAACGTTGGAAGTATAACCCTTTATTCTTTCATCAAATGCTAGTTACCAAAAATTCCAACGTCAGCGGCAATATCCATAAACTCTTTCAATGGTTTTTGGGTGTCTATTGTTTCTAAATCTGAACTTTTTAGATTTTCACAAGTATATTTTTTAGGTTTCTCGTATTGCAATCTTATTGTAATGATTGTGAATTACTAGTATTAAACAAATCTAATTTGATTTTTTAAAAACTAGGATTTATCACTATAATATGAATAATTCAAATTTAAATAAAGTTTGATCAAATTTAAATTTGACAAGATTAAGGTTTTAATTTCAATTCCAATTTTTAAGATAAAAAACAAATCAAACAATTTAATCAAGTTATAGGATTAAAGTCGACTATAATACTTCACTTGGAAAATCAGGTCGAGATCTGATCTCATATGTAGCGGAATAATTATGAAACTTTTTTGTGTTTAATTTTTCAAAATCAAGATCACTTAAAATTCTATAAAATGATAGCACATACATCATAATAAAGCAAGACTTACACTTAGTATGTTACTCCAAAATTTGATCATATTCTTATCATATCTCTCGAACTGTTCTAAAATTGTCCATCTCGACCATAGTATCCGCATAAATGTCTAGTATCTAATAGTATTTATATAACAAGTTGAGAAAACTCTAGCATTATTGCAAAGAATGTTAGGCAACGAGGGTTAACTCCTTTAAAACATAAGCCTATTTATAATAGTTTTTAGACATTTTAGTAATTTAATTGAATTAAATTCTAATTTCAATTAAACTTTAATTAGAAAGACAAATAATGCTAGCAGTTATGCCTAAATAAGATCTAATATTTTATATTGATCATTATTTATTAAATATCACATATTTAATCATAAAGTTTCCCAAATTTTACAATCAAGTCCAACGTGATTAAAATATATTTTCTCTCTTTAACTTGTTCTTTATGTATGCCTCATTAGGTTCCCAAATATACTGAAAATGGATAGAAATTATAACCAAATATACATTGGTTGCATTGAATTGGGTAGTTGCTTAGAAATTCCTTTGAGTTTTTAATAATTCTTTGCATTGCTTTTAATTTCCCAAAATTTCACCTAACTCAATTTCAAACACTGTTAGCTAGTATAGATTTGAACTTTCTCGTAATCCTTGTGAGCACGATTCGATTCTTATCGATTTATTACTCATTTCGAAAGCTATGCATTTGCAGTTCACGAATAAATAACTATTATATTCTTTATCTATTTCATTTCTTGAACCAAACAGGTTATTAGTGTTCTGTCCAAATAATGAGCTTGATAGGCATTTTTGAGTAAAATTTGTTTTAATTGTTTTTAAATAACATAAAATGAAATAAAAGTGTGGACAGACTTCCTTGAAAATACAACAGACATGGAAGATCCCAATTGCATCCGACTATAGGCTAATGTATTTTAAGAATTTACGGTTCAATTAACAATTCTCCTACCTGGAAACGACAAAAATCACCAAAGTTGGACCTTTTAAATTTTCACAGATTTATATTTGAATTTTTATTTTTTATCCACTAGCCTCTTGAGTGAAACGTGATGTCGTCAATAACGTATGTCCAGGGAAGTGACTGATTTCAATTTTCAACGATCCTGATCGGTTGAGCATGCCACTAGTTCTCATCATTTAAGCTTGTGGTCAATCTTTCCGAATAAGACCTGAGTCTAAATTTTTCTTGGCCAGCATTTAAAGTTGCACAAAAACTTGCCTTAGAAATATAAGTTCATCTAATCTACTTGGCAACCATCCATCTGTCCGACCTTATCCACCTATCTCCATACAAAACCTCTCCCTACTACCAATCACTAAACTGAGAAAGATTACCATACACGGGTTTGTTCATCATTCTTTGTCTTGAAACTAGAAGTTTTTTCATACTACAGCAAAGTAAGTAGGCGCGTTTCTGCAAGGATTTGTAATCTTAAAAGTTCAGTTCTTTGATTGTTCCAGGTTCTGGGCTACACACAAAAATGGCAACACCCTCAGCAATACTCACCCCAGCAACATTTGCTGCTGCCACGCTCACCTGTCCTAGGAGGAAGAACATGAAAGTAAGGTACGTAGCAGGAGTGAATTCATTTGATGGACTAAAAGCTCACAACAGAGTTATCTCATTAGGCCTACCAGTGAGCACTGAACAGTCATTTGCAAAAGTTGTGAGCTCATTGAGAGCTCCATCAAAAGACAATGGCAGAAGTGGTGGTGCATTCTCTTCAACCTGCAGTGCTGTTGCTGAGATTTTCAGGATTGCTGCAATTATGAATGGTCTGGTTCTTGTTGGAGTTGCTGTTGGGTTTGTTCTTCTCCGCATTGAAGCGTCATTGGAGGAGGCAGACTGAGAATTCTTCAGCTGTTGAATTGGTTTCGTAATCCTTGTTATCTTTAGCTCTGATATATAATTTATTTGGAAATCAATGGGTCTGGATATTCCATTTGGAAACTCTGTCAAGAGATAAAGATGTGAATCTTAACTTGCTTGTCTGAAAGCACAAAAGTTGATCAGAGATGCTTTCTTTATGACATTGGAACTCGTTTTAACTGGTCAACAAGAATTGGGCCACTTGCTGTTTCTGATGCACAATTAAAACTATTAATACAAAGGTTAGAGAAAATTTAGGAATTTCTGAATCCTTGCAATAGGATTCTTGTGACAGGTTATCTGTCTCTTTCGGAAATGAGTAAAATTTTGGCAATCCGGGAAGTACGTTACTTGAAACCTTCTGTTGAAAAGCTCCATCTTGTTTTGTCAAATTTAAGTGGCTTCACAAATACTTGACATCAGGAAATCAAATTCCAACGCCACAATTTTAGCCTTTTTAAGTCACAATTCCTGTTTTTCTGATCATGAAAGCTGAAATCTATAGATACATTGTTGGATCTAAAGCACTGTTCCGTTTATAAGATGATTCTCCAACCGGTAGCAGGGGCAAAGTAATATGAAGGGAGATCTGGTTATGAAAACTTGCTAATACAAATTAGTGCCCGTCCAGTTAAAGGTGTTGCTATTGTCATAACGAGTGTACTTGCAGGAACAACATCTGTAGCATTTAGTCTTAACCTTCCAAATTCTCAGCCTGAAATTTTCAACAAGCCTTTGATTTAATTTAATGTTTTTCCTCGGGATCACGGATTTTGTGGACTGTCTGGATGCTCTTGTTAGCATCAGTAAGAGTAACACAAGAAGAAATGGATGTTGTCCTTGGACTGATACTACCTTCCATAGTCTATTTGTGTTACCACTCAGGAAAAGGGAAGGTCTAGCAGATTTGCAGCTGGGATTAATTAGCAAGCTTGACAAAATACCTTTGTATTTCATTCATCGCTTGGCTTTTTCATACGCTAAATTTTGTGTCGTGTTAATATCAATGGTCAGCCAACATAATGAACAAGTAACTTTGCTGCAGAAAAAATGGGTCTGATTTTATAGTTATATGTTGTTGTCTGAAGCTACGACTTCATTCTCACTAGCCTCAAGCGGGATTATTATTATAACATTCCATAAAACATAGGATATGACCATATCCCACTTGGATGGATATTAAGATTTAGAAGTTCCGTGGCTAAGGCAATCCCTTTCGGACACTAGTCGTTTTTTCAGATACGAGATGGCTTGCAGCTGTCAATGGCAATTGAGACATCCGTGCTCCTATTGCGAAGTTGCTCATACTCGGTTGACTGGCCTCTTGGCACACAGTTTCGAGCTAAGTTGAGGCAAATGCACCCTGTGCAGAGCAAGATTCCAAGAAGTATCCAACTGAATTGCAAGTTTGCTAATGCTCTGGCCCTCATATCTGCATCAATTGATTTACAAGCCACAGCTCCATGCATATGACCCAAACTGGTCTCGTCCAACTGCATGAAACAACCCTCAGGAACAAATCCAGGATGCCATAGCATAAGTGCCATGTTCATAAACCAACATCCTTGGAATATAACTGAAACTGAAAGAACGAGAGCTGCAGGGAAATTGGCTGGAAAGCTAGCAGCAGCGGAAGCTGCCACTACAGAGACAAATACAATGATTTGCAATAGCCAGTGATAATGGCCTTCAAGTCCAACATGGTCAGTTGAGTGAAAATGTAGCAGAAAAAGCTCTTGACCAAAAACAGAAGCTGCAAGGATTCCAGTGACCACGGAAAGGTTGCTTGATGTTTGAGATACCTCTGCAGAAAGAGTAAAACCTGCAAATATGGCTAGGTGAAGGAACATGGTAGCATGTTCCAAGTTAACAGGCTTGAAACTTAAATGGAGGACAGGGAACTCCAAAATTTGGGCCAGAATAGCTAAGATTGAGCAAGAGAGAATGAAGATGAGTTCCAAGTGCTTGAGTCTGGAAAGAGGGCCATAAAATGGATACCAAAACTTGACTGTAAAGTTAGCAGAGCCTTTCAAGCAGTACGCTCTGATGGTGTTCGTGGTATGCCATAAACCCAGAAGGGTCAAGGCCAAGCCAGGTATAATGTGCCCCATAAACGTTCCCATAAGATTAACTTTTTTAATCAGTCTCTCCATTTTCAGACCCAACAAAAGCTTTAAATACCTAAAGCAAATGTAGATACTAAATTATTGCAATCTATTCGAAGGTTTAGTGCATGGTGCGTGTGTCTCCACAAAGAAACAAGATAAAAGACGTTGCATGCAAAAACACGACACCACAGATAAGGCATGGTTCCCCGCTAAAATATAAAGAAGAGAGATGAAGTCGCTTCCAGATCATAAAAACCAATTAACCTTAAAGAAAAAAACAACTTGCTGACTCGACTACCATGTTCTGATACAAATGTGGACGATGTAAAAGTTGGGACATTTACTCAATGGGTACGGTATAAAAATTATGGTTTTTTTCTAGTGAACCAAAACCTTAACATATGCAAAGGTGCAAAAGGAAATGACCCTTGGAGGCTGTCAAAGACCCATCTGAAAATGGTGGAGATTGACTCGTCTCCAGTGAGATGAGTGGCAATGAATGAAATTGCCCACCTATCGATGAAGTTTGGATTCTTCACAAATCATCTTTTTTCAATGCAATAGTCACTACAGACTGAAGTATCATTCCATGGAATATTACATTAGCAGTGTGCAAGTAACATATTGATGGTGATATTCTGTTTTCGAAGTGTCCCAACTTTTCCATAAAATAAAATGATTAAGAAGATGGTACAGGATAACTTTAGAATACTGTTCAATGGGCCTTGACGAGCTCCAAATGGTTGTTTTTTTCAAAACATTACTCAGCTTCTGATTGTTACAAGACAACCACGATAGAGATTGGAGGTTTCCCCGCTAAGCTAGGCCTGTCATGTTATAGAACAGATATAAAGAGACCATTGGTTCTATGTTTTTTAATCCACTTTTTATATCGTCAAAAACATATTTAAATTTTGCAGTCAAACAAATTGAACACTGAAACAATAATCACGTAAAGATTTTAGACATGTATCTGTGAAGAGAGATTTTTGACACGTCTGTATGAAGAGAATTGATTATTCTCTATAATTCAGGCTACAACTCATCAAGAATGGAAGCAATAAATGTGTGTCGAAGATTGACATCATTAAAGCTATTGAGCATATAATATTTTTCAGACATTTTTTGGAAATATTCTTGTAGATCTTTTCGATTCATAGAGTAATACTTCATTGCAAAGTATTTATGTTGGCTTTGTTGATCAATGAGTTGACAATCATCAATGACCTCTTTATGGTAAGGAACTAGCTTTTGTCAATTGTAAGACTTACATGCGCCTGTATTTACCAAGGCTTTCGAACCATTCTCTTAAAGTTCTTGTCATTCTGAAGACAAATTCCGTTAAGATGTCTCTAAGAGACATATGCCCTTGTCATTTGAAGATCTAATCTTTTAAAGAATATATAAGTAAACTTTGTAAGTAATGACCTTCTCTTGCAATAAGTTTCAATATCAATGCCAACAAATTGGAAACCATTCTTTGAATTAACACTAGTATAAATGCCTAAAATTTTACTTCGAATGAAGAAACTATGACCAGCTATATATATAAGTCAAAGAAAACAAATTAATATGATTTCAAAAGTTTAATAATCTTACAATGCTTTACAATTTGTAATAAATAGTTAGGAAAATACCATTGTAACATAATAAGCCAATTTGAATTGTTAGTAAATTGTCTAAGAGAAATATATCTGAAGTTTCCCAATAAGAATAAACTTGTCAATTCTAGTTTTTTTGCTTCAATTAGATGTAAATCAAATTTGTTTGCCATTAATTATGTAATATACAAAAAACATAGGCAATAACTTATATATGATATTACTGCCATGAAAGTAACTGTTCTTGCTTGGGAAGTTGCAATAGAAATGTAGGCAAAGTAACATATAGATTTAGAGGATGAAGAAAGTTTATAGTTAGAGTGGTTCTTATTACACCTATGTATAAAGTAGCTGAGGAGCTAAACTCTTTGGAATTGAAAATCAAAAGATTAGTTATCCAATTAATTCTTGAGGAAAAATATCCAACGAAATTGAACAATCAGTATGTTAGCTTTTTAGAGTAGAAGAAGACAATGGTGGTGCTTAGTAGGGGTAATGGCAAATATATGATTCGGTAGCCAAGGAAGTGAACTCTTGAGAAGAGATTGAATAGAATGTGCTTGATGAGTATTTGTGTATGCATATATGGGTACACGTACACAATTTAAAATAGTAACTGCCTAAAAGAATATACACAAATTGGCAATTGACGACATCGTGTTAATTTTTTTTAAAATAATAATAAGTATCGAGCTTCGGACAGGTCCAAGTCCCAGATAACTCATTATCATCCCCAGGCCCGAGCCCGAGATAACCTACCCGGGTCGATCTATTGTATTTGTAATTCCTAATTTATGATCCCATTCAATTATAAAACAAAGACACGGCCAGCAACCGACTTATGGTTGATTAAGAAGAGAAGAGACGCGGTGCGAACGAAGCCCTACTTTATTCAACCCAGCTTTTGATTTCTCTCACATCAATCATCTTCACCGATCAATTAGAGTCCTTCAGCCATGTCATACGACGACGTAGAGATAGAGGACATGGAGTGGAATGACGAGCTCCAAGCCTACACGTACCCCTGTCCATGCGGCGATCTTTTTCAGATCACCAAGGACGATCTCCGACTCGGCGAGGAGATTGCGAGGTGCCCTAGCTGTTCTCTCTACATTACCGTTATTTACAACGCTGAGGATTTCGCCGACGACAAGTCCAAGAAGAAGAACTCCAATCTTGCCCCTTCTAAGCAGCAAACCGTCGCCGTCGCTTAAACCTTAGGTCCCGTTTCTCGATTTTGAGATTTTTATGGATTTCTTTTTAGTGCTTGTTAGAGTTGGATTGGATTTTGAGCAACATATATATTGTGAATTCGGTGTTTGGATACATATATAGGTGAAGAAAAAGAGTTAACTTTGAAACTAATTTTTATATGATTCTTAATAGTGGTAAATGGGTATTGCTGTCGGTAGTATAATTGATAATGGATCTTAGTTGAAGACGCTCTTCGTATATATTAGGAATTGGGAGAGTGAAGAAAATCTGAGTATTTGGAGTAGTTAAGGCTTACATTTCTGTGTATATTCCTGAGTTGATAATAGAATTTACAAAACTATGTAATGAATAATCGTTGTTTTATAGGATAAATTCTGGTGTTTGGTGATTGTGTGGAGGGTGTTGGACGGTTGCATTTTCTGCAATTCTTTTTCTCTACTTAGTTGAATTGCTGGACGAATTGTAGTAGGGGAGATAAGCTGTTGCAGTTCTAACAATGAAACCTTCTGGTAGATATGCTGCGTATGTTGTGATGCGTGTGTGTTTTAACCGAGTCTACAGGACTTACTTACCAAGTTTTTGAGCCTTGCAATTCATACTGATGGCGGCAGAAAGTTTTGGTAATATAGCTGGTAAGTGGTAACTATGGTTTAATAAACTAATTAAGTGAGCTAGAATTGCTTGAGCAGTATAACTGCCTAAAAGAATACTGCCGTCTCAAGTGTTTATGACTTAATAACTAGTGTGAGAGTTTAGTGGACTTGGAAGTCTGCCAGTCATTAATTACACTTTATGTGTGCTAGTTCCTCTAGCCCTTGCCACCAAAATGGTGATTGGATATGTCTATGATTTTATAACCACACTACAATTTCACACTTTGTGATCAAACATTCGTGTTGCATGTTGCCCCTTGCGAGTATGGTTTGCTGTGGAATCACGAAAGAGAGAACCGATTTGTAATTGTCTACCAATTAAGTTTGTTCTTTTAATTGTCTACCAATTATGTTTGTTCTTTTAATTGTTTTTGCATGGCTCACGCTAATGTTATTGATTCGGAGGCTGAATGTGGCTATAGTTTTAATGTTGCTACTTTCATTTTGCAGATGGGCTGCCCATAATACCAAGGAACCATACTTCAGGGAATATTGCAGAGTAGATCATATATGAAATTTCTGATCTTGTAGCATTTGCATAAAAAATAGCGAAATTTCTTGCAGATCATGATTTAGGAGATACAGGCCATTGAAGGTTTTAATACTTATTACTAGTCCAATCATGTAACACTTACTATAATTTCTGGAGATAATACCGTTGTTGATAAATTTTGTTTTAGGATTTTCTTTTACGTGTTCTAAAGTTGGTTAATGGTGCTGTTAAAACTTTCCTGCTGTTTAGAAATGACATTGTAAGTGGCAAAAAGAAAAGATGGAAAGAATAATTGAATAAGAGATATAAAGCTGCTTTTACTTGGTTATCCAAGAGGTGCAAAAAATGATAGCTGATGGGAAGGGTGTCGGAAACCCTACTTGACCAAATGACTGAACATTATTCAAGCTCATTTCAAATTTGACTGCAAATAAGATTGTGCCCTGTCGGACCGATTTGGGTTATAAACTAAAGTTATGGACTTGTTTTACCTTGCTTGGCTTTAGACTCAATATTACCGTTTACTCAACGTGGCTGGCCGAAGTAAAGATCCAAAAGTTGATCGCAAATAAGACTGGACAGAAAATATCTCCAACGGGATTGCCATTAACATGCGAGTATACAAATAAACAGTCCTTCCTACAACTTCCTTCCGCGTAGCTTATGCTCATCAGTCCAACACCTGAAACTTGCATTCTCAGAAGCCATGCGAATACCAATGGCTTCAGAAACCAACACAAGAAATATGTTTGCAACATCTTTGGGGAAGAAGTAAAATGAATGGTAGTTGAGAAGCAATGATAAGTCCGGAAATTCTGGTATCACTGTTGGTGGTAATTTTATATAAGTGCGGGTAAAATATGAAAAAGCAAAAGTTAGTAATAAGGTTCTTTGAAAAGAATAACATAAGCAATACAAGCAATGGCAAATAGAATGACGAAGACATCTATGGTTAGAGCGGACACAGCTTGATCACTAAGATCCATGTTTCGGCCACCAAGACGATCTACCATGTCAGGTACAGATTTGTAATTCTCCACATCTTTAGTGTAAGGGTCTTCCAGTTTCATTCTCAATTTCTCAGCTTGTCGGCTCGCAGCCTCTTGGGCAAGCGTCCAATCGTAGAACTTTCGTTTCTCGTCATCGCACAGGACGTCATAAACTTCTCTGAGTTTCATGAACTTGTCGGAGGCTGCCTTCAGTGGAAGCGAAGTTGTGTCTGGGTGGTACTCCTTTGATAAGCGCCTGTATG
Source organism: Erythroxylum orinocense (assembly GCA_025531955.1). NCBI lineage: Eukaryota > Viridiplantae > Streptophyta > Magnoliopsida > Malpighiales > Erythroxylaceae > Erythroxylum > Erythroxylum orinocense. The sequence continues at coordinate 34,560,888 of JANZLX010000213.1, forward strand.
CTGCTTTGATCTCTTCCATATCCGCCTCCACAGGGACACCTAGGAATCTGATCAATTTCCACATTAGCCGCAGTTACGAAGTGCATATGTAGAATTTTAACCAAAAAAAGTTCAAATAGGCAAAACAAAACACTCACTGGTAATGAGAATCGGTAGAATCATTGAGCAAATCAGCGAACTGGTCTGCAAGCAAGTTGCCCTGCTCTTTTTCTACATTTTGCGTTTTCTGTGAACCACTGCTTCCTCCAATCCAACCTTCGTCAGGGTTGTCCCAGTGAATTCTAGTATCCACTCCTGGGGGTGCTCTCTGTTGTTTTTTAGGTTCTTGCGATGCTCGAACCCCAAGGCTCATCAATCTTCTTCTTCTTCTTCTTCTTGCAGTAATGCTACATCCTCTTGCTGTGGGATAAACTTGTTGTTGTTTAACAAGTTTGGTACCACTTGGACTCCTGTCTAGTAATAGAGAACAGGAAGCTTGAGAGGCAGTTGTGGAAGCCATGAAAAAGAAGAGGAGGAAGTTGGTTAATTGTAGCGGAAACTAAAGAATAAAGAGGAGATTTGGATAGCCTCCCAAGTTTCTGTGGTTCCAAGAGGAGTTGGGGTCAAGTTTTGGACTGATGTTTGTGGAATGCTTCCATGCTATTCGTCCGGTCAGCAGTGGGCCCATCAAGAAATTGCCTACGGAAACAAGGAGAACTTGCATTATATACATAATTCTGGCGAAGATGAAACCTCCGTGAAAGGTGACGATGATTCGGTGGGTTTTGGGAACTTTCCTGTCCAATCGGAGTCAAATTTAGACTTGGGTAAACCAAGACGTTGATTACCTTTTAAACAGTGTAAAATTAGATGAAAAACCCCAAATATATCTAAGTAAAGTGAGCTTGATATTGAAAACGTTGGTTGTTCTCAGCAAGCGAACAATACTAGAAAATCTTCACAGCTTTCAATAAGTAAAGACATAGAAAATCTTCACATTGTGTAAAAACTAAAAACACTCTTTAAATACTAAATAAAATAATTGGGATCTTGTAGCAGATACAACTTGGTATATGGCCATGCAATAGGTTATATTCGTTACCCAAACTTCAACAGTAATGGTAAGATTTAGAACACAATCATGTTGAAGACTGCACCTTCATAAATTATATTTTTCTCAAGAGTTACATAAACTAGTACGTACACAATTGTGTTTTAGGACATATTCTTTACTAGAATTTTAACTCCTAAATTCAGGTAGGAATATGATCTAAACTACATTCATATATGAGATTGTCTAGAGAGAAACATAGGTTGAAATATGATCGTGTTCAATCCAAGATGAATCTTATCCCTCAAATTAATCCTTATCTCTGTTTTAAGTGTTCATATAATCTGTATCATGTTTGGCTTGTTTTACCGCATCATATCCCCTCTCTTCGAAAGACTTCTTCCTCTGATCTTCAACTTTGGGAACAATAATATTCTTTCTGAATCACAAGAATAAGAAAAGTATTTGGATACTCATAAACTCCTTTCAGTTTAGTAGAGCATACCCATTTGACCTACAATGATTTACTATCATCGAATAGCTTTCGCAAATATACGTGACCAACTTGCACAGGTATTACATCACCAAACACTTCATTTTATACTTTCCAATAGAAAAACACACCAGTACTTCAGTTATGATTTGTCCACATTCTTTAAGCCACTGTAGCTTATGTGGCTTTGGATACTTCACAGTAGGCCAATTAAACATTTTTTTTTATAAGAGTAGTGCTAGCTACATTAGTACAATTATTTTAATAAAAAAAATTATATTACATACATTGTTATGAACATGATATCTAGTATGAGAGATGTTCTCTTATTGTTGCTTTAAGTCGTCCTCGTTGATTTGAAGACTTAATAATATTCTCCTAGTAGAAAGCAACTTTTCTTTGATGGTATATGAAACTCCACCATTACTAGAATCATCAAATGTTGGCATAGATTCATTTCCATTTGAATCTTTTCTACCTTCAGCAAAGGGTATTTTTTATCTTTATACTACCCAAATTTTGATCTACACTAGCTCCAACTTTAGGATCCCATTCACATAAAGCTCTCCTTTTAGGCCTAAATATGTCCCCTCTAACCTCAAAAGTTATATCAATTTTATCATTATTTGGATCATCATTCTCTTTATCAACTTCTATTAGAGGTGTTAGATTGTGTCCAATAAGTCTTCTCCCACTAGGAACTCGAACTTATTGTTCATTTGTAATTTCACAAATTGATGGGATTGCCTCACCAATATGTGTTTTACCTCATTATATTTTATGTTTATATTTATTCCTTTTCTTTCTTCAACATTGAAGCACCTTTAGAAGCCATAAATAAAATTTGTAAGAAAAGTTAGCAACAAAAAATTTATCTCATTCTCTTACATGTATACTCTTTATATGTCAAACCACTTGTTTTTCACTCTATAGTTGGATCTTCTTAATACTAACCTCATACTCTCTTACCTTTTAACACCATTTGTTTCCTTTTCAAGTTCTTTAAGAATTAAACAAACTCACAAGAACAACATCCAGTAGAAGAATTAAACAAATTTAAATCAAGATTTCAACATTATAAAGTCCAAAAACTCAAAGAACTAACGGTAAGTAAAAGAAAATAAGTACGTATTAAGAAAGAAACAAAGGAGTTAAATAACACCAAAAATCATTTAAGCCAAATTTGCAACTACTAAGGTTTGTTCAATTTCCTGATGGAGGCCATAGTTGATCCTTTTTTAACAATAAAAATAACAAAGAATTTTTTATATCACTACCATAAGAACAATATATGCTATGCATGGCACAAAATAAGGAATTGAAAAAAAATTAAACCCTATATATAAGAGGAAGAGACATAAAAACTCCCAAATAAAAAAGATGCAAAAGTTTTATTTTTATTTTATCAATTTAGAAACAAGAAAAGGATTCTACAAAATCATAGGGAAAACAAAAATTCAAACTAATAAATAGAAAATAATTTAATTCATAACCATGCTTGATTTAAAGCTAAACTCTAATACCAGCTAATGTTAATCCATCTAAGAATAAAATATTAGAGGACCACGATCAAGTTTGGACATAATAAAAAATCTAGATTATATATGTAAAGAGAATTGAATCATAATTATAAATAATCAAACACTAAATTCATTAAGTAATTGAACACTATAAAGAAAAAAAATCTTTGGATAAATTTAAAGTTCGATAAAGAATAATGAAAGAATCACTCACAACACTCAATAAAAATAAATGTTAAAAACCCTCACATTTTCTAAAAATTCTCTTTAAATTCAAATTAAAAAATAGGGTTTTAATTGTAAACATAGTTATGTTAAACGTTGTGTTAATCACAAAAACTTGAGCGCTAGTAGATATGATCTAGGACGCGAAAATGTTGGCGACTTTTTCTTTACAAATTATTTTTTTAGATTTATATTTGCTAGCATATGTATGACCGTATGTCAGGCCATATTATTTACTAGAACCTTAAATCCTACATCTAAGGAAGAACATGGTCTAGGACAAATCGATGTATTAGACTTTGTTCCATCTCTTTACATCTAGAGAGAAACATGAACTGAGATACATTTGCGTTTGAGTCTATGTTTAGTTAAAGATGAATGATAACCCTCAAAATATTCTCCAAATCTAGTCTTTGTAACTAATCTAATCCTTCATTTAATGGATCTTGGTTGGGTCGGCTGTGCTAAGCCCAGGCCCATCTCCAAACGGCCACGGTCCATCCGACCCATCAGTTGTTAGACTCTCATGCAAACACAATGATTTACGTAAAGACCTAAACTTAGTGGTAATCCCCGGTATATAATGTCGGACCCCGCTACCGGAGCCCGACGGTCCCCGGGAGGTGAGTCCTACTGAGACCCGTGCCCGAGACCCTGCTGGGCCTAAATGTAATCTGCTGTCTGACCTTATCCCACACAAAAGGAAAGAAGTCTCCCCAACATAAC
>JANZLX010000213.1:34598252-34616985 GCA_025531955.1 Erythroxylum orinocense
TGGTGGTGCTAGGTTAGGTAAGTCTAGTGCATAACTAAGATATAGTGATGGTTTCAAGTTAGGTAAAGATGTAAAGACTGAGGGTGATGGAGAATGTAATGAGCTAAGGAGGTGACTCAAGACTTCAAAATTTAAGCGTTGATCATTCAAGTAGTAATTCTCATTTCCTTTTATGTAAAATTTCTTAAAACTATAAGAGAAAACTACAATAAACCAAAGTAAGCATTAGATATTGAAAATTTTGTAATTTTTCAAATAACCTTTAGTCTTTTACTTGCTCAACTTACCCATTAATGTTAGAAAGCAATCCACCTATTTTGTAATAGATGTCATTTATGGAGATGGAGACTCTCTCACTAGGTCACAGTTATAGTGCCGGACTTGCATGAATCTGGTAATCTCTCCCGCTTGACTCTTATCTTCTTCCTCTCCTCAACCATTTTTCCACCCTCTCATCTGCCAACCATTCCACCCTCTTGCTCCCTACTTTGGGTGAAGGGCAAGGGCAATTTGGACTTTTCCCTCCCCTTTCCTTCTCCCACCACAATTTGCATTTCATTTTTTGTACCTACCTTTTAGCTCTATCCCAACTGCCAAAGTTGTTTCTTGCTTCTTTTAACTCTGGCTTCTAAAAAATGTCAACACAAACTCAAGTTAATAGAGAAGAATTCCCACCCTTACCCTCCCACTCCTCACCTACCTATTCCTCTCTGGTCACAGCTCCACTTTCATCAGCTATCCTCCTTGACCATCACACCTCACCTGTTAATCTGAAAAAAGCTTGAACTATGTGCTTGGCGATCATCTTGCATCCAACCTCACTTACCAACCCCCAAAAAAATTGACGGGAGGGTTATCATCTGTCCTACACTTGAAGTCTTAGAGGCAAGAGCTAGTAGTTAGGAAGCTACTCTCTTTTGTTTTTTCTTTAAACAAAGGCCCCCCTTTTTCCTTATCCTCTATTAGGCACATAAACATTAGAAAGGTAAGGGCTTGACAAACGTGATTCTATCTAAGGGCCACCTAATTATATTAAAACTTTCAGTTATTTTCATGATAATAGTCTTAACTTTCAAATCTGACATAATAAATTGATTAATAATATATGCTACGCATCAGTGATAACAAGCTTCAATAATAATCAAATTAAACTCTTAACATTGCATAACCAAACATTAAAGATGATATTTAGTATTCAAAATCAATGAACAAATAACAGATCCCAATAACTCTACTCATTATCACTATAATAAAATATGTACAAATGTTATGATAAGCACCAATAGGACTATACTAAGAGTAATAGTTGAGATTATTTCTCTTAAATAGAGATATATGTTGGTGCTAAGTCAAGTGAGTCTAACGATGCAGAACTAGGATATAATGATGGTGTTAAATGAGCAAAGTCTATTACTTGTAAATCGAGGCTCGATATTACAAAGTTAGGTGAGTTTACTACTTTAAATATGAGGCTTGGTGGTGGTGCTAGGTTAGGTAAGTCTAGTGCATAACTAAGATATAGTGATGGTTTCAAGTTAGGTAAAGATGTAAAGAATGAGGGTGATGGCGAATGTAATGAGCTAAGGAGGTGGCTCATGATTTCAACATGTAAGCGTTGATCATTCAAGTAGTAATTACCATTTCCATTTATGTAAAACTTCTTAAAACTACAATAAACCAAAGTAAGCACTAGATATTCAAAATTTGTAATTTTCCAATTAACCTCTAGTTTTCTACTTACTCAACTTACCCCTTAATGTTCGAAAGCAACCATCTATTTTGTAATAGATGTCATTTATGGGGACAGAGACTCTTTTACTAGGTCACAGTTACAATGCCGGACTTGCAAGACTCCGGTAATCTCTCTCGCTTGACTCTCATCTTCTTCCTCTCCTCATCCCTTTGTCCTCCCTTTCATCTGCCAACCATTCCACCCTCTCGCTCCCTACTCTGGGTAAAGGCTAAGGGCACTTTGGACTTTTGTTGCCCTTTTCCTTCTCCCACCACAATTTGCATTATGTTTTTTGTACCTACCTTTTAGTTCTGCCCCAACTGCCAAAGCTATTTTTTGCTTCTTTTAGCTCTGGCTTCCCACAAATGTCGACATATACTCCCATTCACAGAGAATAATTCCCACCCTTACCCTCCCACTCCTCACCCACCTCCTCCTATCCAGTCATAGCTCCACCTTCATTAGCTGTCCTCCTTAACCACCACACCTCACCTGTTAACCCCAAAAAAAGCTTGAAATAGGTGCTTGGCTATCATCTTGCTTTTAACCTCACTTACCAACCCCCCAAAACATTAGCTGGAAGCTTATCGTTTGTCTTTTGCTTGAAGTCTTAGAGGCAGGAGCTAGGAGTTGGGAAGCTACACTCGTTGCTTTTTTTTCTTTAAAGAAAGGCCCCTTTTTTGTCTTATCCACTGTTGGGCACATAAACATTGGAAAGGTAAGGGCTTGATAAACGTGCTTCTATCTGAGTACAACCTTATTATGTTAGAAATTTTCGTTATTTTCAGGATAATAGTCTTATTTTTTAGATGTGAGATGATAAAATTGATTGTTAATATATGTTATGCATCAGTGATAACAAGCTTCAATAACAATCACATTAAACGATTACCATCGCATAACCAAATATTAAAGATGATATTTATTATTCAAAATTGATGAACAAATAACAGATCCCAATAACTCCACTTAGCATCACTATAATAAAATCTGTTAAAATGTTATGATAAGCACCAATAGGACTAGACTAAGAGTAATAGTTGAGATCATTTCTCTTAAATAGAGATATATGTTGATGCTAAGTCAAGTGAGTCTAATGATGCAGAACTAAAATATGATGTTGGTGTTAAATGAGGAAAGTATATTGCTTGTAAATGGAGGCTTGATATTACCAAGTGAGGTGAGTTTGTTACTTCAAATATGAGGCTTGGTGGTGATGCTAGGTTAAGTAAGTATAGTGAATAACTAAGATATAATGATGGTTTCAAGTTAGGTAAAGGTGTAAAGACTGAGTGTGATGGTGAATGTAATTAGCTAAGGAGGTGACTCATGAATTAAACAGGTAAGCGTTGGCCGTTCAAGTAGTAATTAACATTTCCATTTACGTAAAAATTCTTAAAATTGCAAGAGAAAACTACAATAAATCAAAGTAAGCATTAGATATTGAAAATTTTGTAATTTTTCAAATAACCTTTAATTTTTTACTTATTTAATTTTTTACTTATTCAACTTACCCCTTAATGTTCGAATGCAATCCATCTATTTTGTAATAGATGTCATTTATGGAGATGTATCTCACTAGGTCAGATTTGATAAACCTTTTGGATCTTTGTACTATAGTTAGACCAGCACCAATCACCACTTAACCCTCATCTTCTCCCTCTCCTTATCCCTTCGTCCTCCCTCTCATCTGCCCACCATTCCACTCTCTCACTCCCAGCTCTGGGTAAAAGCCAAGGGCACTTTATACTTTCCCCTCCCTTTTCCTTCTCCCACTATAATTTGATTTCTGTTTTTGGTACCTAACTTTTATCTTTGTCCCAACTGCCAGAGTTATTTCTTGCTTATTTTAGCTCTGGATTCCTATAGATGTTGACTCATACTCCGGTTGACAGAGAAGAATTCTCACTCTCACCCTTCCACTCTTCACCAACCTCCTTGTCTCCAATCACAACTCCACCTTCATCAACTGTCCTCCCTGACCACCACTACTCACCTGTTAACCTAAGTAAAAGCTAGAAATAGGTGCTTGGTGATCATCTTTCTTCCAACCTCACTTACCAACCCCCCAAAAAATTAACGACAAACTTATGATCTGTCCTCTGCTTAAATTCTTAAAGACTAGATTTAGGAGTTGGGAAGCCACACTCGTTGGGCTTTTCTTTATCCTTTTTGCTTATCCATCATTGGGCCCATAAACACTAAAAAAGCAAAGGCTTGAAAAACGTTCTTCTATCTGAGGACAACCTCATTCTATTCACATTTTCTACCAAAGCTCAAGCTTACAAAATCCTTAAGGAAGGGCCTTGACATTTTTGGAACCAACCCATCTTTCTCTAAAAGTGGCAGTCTAGCCTTAACTAAAAATCCATAAAAATCCTCTTTGGGTCAGCTTCCACAATATGCCCCTTGAGTATTAGACTACTCAGGGCCTGAACTCTCTCGCTAGTTTCATTGGCAAGCTTATGAGTTTTGATGAAACTACTGTTAAGAAGAAGAGGATCGGTTATGTGAGGATCTTTGTGAATGTTGAACTGTCAAAAGAGGTTCTAAGTGAGATACCTACTAAGAATTAATGTGCACTATGGTGTCTGGAGATGACGAGCAATATTCTTTGATAGAGGAGAATTCCCAATCTACAAGCTTGACTAACATGGAGCTACCTCTACCTGATGCTTAACCTCTTACATTCCCCTAAGCCCCCACAAAGTCCAGATGTAGAGCAGCTTGAACCTCCCTCTAGTTCTCCTTTGGTTCCCACAACATCTACACCCCTTACACTAATCCTGAACTCCCCAGTTGAAATACATTACTCTTCATAAGTTTTTATCGAGGGGGAAACTATTTCTCTCCCTAATACTCCATTGGCTTCTCACCTTCTCATTTCAACAGCACATGCTTCCACCCCTTTTATGTCGTCAATAGCACTCTTACTATTATAGAACCTATCACAGATGATGAAGCTCATTCTCCTATAACATCGGTTGAAACAAATGCAATAACTCCAGATAACTTTCTAATGGTTGAGAGAAGATATTTCTAACGGAGCGAGAAGAAAAGCTTCAGATACAATCTTTGACATGTCCTTTATTGTCTAGAATGTTTGAGACTTAAATTACCCAACAAGGCTGGCAACTTTATAGGATTTTGTTATGAGGGAAAAGCCTCAAATCATAGGACTATTAGAAACTAAAATAAAGGCTAAGAATGTGAATAAACTGAGGTTATTTGTACCTTAATGGGCTATTCTCTCTAATCATTCTCTGCATTCTTTTGGAAGAATCATTATTTGCTATAAGGTAGATGATATTTGGGTAGACATGCTCCACACAATAGAACAAGCTATCCATCTTTATGTTCACTTCCTCCAGTAGCAAGTTAATACCACCATGTCTTTCATCTATACCTACAATTTTAGATTCCAACGAAGAGCCTTATGGCATGATTTGAAACACTTCGACTCCACTGTAGACGCCCCTTGTTTGATCTATGGTGACTTTAATTCCAACCTATACAAATCTGAAGCTCAAGTTATTGCAGCCTCAAGAACTTCTCAGGAGACTTCAAAGAATACCACCTTGGCGTTACTGATTTGAAATGGATAGGTTACAAATTCTTTTAGACCAACAAGCAAAGCACTAGCTCTTTCATAAAAAGGAAGCTTGATAGAGCTCTTGCCAATGCCACTTGGCTAGCTAAGTTTGCTAGTAGTTTTGCTATTTATCAAGAACCTCTATTTTTAGATATACTCCCATTAAGATTGGCAACTTATTCCAGCAAACTAGCTATTTATCTCCTTTTCGATTTAATAATTTCTTAGCCAATGATCCTGGTTTTCTTAATGTTTTCATAATAGGGGCTGGAATTTTGATTCATGGAACCAAACAGTTATGTTAGGCTTATAAGCTCAAAGCTATCAAACATGAACTCAATACTCTCAACTCATTAAAGTGTTTTGACATTACTCTTGTTCTATAGACAATTCGGACTAAACTCATTGCTATCCGGCAACTTTGTGCATCCTCTCCTTAAGATTCCCTCCTTCGAGTTAGAGAAAAACAAGCCATATTGAACTACAAGATTGCTATTAATAGCCACTCCTTCTTACTCTAACAACAAGTAAAGACAAATTGGCTTAAAGATGGCAATAGGCGCTCCAAATTTTTCAGTAATACTATCCTTGCCAAGAAGAATCAAAACCTCATACTTACCATCACCAATGATGATAGGGTTCAGTTTCACACCCTTGATGACATCCAACAGGAGGCAGATAGATATTTTTCTTCACTGCTTGTTACGTCGAGTTCTGTTCACATCTCATATGTTGAACTTAACATAAGGATAACTTCATAGTAAGCTACTACATTAACCAAACCGGTGGAGGATAAGGAAATTAAAGATGTTGTCTTTGCTATGGATAGTAGGAAGGCTCCTAGACTAGATGGATTGAATGCACACTTTTATAAAAAATCTTAGACTATCATTGGCCCTTTCATTAAGGAAGCTATTTAGGATTTGTTTTCCAATGGTAGGTTACTCAAGGAGATTAATAAAACCTTCTTGTGCTTAATTACTAAAGGCTCTGGCCCTTCTGGATTCAATGATTTTAGACCGATATCCTGCTTCAATATTCTTTACAAAATCATTTCAAAGATTTTTATGCGATTGAAGAAGGTTCTCTCCTCCCTCATCAGTGACAACCAGAGTGCATCCATTTGTAACCAACATATTTGTGACAACATTTTAATAGTTCAAGAGCTATTAAAAGGTTATTTTCAATCTCATTCCACTATAAATTGCAGTATTAATGTTGACTTTCATAAGGCCTTTAATAGTGTTAGCTAGACTTTTCTTTAAAGAATGCTAGAAGCTCATGGCTTTCCTCAGATCTTCATCAACTAGATGGCAGAATGTATTGCAATGGCTAGGTTTTTTGTGCTCATTAATGGTAGTCCCTCAACTTACTTTAAGAATGCTAAGGGACTTCAATAGGGGGATCCTCTTTCCCCCTACCTATTCATTCTATGCATGGAAACCTTAAACTCTATCATTAAACAAGACGTGGAAACAAACCCCAAATTCATATGTCACTTTCACTGCAAGAAAGTTAGCCTAACTAACTTATCCTTTGTTGGCGGCCTACTATTATTCTGCTGAGCAAATTTGGACTCCATTAGAGCCTTTACATGATCCTTGGATCTCTTCACTAATATTTTTGGGTTACACATCAATCTCCAAAAAAGCCACTTCATTTTATCTCAAGAAGCCTTAACCTTCGAATCCTCAATTGCTTCGACCACTGCTATACTGATGTAGCCCCCCCACCACTACTATATTTGGGACTTCCCATATCAATAAAGAGGTTTTGCATTATTGAATGCCTTCCCCTTAAAAAAAAAACCCAGAAAAGGTTCCTCTTTTAGATTAATAAATTTCTCTCCTATGCAGGGAAGCTTTAACTTATTAAAACAGTCGTTAACTCCCTCCACATCTACTAGAGCTCTCACTTTTTCCTCTCCAAGAATGTTATCAAATCAATTGACCAACTCTTTAGGAACTTTCTATCAAACCACTCAAATGGAACCAGAGATATTACAAAGGTTAAATAGGTTGAGCTATGCATTCCTAAAGCAGAAAGGGGCTTAAATATAGCTCTAATGAAACTTACCAACCAAGCTCTTATTCTTAAGTGATGGTGGATCCTAGAGGATAAACAATCGATATGGATTTGATGGCTTCATTCATATTTCCTCAAGGACAGGTGCATTTAGGAAATAAGCATCAATCCTTCTTGCTCCTACTTTCTAAATTAACTGATCCTTTTAAAGAATTCAGACCAAGATGATGTCATCTACAAAATTGGGACTGGGGAAATAACCTCCTTCTGGTTTGGCAATTGGTCTAGCCATGGTTCCCTCTTTCAACTTCAAGATACGATTACCAACCTCCTACCCCACCAAGCTCAACTCCTTCACAAAGGCAAACTCTTGGCAATTTCTTGATGTTCTCTGATACCTGTAGCCCCACTATCTGCCTAACTCCAACAGCACAGATATATTTTTCTGGAATAACCAATCTACTCACTAGTTATCAAGTAAACACATTATCGTCCTCCTCTATTTGAAGACTCCTAAGGTCACTTGGAGCACCATAGTCTGGCATAAAACTCTCGCCTAAAGTTTCTTTCCTTCTTTGGCTAACCATGAAGAACAAACTTAGCACTGTAGATCAACTCTCCTATATATACATCAATTAATATTGCCCACTCTAATCAATGTATGATGAATCAAGAGACTATCTCTTCTTCTTATTCTCTACAGTTACCATGATTTGAGAACAGGTAAAGCTCATATATTGAGAACTTATTACTTAGATTCATTCACTAACAAACCAACCACTCCTCCATTTCTAACAATGAAAGAGGGATCTTTATAATCACCATGGGTTTGACAGTTTAGTCTATTTGGAAGGAAAGGAACTCAAGACGACTTGAGACTACAAGTAAAACAATGAGAACACTAATAGCTGAAATCACTAATGGGATCTGGGAGCTCCTAATTCTACATAACCTCACACCCCTGGCAACTTATCTCCCCTCCTTTAAATTTCAAACCAATATTTCTAGTTTTATTATTCCTTAGTTGGTAGTTCTTTTATGTTGTGTTGAGGACTCAAGGGTATACCCTGGAACATATTTTGCTTTGTAACATTGTTTTCTATTAATACAATTTTCTCTTTTTTAAAAATAATTTCTATCTATAACTATAAATAAATTGTAAATATGTGGTGTTTGATATAACAATATTGAAATTAGTACACTGTCATTAGCAATATTACAAGTTACAAATTTAGTGAGTATAACACCTCATTACAAAATACATACTTGCAATCATTCACATTTTGAAACAAATTCAATAGTACATTCTATATTTGCTTCTAGGTTTTTTTAATGTATCTAAAAAATAATAGATGATAACGAATTAAACATCTATATGAAGAAATCTAAGTTAGGCGTGAAGTATACAACAAAATTAACCTTATTAAAGATCAAGATAATCTAATGAAGGATCACCGACCCAAATGGACCATCGATCTATGAATGGAGAAGCATAAATAGAGAAATAAATGAAGAGAAGTAGTAAGAGAGAGGGAAATAAAGATGGAGAAATTAAATGCAAATAATATTTGGAGATTTAAGGTTTCAAAAACTCCAAAGTTTAGGTTTAAAAGGATTTATAGGCCATGTCAATTGCCAACATATTTTACGTAAGTCCCAAATGTAAAAATAGAATATTTACGTCAAAGAGATTGAGAAAACTTTGACAGAATTTTATAATTTCGTAAGTTTAAAAACTAAATAATATAGTTTGTCAAATACTAAGGTCTTTTCAAACACCATCAAATATTAGAATTTAACTTAAATTGTGGTAAAAATTGTATCTTATGCCTTAATGGTGATTAAACAAAGACTTGAGATGACTTTTAATGAAACCATTGAAATAATTTGTAAATTGACTAGATTCTGAGGCACAAAATGGGAGCAAAAAGGCATCCACATTTATGATTTATTAAAAAAAGGAAAGTTGTAGCTGAGGATTCCATAATAGAAATACTGAACACTTGCACATGATTCTTTTCCTTTTTAACTCTTTCTTGACGATTGATTCCTTCGTAGGCATTTATGTATCTCTTTTAGTGAAGAAGGTAACCAAGTGTAGTATTAAACTAAGAATCAAACAACGATGTGGAACACATTTTTTCCTTTCCATTTTTCTGTAGAAGACAAATGAATTAGTTCAAAAAGCCTGTTGTCTAAATGCTAAAACATGTAGAAAATTCTTTTTGTCAAACCATGATTTGCTCTTGAAGTACAAATCAAAAGTTAAGTGCAGGTAACAAATGTTTAATTGTGTATAGTTTCATGTGGGATCAAATGGACCTAATTTTCCTAAAAGAGTAATGGGAAAAGGTGAAATTCTAAGAGAAATTTTTGGATATGGAACCAAATTAACCAAAATTTCCAAAGCAAGCCTCCTCTTCTACCAACAGTTGAAGTTAAGTTTTTGTTGTTGTTTTGGGGTGCCAATCCACAAGAATTGGCAGTAATGCTTAATCAACTATAACATATTTGGTACAAGAACATTATATTGTAAGAAAAATTACATGTCGAGGATAGTTCTGATTCAAATATATGTAATACATAAAATAAGCCTTAGTATGTGTCCTGGATTGAACATGAAAGGGAAATAAATGAAAATGTGGAAAATACCTAATCTCGATTCCATAACTTCAAACAAGTTTTTCAAAGCCAAAATGAGCCCGAATCTACTGCCACCACCACTGTAACATCCCATTACTTGTGGGAAGGTTAGAATGGTAAATGTGAATGATTAATGAGAGTTAGAGATGCCCTTCCATGTTCATGCATAATATGTCATACACTTATACTTAAATAGTGAACTTATCTACACATGAAAATAATTGTACAAGCATTCATGAATAGTTTTGGGTATAATTGGATTGAGTTATGATTTTTGGAAATTTCGCGAATTTGAATTGTGTTTGTACCGGATATTCTATTGGTTGGTCAGAATATCATACTTGTGAATGTTGGTGAATTTAGGAATTTATCCATGGAGTATTGTGAAAGAATATATATATATATATATGTATGTATGTATGTATGTATAATAGGGAACAAGAAATCAAAAGATATTTGGAGATAATTGGTTTATAAAGATGGGAATTAAGGGAGTTAGTTTCAAGAGAAACTAAGTTAGAGCTTAGGTAATGGGAAAGTGACAAGTGTCACTTAGGCTTTTGTACTCTTGCTGGAAATAGGTTACTATTCTTTGAGAGTTGACAGGTTAAGTCTCGTCTAAGTCCGTTCTTTATTATCATCTTCTTTAAACTTTCTTTGGAAACACCGAGCTTTCCATCAAACGCTTTCTAAGAAACTTTTACGCTTTTCCTTTCCTACACTAAACCCACTTTGTCATTTGTGTCCTCTACCTTAAGAAAAACTAGAAGCTGGTCATTGTTCTAAGTGAAGTACGAAAATCGTGTGGAGTTTAAGGCTTGAAGAGTTCGGCGTTTTCAGCAGGTAAGTAGTGAATAAATCCTTTAGAGTTGGGAATTTATGAAATAAAATTGATAAGTTACTATCATTTGTAAGAAAAATGGCATTTTCGTGTTTGTTCATAAATACTGTTTTGTTTGGGGGATGAAAAATCTGGTCATGGTGTTAATTCAGTGTTTTGAAAGATTATTAGAGATTAAGTGTTGTAAAAAGTGATTTTTGGAGTTGAAGGGAAAGAAATAATTTAGGTAGAAGATGAGTTAGATGTAAAGTATTGAAAGTTTGAAAATCTGGAAAATGTTCACTGAGTATGCTTCAGTCTTTTAGCCACAATGTTTTCTCTAGTTGTCAAAACGAGATGATTCATAATTTAGATTAAACTAGAGATATATGGCTACATTTCGTATGAAGATTATACCCAAAATTATTAACTTCAATCCAATTATACCCAAAATTATTCATGAATGCTTAATTATACCTAAAATTGGATTGAAGTTAAGAAGTTAAACTAGAAATTTCCACTCACACCAACGTACTGCAACCAATTCTCTAGTGCGACTGTACCCAGTATCCACTAAGAGATATGGGACGTTATTTGACAAAGCTCGACATCCATGAAGGGATGAGTTGAGCTGGTAAAAAGGCACTTGGTCATAACGATAATAATAAATGAAAGTGAGTCTCACGTGCATTGCAATTATATTTTATATGTGTGTTTTGTATGTACAATATGATTATTCTGAACGTGAGATGTGATATATTATGAATATGCAATGCAGTGAATAATGTGTTACGTGTAATGATGTGATGCATGAATTGAGTGAACCATTGATGATGGTTACCTCATTGAGTTCGCAAAACTCACCAAAATTGTAACGTTGTCTTTTAAGGACCGAGAGACGACTCTATCTACTGAGAGGCTCTACCAGTGGTGTAGATTGTGTTTTGGTAAGAGAAGTCATGGCTCAAAGGTCGGTCAGCTGGGAATTTTTAGATGACTTAGATAGATTTGATATATTTTCCTCTTTCATGTATTACTTATGTACTAGGTTTTGTTGATGTACATGTGGTAAAGGTTGAAAGACACAATGTAGACTTTCGATTTTGAGAAATGAAATGAGGAAAAAGTTGGTTTAAAAAAACTATTGTAGTTTCCTTATGATGCTTTATAAGTGAAGAAGGATATGATGCCATATGAAGTGAATGTAGTGATCGATCATAGCTCACCCTTATCGTAGGATATTTACCGGAATGACCTCTGGGTGTTCCGGTGTGTACCCTGCGTTAAGGGGGTTGTTACCGTGTCTGTTCATTTTGAACCCTCATGTCCTTCCACTTGAACTGTCATGTCCTTTTGTTGTTTTGATGGAAGACAATAAGGAATATAAGGAGATTGGGTCCCTAGGCTTAACATTAATCTGCATACACCATTTCTTGCATTTGCTAAAAGCTTAGAAGAGCCTATCATATTTGTCCGAAATCTCTCAACATTAATGGCCGGAGGTATGTAATAACATTCCGCATTTCCATTTTTCTATAATAGATATGTATACAGATTATTATCATATCTAACACCTCAAACTTATAGGAATTAACCATCTAAAAGATAACTACTGGAGGATATCTAACTTTTGGAAAACCTTAGCTCAAGACTTGAATGTCAAGTCATAAGTTCCATTTATGTAAAATTATGTCCGCCTGAAATCAAAGAGAAGTAACACAAACAGGGGAAAATTATTTATAAAAATGCAAATCAGATTATAAGTAATATAAGATGGCTTTTTCATTGTGTCTTGTGTCACATCTTCTATTGCTACTCTTTGCTCCAACACTTTTAAAGAAGTTGTCATTTTATATATCTTGCATAATATTCATTAAATATTCTCATAAAACAATAAAGTTTAGTACTTTAACAAATTGTTTAAGGAAAAACCACATATCAAGTCATTGACTGATGTAACAATAGAAGACAATTTTTCTATATAAGCCATAAACTTTAATGCCAAATAAAGTTCAAATTCATAATTATGTATGATGTAAATGACATATGACTCAGTTAATGACATATGATGTAAATGAAGGGCAAACCATACACTCTATCAAAGTTTGATAATGGATCTAGGCTACCGACATTATAAGGGGAATAAGGAAATCAAGCTCTTTTCGGATAGCAGAGTGGAACCAGCTTCAGAGAACTTATTATTCAAAATAGCAAGAAAAGATGACATGGTGGGCAATAGATAAGGAAATTCCCATAATCAGATCAAAGAGCTATACCTATGGATGGCAGGCAATACCCCGAAAGCTCCTATTAATGCAGGTATGAGAGTGATGGCAATTCGAAGTTTATCACCCTCCTCAGCCTATGGAGATCTTGGACTAGGTTGTTAGATTGTCTGACGGAATTGCAGCTGGAATTGTTGGTCTAATTATGTTTCTGCTTAGAATGGCAAACCTTAAAAGGTTTGTGGTAAAAAATTCTCTAGCATAGGATTTTCTGGTTGATGTTAGGAATTAGGATGAAGATTTGCCAAAGGTTCTTTTGGCTTCGTTTTGTTATTCTAGAGATTCATATGTTGGAATCTCAAGCTTTGTACATAACCTCTTATTATTTGTATAAAGTTTTCTGATTTACCCAAAAAAAAGACATATGGCTCAGTTAAGTTCAAAATAAAACAGAGAAAATAATAATTCCTTAAGAAGAAAATATAAAGCTAGTATACTATTCAATGTTATATCCAAGAGTTGGACTTTAGTGAATCTATCTAAACATTTTCTTACAAAATGTCAAGAGTCTCCACAAAGATGTACTTCTATTACCATATGCAATAACTTCTGTATTGTCACCATTAACAGATAATACAACAAGGTCATATGTTTTAATCACAATCCTATCCATCTTAACATGAGCAACACAATGTATTGCAAAATTATTATTTTAGAATAGTGACAGAACCCTAATAATAATAGCAAAAAATTATAATGGTGCTTTCATCCTGTGTCCCTTCGTGTAACCACTACAACGCTAAAAAAGCATAGCAAATACTCAACTTTGTTTTAGTAGTTATTGTTGCTAAAATTCTACTTTTGTTTTACAAAAGCATTGCTAATTAGAAGCCTTTGGTGACGCTTTGCTAGAATCGTCATTGTGACAGTTTTGTTTTTTCGTCATGAAAGGGTTATTCTTTAGAGACGATTTTTTAAATAAAAAAATAACTCTCTTATATATACTTATAAATTAACTAACATTAACTTGATCATGTTGTGACTAAACATCATATTGAAAAAAAAATCAAATTTAATATTATAAACAATGATTGTAATTTTAAAAATAAATTTAGCTAACAAAAATGTCAAATCATTTCAATAATTTATGAAGCTATAAACTCAGAGTTAATTAATAATACATAGATTTAAATTTTTTATTTTTCTCTTTTAAATGATATAATTTGATAAATTTATATGGTGTCACAAAATTTTCAAATAGTGTTAACATGAAGTTTGTAATATAATGATATATAATTATTATAGAAAAACAATTAATATATTGATATATGGTGAGTAATATAATATAATAATATATGGTAAGCAATACAAGATTTAATTAGAAGTATAACAATTCTTACAAACAAAACAATAAATAAAGTTTCACACCTGTTCCTTCAAAAATAAAAAGAAATAAATTTTTTTGGGATTCTAAATGACATAAGACTCGTTAGATAAAATAAAAGAGTTTCCTATGTCAGAATCCCCAAGCAAACTCCTTGTATGTTGAAAGACATCAATTGAAACATTTAAAAATCTTCCCCCAAGTGTTGGTTTATTGGCACCTTCTTCCAACTTCTTCTTGGCTTTAACTAAACTAGCAAAACATACAATAAATGATTTCTCATATGTAGTTTGGATGACTAAATTAGATGAACCGTATGTATCATGCTTTTCACCTAAGGAACAAATAGTATATAACAATCAGAGCTAAATTAAACGGTATAAAGAACCCAAATTCGAACACAATCATATCAAATTGAATGACTCCATCATCGTCACAATGAACAGACGTAAATTTTGCAATGAATGACTATTCCAAAACAATCAATTTCCCTAATCCTGTATGGACCATTGGGACATCGCCGCTGCCTCCATTTCTATCTATGTTCTCTTAAATATTCGAGGAAGCTTTACAAAACATATAGTATATACAATCAGACACTCATCTGATAGCTTCCTTATATAAGATATAGACAATAAAAAGAGAGAGGTAATTTAGATGATACTAAAAACCTTGCAGGAGAACATCAGTCATTGAAGGCAAGAGGTGATTAGTATTTGATGAGAAGATTTATTATGCATCGATATCGCCATCGGAACTTAGTCGTCACGTTTACATTCCACGACGAATTTATGTTAACAGTTTTATTCTAAAAAGTCAATAGAAACAAAAATAATTAATCTTCTCTATCTAGAAGCATATTGTACAATTTAATAATGACATAAAAAATTTTATGAAGTTATATGCAATTAACAAAATATTCACAGAAGAAGCAAAGATCTTTTTCACTAGCACATTCTAAGTTTGTTACTCACCCTTACTGATTAATAAAACTAGAGCACATTATAAGGCTGCAATTAATAAAAGTAGTAGCAATTTTCTTGTTAATTTGAAAGAATCAAATGCCAGATGTGAAGTAGAAAAGTTAGGTTGCTCTTTTATCCAATAATTAATATTTTGCCTAATGGTATGAACATCACTTAAAGAACAACATCTAATAACCATTTTCAGTGCATCACAAAGGTAAAGAATTACAAGCTATTTCAGCCAACAATCATCTACCAATGTAAAAAAGTTGTCATTTTTATTGGCTACTCAAGAAAATAGAAAAATATGACTGTTAAGAGGAAGGGATTAAGTTTGAGGCTAAGAAATCACACAAATAGATTCATCGGAATACACTACCTATTTTGACATTAGTGTATATAAGCTTAGAAATAATAGTACAAACAAGGGCAATCATACTATGAACACTTAGTGGAAAATTAATATGTATTTAATTATAAAACTAATACTTATTTATTAATGTATATTTAATTGTTAAAATCAATATTGTTATTTAAAATAAAATATTTATATTTTAAAATTATTTAATAAATAATTTAAAACATCAAATTTTATTTTATAATTTAATTAAAATATAATAATAATTAAATATTGAATAATTAAATAGTAAATATTTATAAAAATAAAAATTAATTTGAAAAATAGAAATAGAAAGTCAAAATTTATTTCTATGAATTTTATTAATTATGAAAACAAGAAAAATTTGAAATCAAAAATAAAAATAAAAATATTTTTAATCTCCAGCATATTAATTTTTTGATTTTACAATGTAAAATTTTAGGGCTTTTTCATTAACATTACAGAGGGTGGTTAAAATTTAGTAAACCACACGAGTAATATGTGTTAAGGTTATTAATTTATCTTATTTATAAATTATCATCTTTACATTTCATTACTTATATAAAAAAAAGTATAAACAAATTCTTAACATGTAAGGTTAATTTACTTTATAAATAATAAATAAACAAATTAATTTATCATATTTTATTGATAAATTAGTAATATATTGATCAATTTAACATGATAGTAAAGTAAAATTTGTAATTTTTTAGCAAGTAAAATGCTAAATTTCTCATTTTTTACTTATAATTTATTTTTCAAAGTAATTAATAATTTGATTGGCCTTTTATAAATGAAATTATGACAAATTATATCATTTTATTAATTTATCATACTTAATTATTATTTTTCTTATTAAATAATATGATAGTATTTAATATATGATTTTAATTTATTTTTTAATAATGAATATGCCATTATCATTTATTATTATTATTATTATTATTATTATTATTATTTATTATTATCATTTTTATATAATAATAAATTACAAATTTCATTAATATTTATTTATTAATTATAAGAATAACTATTCATATTATATTGTGATCTATTTACATATACAAAAAATTAATTATCTGTTGACTACTAGTAATCAACAATTATTGATTAATTTTGAATATTTACGGCTGAAATCAACTAAAATAATCACTAGATATGTAAACTAATCGATATATCTACAAATTTGGCCAAAAGTGCATTTTAAATCTTAGCATGTATGACATAATACAACGTGAAATTTAACGTTTTGAAGCGTTCTAATTGAATTATAAATTTTTAAACATTAAGGAAAGATCTGAAGTGGATAAAAAAATTGACAAGATTAACTTCTTGTTTATTAAATATCACGTTAATATCAACGTAATTTTGTTATTTATTTTTAAAATAAAAAGTAAATTTTACTGCTACTTAATTAATTTTTTAAATTAGCTAGACAGTAAGACTCTCTGTCACGTAACGTAACAGTGAGATTTACTTTTTGTTTAAAAATAATATCACATTATCATGGACATGATATTTAACTAATAAAAAATTAATTTAGTTAAAACTTTAATTACTTAAAGCCTATTTTAAATATTTTGAAAAAATTGAAGATGAGTTGAGAAATTTCAAAATATTAAAATCTATTTTGTATTATGCCGTAAATGTTGATATCTGTTTTTTGGTATACAAAAGATATCCACCGACGAAATTAGTAACTAATTCTTTCGTTGCGGAAACATCTCCAATATGAAAAAGTTACAACTAACCTAGGAGTATGTTGCATTCCCAAGGAATATACGGTTAGCCCTACAAATTCGTAATGTTCGACTAGCTAATTACTTATACTTTTGGTTAGCCGGATAAGCACGTATTCGGATACTAACTAGGTGCACAGAAAGTCGCATCTCAATAAATTTTCAGATAGACCGTCCATTATTTGGTCATAACCCTCCAACTAGCCAGTGGACAATATTTCATTCAATGAATAGAAAACTAATGTGATTATTTATGTAAACTTTTAGGTCAATAACGAGTAATGACAATACGAAACTCTTTTACAAAATACATTTTTTTAAAATTAATAAAATCACATTCAAAACTAAATGAGATTTAGATATAAGATTACGAGGGTATGCTTAGTTTCCTCATAAAATGATAATATAATTTATAATGAATACTATATTAGAGATATATATTATTATTCCAAGAGGAGATATAAAAATACTATTTATTCAATCATAAGTATCATTTTTCATTATTTACTATTTCATTTCTTCCCATAATAATTAACCAGCAATTGAATTATTTTTAAGATTGACAAAAGAGCATCTCTACATCAATGCAAGATTTTCTTTCTCTCTTATAAATTGAATTCTAGAATCCTTTCAAAATTTTGATTGGCTAATAAGATAATGTCTTTATTTCCTTAATTCAAGTAACAGCTTCCCTTTACGATTACTAGAATCATCCATATGCTTACCAGATGCTTAAAGCATATGAAACTGTTTAGCCAGCACTTTATATTTTACAAGCTAATTTGGTGCGAAAAGGGATTCATCTAAGAGTGAATAATTTAAAAGCACCTTCCTACAATTAAGATCCACCGCGTAATCTAATGAAGGGTATTTATTACTTCAACGGGAGTTGTATAAAAGGGCTTGACTTACGTTGCTCGGCTCATTGGCATCCAGGTGGCACCGCATGATGTCAGAATCCGACAAGCCTTTCTATGAGTTAATCAGAACCTGACAGTCACATCGAGTCTCGATCTAATCGCTTGCCACTGGGTGTGGCTCTGTCTTAAACGAAGAGCTTGAGTTAAAGCTTGGAACCTCTTTCACATTAATATTTTTCGGGTTTCGCTGGTCAGATCAAGAGACGGCGATATGTGGAAGAAAAGTGGTTACTTGGAGATGAGGAGAGATCAGGAAGCTATGGACTTGGTTTCTTCTGATTTGAAAGACTTGATCTTTGCCGCTAAGAA
>JANZLX010000213.1:34679364-34695494 GCA_025531955.1 Erythroxylum orinocense
ACCGCTCCCTAGGCGGGCACCCATCAACATGGGTGACCCGACGCCTCCTCCAAATCCGTTCCTTCCCCTTCTGAATCCTCATTTTGCCCCTCTGGTGGTTCCCCCAACGGTTGCGACAGTGTCTGCCGTTGGCCCCCTGCCGAAGAAGTCATCGGGCACTCCCTTCTCCTTTGGCGTTCATCACTCTCCTATGGCCACTTCGGCCGCCCCAAGACAGGCGTCTCCAAGCAATGGCTCCTAGTGTGACACAGTTGCCGCCCGACACCAACGAGGTACGCTTACTCATCACCCTCACATGCTTCAGGATGGTATCATTTCCCCTCCGACTGACCTTCTACGGGCTGGATCAAAAACCTAGTTGAATGCTTTGGTTGGTTTTTTTTGGAGAAAACGGTTGGCTTTTCGGCAGTGAATGCTTGGGCAAAGGCTCGCTAGAGCAAGAGAGGCTTTGAAAAAGCCATGCTCATGGATAATGGCTTATTTCTATTCAAGTTTTCCTCCCAAGTGGATGTCACTGAAATCCTCGAACTTGACCCTTGGAATGTTGGAGATCAACCTTTGTTTTTGCGTCAATGGCAACCTGGTATGGGTTTGGATAGAAGTTCAATTGAGGTCATTCCGATTTGGGCTCAATTTCATGGCTTACCTTTGGAGTACTGGATGTTGGAGGGGCTCAGTCACCTAGCTAGTGGAATTGGAAAACCAATCTGCTTAGACTCCCAAACAACTGCCATGGACAGGATTGGGTATGCCAAAATCTGTATCGAAGTTCCGAAGGAGGCTGTGCTGCCGGATAAGGTGTCTATTCGGCGCTTGGATGTTGGTGGTGAATTGGTTTGTGCTAGCATTCCTGTTACTTATCCATGGAAACTGAAGATGGACCGAGTGTAGCTTTGGAAGGGGACAATCCTGGTCGACCAACGAATGCAGTAGATTGCGATTCCTCTACGGGCAACTCCTCTCCACCTTGTGCTGAGCAAATGGACACTCGTTCAGTGGAGCATATGGATCGAGCTGTTGAGTGCTCTGTCGTCCATAGGGACTTGTCCTGCTCCTCAAGGTTTTTGCCAGAAGCTATAGATTTTGATATGTCGTCATTGCAGCAAGGTGGGGATGCTCCTCCAGCTGCTGATGTGGTGATGTTGCAGGGTGGGGACGCCCCATCAGTTGTTGATTGTGAGGAAGGCGAGATTCCCCCTGACTCCACTAAGCTAGGTAAGAGTACAGTTACTAAAAAGACAGCAAAAAAGAAGAAGCATAAGGGGATGATCTCCCCTAAATTCCTTTTCTAATGATGTCCTTCCTAGTGTGGAATACGAGGGGGTTGAATGACCCCCTCAAAAAGATGATGGTGAAACAACATGTGGCCACTTCAAATCCTGTTTTGGTATAATTGTTGGAAACTAAAATAAGAGCAACTGTGGATCAGAAGGGTTTGGCTTTTTTGGGACCTCAATGGAGCCTCTTCACCAATCATGCTTCTCACTATAACGGTTCTATTTTGTGCTGGTACAATTCGGAAAAATTAGACGTTCAAGTGCTTAAGATGGGTGCTCAATTTATGCATCTTTGTTGCAAAGAGGATAATAATGCCCCTTTCATGGTTACTTTAATCTATGCTGCCAATATTGCTTACCAACTCTCTGATCTGTGGAGGGAGTTACTGGACTTCCAAAATGGAATGAATTGCCCATGGTTGGTTTTGGTGATTTTAACTGTTGTCTTAACTCTTCAGAAGTGGAGGGCGGGGCTAGATTTCATGGTAGTTCGGGTGGAGAACTTCAACATATTTTTCACAATACTGATTTAGTTGACCTTCGGTGCCATGGCCGATGGTTCACTTGGGAAAATAAACAACGGGGTGCTTTGTATATTTGGAAGAAGCTGGATCGCGCGTTGGTAAACCAGCAATGGCTCCGCTCCTTCCCTCTGGATTTGGTGACGTTTGGCGATCCGGTTTTTTCGGATCACACACCTATTCTTATTCAGCATGTCTCCTCTCCTCGTAGATTTGGGGGCCTGTTTTGATTTTTTAATGGTTTATTACGATCTGATGGTTTCATAGAGCTAATTGCCCAGATCTGGTAGGTGGAGGTTTTCGGTTTTAAAGGATATCAATTAATGCAAAAATTGAAGATGGCAAAACGGGTTATTAAGGGTTTTAGTCAGCAGCAAACGCAGAATATTCAAGAGCTGGGTCATCACCTAGCCAATTTACAACAGCAATGCTATAGGGATCCTCGTAATGAGCGTCTGCGGGTTCTTGAAGCTGCCAGTATGTACAAATATCAAGAAGCCCTGACCTTACATGATTCCATTCTTCGGCAGAAATCTAGATAGACTTGGCTATGGAAGGGGGACCGCAACTCCAAATTCCTTCATGAGGTGATCCTTGCTCATCGCAACAAAAACGCTATTACTGAGTTATCTGATATGGATGGCAATGTATGGAGAGGGCAAGAGGTTGTGTCTGCTCATGTTAGAGATTTCTTTGTTCAGCTCATAGGTTGTCCGCAGGATCCGAAGGGCAATGAGTTTGGTGTTCGGCATGTCCTGAATTTCACTCCTGGTCAAGCCACTCTAGACATGTTGAATGCCCCGTATACGAATTTGGACAATAAGGCGGCCTTATTCCACCTTAACAATTCAAAAGCTTCAGGGCCTGATGGGTTTTCAGCCGGGTTCTTTCAACAAACGTGGCCAATCACAGGAAAGCTACTCACGGAAACGGTTCTTGAATTCTTCTCTTCGGGTAAACTGTTGCGGGAAATAAACCACACTTGAATTTGCCTGATTCCCAAAAAGGATAGACCTGAGAGGATCACGGACTATAGACCGATTTCATGCTGCAACACAGTTTATAAAATTATTGCCTCTCTTTTAACTGAGTGCTTGAAAGGAGTTTGACGGAGGTAGTCAGTAAGGAGCAAGGAGCCTTCTTACCGGCGAGGAGTATTGGTAATAACATTCTGCTGCTTCAGAAGCTAATTGGAGAATACCACTCTGGTAAAAAATCAGCAGTTGTGCCATGAAAATAGATCTCTATAAAGCCTTTGACACTATTGGCTCGGATTATTTGCGAGAATGCATGCGATGTATCGAACTGCCTCCCCGATTCTGCCACTGGATCCTCCAATGCATCCAAACGCCCTCTCTGAGTGCCCTGATCAATGGTATTCCTATAAAGCATTTTATGATTCACCGAGGAATAAGGCAAGGGGATCCACTTTCCCTTTGCTTATTCACTCTAGCCATGGAGGGTCTTTTCCAATTGTTGTCTAAAATGGTGCTTTGCAATGGGCTTTTCTAGTTCCATCATAATTGTAAGGATCAGCATTTGTCTCATTTAATTTATGTTGATGATGTTATTCTTCTTTGCAAAGCCGAACCGCAGGTGTTAGCTATCATGATGAACTTGATGACCACGTTCTCTCGATGGTCGGGCATGACCTTGAATTTACAGAAAAGTGGCATCTATATCTCTTCAGATGTGAGCAATCGGGAAGGCCTTAGTAATTCGATTAGGTCAACTCTTCAAAGTACGCCTTTTCGTTATCTTAGTGTTCCCATTACCTCGGGCAAGCCTCGGTTCTCAGATTTTATGCCTCTGTTGGAGAAGTTAAAGAGCATAATAAACTCTTGGTAGAATCGATTCCTATCCTTTGCGGCTCGAGTCAACTTGATTGTTTCAATGTTGCATAGTATGCATGTGCATTGGGCTGCTCATATGACCACACCTAAAAAGTTATTAAAGAAATGGAGAGGATTCTAAAGGCTTTCTTATGGATTGGTCAGTCTGAACAATGCAAGGGAGCTAAAGTTAAATGGAGTGAAGTTGTTGTTCCTAAGAAGAATGGGGGTTTAGGCATTATCTCCTTTCCCGATATGCAAAGAAGTCTGCTTATGAAGAGAATTTGGTGATTATTTGTGGATAAGGAAGCTATGTGGATTAAATGGATGCAAGCATACTGTCTCAATGACCAAAGCTTTTGACATCTCCAATTAAGGTATGAATACTCTTAGCTTTTCAAAAGCTTACTGAAACTGCGTGATGCGATTTACCCTTCAATTCGGAGTATAATTGGGGATGGAGAAAACACTTCTTTTTGGTTTGACAATTGGCATGCGCTGAGCTTCCTCTGGCTCCGCAATGATTTAACCAGAATCCGACACCGAATCCCACTTAATGCCAATCTCCTATGGGTTGTTCAGGAAAGTGACCGTCTGCTTAGATACAGGTTCAGATATCTACTTACTAGGTACCTAAATGATATCACTCTTCGAAGCGATCCGGATAGAGTGATATGGACAGCTACATAATCCGGTGATTTCACAACCTCTTTAGCATGTGCCATGGGGCGAGGGCGGGTCGAAGAAGTTCCTTAGACTGTACTCGTCTGGAAACAAGTATTATTTCCAAAGGCAGCTTTTTTCCTATGCTTGACCATTAAAAATAGATTGAGAACAAAGGACAGGTGATTCGGTACTTATGATTCTATTTGTGTGCTATGTAAGCTAGTCCATGAAAGTCGAAATCATTTATTTTTTGAATGCGAGTATACCAAGGCAGTGTGAAATCGCATATTGTATATGACAGGTCTCTTGTATTCTTCTTATGAATGGCCTGAGGTCGTTAATCAGATTATTTGCGCAATCAATAATGGGCAGTGTGATTCTCTCATGATTCGAACCTCCTTTCATATGGTTATCTATTATATTTGGCGGGAGTGAAACAGGCGTCTTTACAAACAAATGGAGCAGCATAAATATGAGTTGACGGACTGCATTATTAACCTGATCAGGGAGGTCATCATCGGGCATGGTATGCAAGAGTAGCTAGGTTTGGCTATGTGGCAGCGCTGGAGTATTTAGGCGTAGCTGGCTATTGGACATTTTGTGGTTTGCTCTCTTGTGACAATGGTTTTCTAGGTTTCTAGTTTCGGTGGCCTGAAAGGCTTTTCCTCTTTTTTGCCTGCATATAGTAGCTTGCGATTCTTGTACATTGTTTTGCTCTTTTCTTTATAATGACATATTTCTTAAATTTTCAAAACAAAGTGTAAAACTTTATCAAACATGTGATATTCAATATTATTTAAGCTCAATTGATACTTAATTAGAATTATTATAATTATAATTTTATTATAATTAAATTACTAAAATCTAAGACTTATTATAAATAAACTTAAACTTCAAAAGTGTACTTCTTATCTCACTTTCTTTACAACAATGATAAAATTCTCTCAATATGTTTTGTACATACCATTATAAACTAGATACATAATGGTTAGATGAATCAATATCAAAAATGGTTAAAAGGAAAAGAAAAAAAAGATTAACAATAAAGTTGAATTATGATTTATACTTTATTATGTTTTGTTTATCAATCATACTATAAATTTAAAGCAATTTTATTTTTTTGGAAAATCAAATAAAAAAAATTTATAGCATACAGTCGAACTCCGCCCAATTTTCCAGCAACTACGTTATGGTCGTTATTGAAATAGTTGGATGTGGCTATCTGTGGCCAAGGGACCAGAAAATTGCTGCAGTAGATGTTTGGAACAAAGGCATAGCTTATCCGATGCTTGCAATTCTATAGCCCCAACTTGATAATGTTAGGAATTGTCTTCGAACATACATAATGTTGATGCCAATTTGAATGAGGTTGCACAAGTGACTGCTAACACACCAGGCAGGATTATTGACCTTATCAGAGAATCAGAAAGGTTGGTCATGATGTTCGGTATGTCTTTGATGTTGTTGACAGTTCAAAGAGTACGAGCATTGCGTGGAGTTGATGATGAATTGCTGAGTACTGCACGTGATGAGAATATCAGGTTTTGCAATCCCGTTTACAACTTGTATTCTCGCCAAAGGTTGCGTTCTGCCTCCACCATCATCTGAACCGTCATCTTCCAGTGTTTCTAACGAATCTTTTGACAATAATAACGACATCATCTTCATGAATGGTAGAGGCTTCACGCAATTCTCGGCTTTCCACGGTTTCCATATTAATCATCCACTCCGCTCATGCCACCACTACTTCAGTGCAACAAATTTTAAACTCCCATCGAGTGGGTTCTATCAGACGATATTCCCACTGATAATATACTTATCAACATAATTCAATATCTTCCCTTTACTGTACTTTGGGAATTCCATGAACGTAGTAACCAAGCCCCATCAGATCAATGTGGTGCCATGGCTTTTACTAAATTTTGTCGAGACTGGCATTCCTCGTCTCTGTTACATTCGTTAACTACATTCCTGACATATTACAACAGCGGAATATCTACTTGTCCTGGTTTGTTTGACAAAAATAAAAGTTAGCCGCGACTCGAATTGGCTTATAAAGAAAAAATATAAAGAGTAACTTCTTTTAATATGGACGATACATTCAAAGAAAATAGAATTGCGAAAACTGACCAGGAATCAACCCCTGATTTAATCAGTTCCTATCCTGTAATTATACTCTTGCTAAGGGCCTTAGTTTACAAAGTAAAAATGTTGGACTTCTCCCGTTGATGCACCAGAAAAATGAGAGCATCTGAAGTCATAACAGATATCTCATTTTAATCTGTCAGCTAGAGCAATCAAGTACCTGCAAGAATAATACATTTGGGTTTACGTGAATGAACAAATGTGTTTAAATATTGATTTCCAAAAGCATTGGACAGAAGGTTCATAAAGCTTATATGCAAATCCTTTTTGCAGAATGAATATGGTCCACAAAGCATACAAAGGAAATTCATCATCTTCTAATATCAGCCTTCATTCTAACAATACCATCCTGCACTGAAATTCTGCAATAAAATCTCTTTTCGAGAGCATCAATACATTGATTATGTGCGTTCTTGTTTGTTACATAACAGAATGTATTCATTGTACTTGTATCCTATGTTTAAGGAGATCTATAAGCAACTAAAATAGCATTGTACCTTGTCAGTAGATGAACAAAGCCATGTCCCAGCCCAAAATCTTTTAAATAACCAAAAGAATACGCCCCTGCAAAGCACAATCAAGCATGTTAGATAAATGCTCTTAAAACTGCACGAATGGCGAAGGAACTAGCAACTTTCAGGGAGACGAAAATATGTTCATGGCTTTTTCATGCTATTAGCATGGCTTAAAGGGCAAATTCCCGGCTTCTCACGATTGAAGGCCTGCTACTACTCTTCCTGCTGCTTTTCAAATCTAGAGATTTCCTTCATTGGCTTTGGAGCTCCATTTCCTAGTTCCCCAACATTGAAACCATCTCCATGAGACTAGCAACTTTCGGGGAGGTTATGTCATGTTCCCTAGCCCTTTTATGCTATTAGCATGGCTTAGACGGTTTGACTAGTGACTTGTAACGATTGAACGCCTATTACTATTCTTCCTGCTGCTTTTCAAGTTCAGAGATTTCCTTCCCCAACATTGACACCATTCCCTCGTTCCCCAAGTTTCTGTAACCTTCAATAAAAGCTTCATAAATTCCTGAATTTGGTTCAAATCCTTTGCCAACCATCTCTGCCTGAAGCTTCAGCGCTTCTTTCATGTTCCCCTCATCACAGAACCCTTTTATCAAGAACTCATAACTCATCCTACTAGGATAAAAACATGCATCTCTTGTTTCAAACCTTAAGATCTTCAAAGCTTCGGGAAGCCTTTTCTTTTCACAAAGCCCTCCAATCAACGCATCTATTGTTACAGCTTCAGCCCTAAATTTCTTCCTAATCATATCCTTATACACTAGGATTGCAGAATCAAAGTCCCCAACTTTACAATACCCATTCATGAGATGCTCCAGTGTAACACTAGTGCTTCCAATTCCACTCAACCCCATTTCTCTCACGAAATCCTCGGCTTTTCCAACCTCCCCAATCTTGCAAAATCCTCCAATAATCGTATTGTAAGCAACAAGATCAGGCCTAATTCCATTTACTCTCATTTCTTTCCATATCTTCTCAGCTTCTTGCATCCTTCCACCATCACAAAACACTGCCATCAAAATGCTATAACTATACTCATTCGCAGCACAACCAAATCTTCCCATTTCACTCCACATCTCCTCCACCATCTCCATATCACCATCCCTATAAAATCCAACCATCAAAGAATTAAAACTATTCACATTAGGCCTAACTCTAACCACCCGTTTCACCTCACTTTCACCCTCATCATTCTCCGAGGAAAAAACCTCCCTGAAAACCCCATAACCTGCATACGACCCTTTACACTGCGAAACCGAAGAAATCAGCGAGTTACAAGTACTAACTTGTGGGCTAATACCACGAGACCTGAGCATCCTAACGATACGAATAGATCCATCAATCTTTTTCATATCTAAACAAGACTTAATCAACAAATCAAACACAAACGGAGCGGAGTCACAGTGCCTATACGTTCTGACTAACACCTCAAACAACTTCACAGGTGGATCACCGTGGCCAAACAACATAGATTGCACTAGCGCGTCTCGGATCACGTGCTGGGCACGCGACTTAAGGCGTGCACGAGAAAGAACGTGAATAATGGTTGAGTAAGAGCGAAGATCGTGGTCACAGAGAGAGTTGCGAAGAGTGAAGTTGAAGAAATTGAGAGCGAGGTGAGGGTTGGATTTCAGGTGGAGCGCAATTTGAGAAAAAGTGGAAGGCGTGAGCTTGTTTGTGGTGGTGGAGGTGAGGAGGTTGCGGAGGTGGCTCCAACGGGACTTGGAACGGTGGTGGGTGAGCAGAGTAACGACGTCGGCAACTAGAGGGGTTTGGTCGGAAAGCGGAGATGCGGTAGAGAGAGAGGAAGAGAGTAAGACGGAATGAGGGTGGAGTTTAGAGGGAGAGATAAAGAAGTGCTTGAAAATTGTACACACCATTGGAGAATGGAGACAAGAGTCAAGACACATACAGCTTCTAAGTAAACTCATAGGTTAGATATAAGCTCCTCTTTGGCAATCAAGAATCTAAGCTCCTCTTTGGCAATCAAGAAGCGCTTGAAAATTGTACACACCATTGGAGAATGGAGCCAAGAGTCAAGACACAGCTTCCAAGTAAATTCATAGGTTAGATAAAAGCTCCTCCTTGACAATCAATTGGTCGCATGTAGTAGTATATCAATTAATTTGATTAGTAAATTATATTACCTATTTATTAAAGATATTTTGTAAAATTAGTTATTTAGTATTAGCTGTTTATGTATAAAATAACTTACGAGCACATGATTTTAAAAAAATTATAACCTTTTTTCTAACATTTGTCACCGATAATTGCTTGTTTCTTTAATTTTTCTTGTAAACCCAACTTGACCTATTTGTAAAGGGAAACCAAATGCTGGTAGAGGGCACAAGTCTTCTATTTCCCACTTTTCTTAATCATGATCATGGATCTAGGTTGTTATGTTTGCATAAGCAAATCGGTTGTTGATGTGCAAAGTTGTGAATAGAATTTATCTATAATCTCCATCATCCATCAATCATTGTTCCTTAGCCATTCATTGTCCATGAGTCATTTAAATGTGTTTGCATCAATTTGTTTGAAGTTGGAGTGAAAAATCATCTGAACTGTTTGGGACATGTTAATTGCTAATTGATATGATTGAAGGGTATCTGAGTTATCTGGGCGGTATAAATTATATTGAAGATGCATTATCTGTGTGGCATTACAATGGATTGTAGAGTGTCTGAGTTATCTGGATTATGTCACTGACTAGAAGAGTTTGTTCTCAGATAGATTTGCATTAGAGCAAAAACTAGAAGAGGAGACCACTAATAGTTAAAATTAATAATGAATGAATTTATCCATTGAAAAAATTTTATTTCTTTCAATAAACTATATATAGTATAAATATAGTTAGAAAGAGTGGTTCCTTGCGTTATCTTCATGTTGTAAAAGATAAGAAAATTTGTTAATCATCTTCAGAGAGAAGATTATTACTGGTCTTAATAGAATTTCATCATCGATAAACTTGTTGGAGTATTGATAAATTATTGTTGGTTTTTAGATATGAACAAAAAGAATAAGGCTTAAATTTGAAAAGAAATAAATGTAAAGCATATATAGCATTACATAATCTCAAGCATAAGTAAATGGATATATATAGCGGTATATATGTAAAGGGATATTAGATGAACACATAAGTAACTGTTGTGAAGTAAACCACTACTGCATAACTTAACTTCTTTAGAATAGCAGATTATAACTTAACTTAATTATAGTGAACTTCAAATTGAATATTAAATAAATGGTGTTATTAGCAATTGAAACAAGTCATAAAACATTCTTTAAATGCTTTAGTATGACAATTATGTTTATGTTAAAATGTAAAAAGAAAACATGTAAGTTACAAAACTTCATTTACTTCAAGCATACTTCAAATCCTTTGTTTCATTTTAGTGCCCACGAATTTGCACAGGGTGACTAGTTAAGTCACTAGCCACACATAGGAGTGATTAATTAAGTCCCCCCGTGACTAGCCACACACAAGAGTGACTAATTAAGTCACTCCCGTGATTAACCACACATGGGGGTGACTAATTAGGTCACTCCCGTGACTATCATTTAACTTAAATGCTAGTCATACACGGTAGTGACTTACTTAAGTGTAAGTATTGAACTTTTAACTTGTTTCAAGTATTTTCTTTAACTACTTTCTTGTCATTTATATAAATTATTGATGTTGTTTATTTTTATCTTGTCGGAATCAAAAAGATGCTGCTCAATTTCGAAAGAAGAGCTTTCTTTTCTATAATGAATTGACTGGGATTTATGGAGAAGATCATACAACTAAAAATGATGCACAAACTGTTGTAGATATTCTTGAAGAAATGAAAAGGCAAAAAGGTATAGATAGGTCAAAAGAAAGTGGTGAAGATCAATATGAGCATAGTTTACATAGTGGGTGAGGAGGTTTCTTACCGCACATTGAAGGTTATGTTGAAATTTAAATATTATGTCTAGTTATTTAAAATAGGGCTGAAACTTAATTTTTGTTCAACTAAATAACTTTTTAGCAAATTGAAACCCTATGTTATATTTATTTTCAATATTGTTACATTGTTATTTTATATTGCAATTGCGACTATATATTGATTGCTAATATGAGTCGAACAAGGAAAAATTAACCACTGCAAAATGTTGAAAAGTTATATGAAAAGAAGAAAATCCTAAGTTCCTCAATCAAACATTTACCAATCCTTTCCTAATGAATTAAGATGATAATGAAATTTAATGGAGAGGAAGGACAATATGTGAGAAGCTTGTAGTTTAAATTTCAAGTCAATCGGAGGTTCAGAAAAGGAGTTATAGCCAAAAGAATGAAGAATGTTGAAAGCTGTCAAACAACAGTGTACCTTCTTTGTCACGATCGTGCTTGTGCATGATCATGCAAATTCCTGCTGTTTGCTCTCTGTCACGAACTCCCTGATGTTTCCTCCTTGTCACGATCATGCTTGTGAACAATTGTGCACTACATGATGATCTCTTATTTAAACATCAATCCAGCTTTTCTCAAAACAGATTGTTGGATCAATCTTGCATGGCCATTTTGACAAAGAAAATGAGATATCTAGGCAATACATTCTTCTAAATAAATGTTCCTTTATGTCTTAAATTTCTAATGACACCAATTTCATGCAATTTGGTTCAGGATTCTACAAGTTATATCTAAAATACTACAGATTATTCCCAAATTGCGACAATACACTATACTCAACTTCAAGTCAAATTTTAAAACCCTTAAAGACAAAATTCAAATTCGATTTCTTCATGAAAAATATAGCCATTTATCTCTACGTTAATCTAAACTCAATATCATCCCATTTGGATATGTTTAGGTTAAGATATGACTAAAATACAGATGCATGTTCCGTGAAAACACTCTATCTAGCATATTCCAACACACTTCATCATAGCATATTCCAAACATGCTGTAATAAAAAACATAATTGTGATAATGATACATCCAAACATAAAATATAAGAATCCAATTAAAGTTTAACAACACAATTCAAATAGAGTAAAAGAAATTAGACGGTCAAAGAGTAAAGCGTAAAGAGGGCAAAATTGACATTAAAATAAAAACTATCAGCTGATTACATTAAAATACAACTCATAACCAAACAACTTTTTGATAAAATTAGCCAACTGATTTGGGTCAAATAGTATCAGCTGATTACATTAAAACACAACTCATAACTAAACAACTTTTTGATAAAGTTAGCCAACTGATTTGGGTCAATAAGCTATTTTTTGACTGATCAATCAACAATCAAATGTCTTCAAAGAGTTCAAATTATTTTCGGCTTAATGACTTTGTATCGAGGGATGGCGATGGGGGGCCGGCATAGCCAAGATTCAATTATTTTTAATAGATCAATGTAAGCTTAGATCTAATTATTTTAAATAAAATAACATAAAAAATTTAAGTCATAAGTAAATCTATTTAAAAAAGTTGACGAAATTAACCCATGATCTGGCCATTGCCATCTTTATTCATATCCCGATCTTGATATCTTCTTGATCAATATTGTTAGGTAACTTTGGTTTTGGAATTTGAATTCAAAATAACAATTATTGTTATGGATATATTGAAAAATATTTTGTGGTAATTTAATAAAATTGACTGTAAATAATTACCAACAATTAAGTATGTAGTTGGATCCTACGTAAAGTTGATTAGTTTCAGATAGATATTACCCTCACGCAACTCCTGTTGCCTCTACTTTTTCAAAGTTGGGGAACTACAAAACTATGAGAACTACTACTGTTCAAGGACAGGATTCCTTGTCTTCACCCAAAACAGGAATTTATTCATCTGTATCTCTTCGCGCGGTTGTAGGTTAGAATCAATGAAAAAAAAAAAAAGAGAAAAGCATATATTCTCAAGTGGAACGCTGTCCAATTATTATTTGTTTGGACTTTGAATCACCAGATGTACGCCTTGTGTCCGATTAGCTTCCGCCTTCTTGTAACGAGATTCATATAAACGCAGCAATGCAACATTACCAACATCAGTAATACCATCGAGAATGATTCCTTACTTGGCTTCAATATCAAGCTGAAGTGTTCAGAAACCTAATTAGAAAGCTTAATCCAACTCTGTCTCCCTCTAATCATTTTAAAATTATTTCTTTATTTGCACTTTTTTCAATCCATACTGTAATAACCATCCCTATATGTAAGTCTCCATTTGGCAGAATTAGGTCATTTCCATTGTCAGAGAGCTCATCAAGAAAATGAAATACAATGAAATATCGCATTTCTACCACCCCCAACACACACTGAAGTTCGAGTACTCTGAATTCCCATTCAAGTGTGATGGTTGCAAGGAAGTAGGCATAGGTTCGCGCTACAGATGTTCAATCTGCAACTTTGACCTTCATATGCACTGTGCAGTCCCATACTCTTCAATCAACCACCCTTTTT
Source organism: Erythroxylum orinocense (assembly GCA_025531955.1). Classification (NCBI taxonomy): domain Eukaryota; kingdom Viridiplantae; phylum Streptophyta; class Magnoliopsida; order Malpighiales; family Erythroxylaceae; genus Erythroxylum; species Erythroxylum orinocense. The sequence continues at coordinate 34,692,762 of JANZLX010000213.1, forward strand.
ACACCAAATGTTCTTTGCAATTCTTATCCAAACCACCTGGAGACAGTCCCCGTTTCTGCAACGCATGCGAAAGATACGTTACCGGTTTTGTTTACCATTGCAGGGACTGTGAATTTGATCTCCACCCTTGTTGTGCAAAGTTGCCTATGGTGCTTGATGATGGTGAAGTGAAGCTGTACTTGAACAGGAAGGAGAGTGCTTCGTGTCTCAAATGTGGACGTCAAGGGAGGAGTTGGAGTTACAGGTCAAGCTGCAAGAAGTATAATCTGCATGTGGCTTGTGTTAAGGACATGCTGGTTGAGAACTGGGATCAATTATACCCTCCACGTTCTGATCTGGAAAAGAACACAAACTCAACGACCATGACAACTAGGAGGTTGGAGCATAGAATTCCTAGTTTGAAAAGTACCCTCTTAGCTCCTCACGACAAGAGCAAAGGTAAGGTGAAAAAATGTGCAGAAGTGGCTGGATTGGCTATGCAAGTTGTTGTATCGGCAGTGTTAGGAGATCCATCGGCTCTTGTTGCAGGGTTTGTTGCGTACTTCATTTCAAAAGCTTGAAGTAGCAAGGTTTCTCTAGCTATTTAGGCTATCCGATATATCCAAGATTTTAAATTGATCGACTGCACCGGTTACAAGATATTGCCGTCATTATCCATAACATATAGTCTTATTTTTTTTTTGGGAAATAAGTAATATCAAAATAGATATAATTATGATAACAAAATACAAAATCGGCTGTAAGTTTAATATTGCAATTCACAATTCACAATTTTCTTTTATATCTTAGTTATATGAGATAAATGAAATCAAACAATGTAAATAAACTAAGTCTATGTACTTAGCTATGATGTGAATAAAATTACCTTAGTATTGAAGTTTATGTTCATAGAGTATGTTTTTCCTTTGAATGGAGAGGCTGATTAAAAATTAAGCTATATATTTTGTCTGATTAAAGATGGCAATGGACCAGTTAGGTTTAAACCTATCCAAAGATTTATATATGTGTTTAGATCAAAATTTGATGATTTGAAACTTGGTCAAGTCAAATCAAGCTCAACAATTATATAATTTATTATATTAAAATAAATCAAATAAGACAAATAAATTAAATAAAAATTATTCATATGCTTAACAAATCTAATAATTGGAACCTTCATATTTTAGTTTTTACAGGAAAAACAAAACCCAAAAAAACTAGCTAGCTAGCACATAGGTTAGCGATCTCCTTGTTGATTTTTGTGGAGGAGCTCCCTTAGCAGTACTGGAGGATCCTGAAGAATATGTAGCCTCGGATTGACAAGTAGGAGTGAGCATTCGGGCTCATCGAGCTAAATTTTCACTGTTCGGGTAAAGCCCGAATTACCCAAAATTTGTTCCATCTTTCCGGCCCGAACCCAAAATTTCATTACCCGAACTTACTCGGCCGGATCGGGTAATTCAGGTAAATTGGGTAATTTTGGGTTACCCGAAATTTTATTTGGTTCTTTTACAAAAATTACACAAAATAACTAAATACTTGAATTACATTCTCATATCTCATTTGAGAAACATAAAACAAAACAAATAGTTGAATTCACTAATAATATAACCAAATATTTCAATTAACTAGCATAATTAATCTGTTAATTCTACAAGAAAAAAATAGCCATGAAAAGTAGCTTGGTAAATTAAACCAAGCTTTGCTGCTTTGGTGATGGAGTTGCAGGAGCCAGAAGTGTTTGTTGCTAACTTGCTGCTGCCTGCTGATGGAGTCTGGTAAATTAAATCAAGCTTTGGTGATGGAGTTGCCGGAGTGTTTGTTACTACTGCCAGCTGATAGAGCCTGAAGTCTAAACTCTGAAGATAAACCAAAAGAGAAATTTTACAAACCAGTGAAACCACACACTTAACTGCAGGCATTGTCTATGCCTATTCTTTAAAAGCAGAAGACGCATGAGCCAATAATTACATCACAGCCAAATGCATTCAACTTGTCATCAAAACATCATAGCACATCCAAGGAGACAGCATAATAGCAACCCAAAAACAGACAGCAAAACAACAAAAAATCACAGCCAAAAAGTTTATTTCGGACTACATAAACACCAAAAAACAGACAACAAAATAGCAATGAAGCAGGCAAAAAAATAGACCAAAACACAGACATATAGCATACTACAAATCAACCCAAAAACAGACAGCAAAACAACAAAAAATCATAGCTAAAAAGCAACTCAAAATCATAGCAAAAAAACAGATAAAAACAGCCACTTACCAAGCCCAAATCAATCATAAAAATCATCAAACTTCAGGTAATCCAGGTTCCAAAGACATTTGTAACAATTTTACATTAGAAGAGCATAAATCAGAGAATAAATCAATCATACAAAAATATCACAATGTATATCGAATTGAAATATTAAATGATAAAGCCATAAAAAAGAAAATTACCATTTTCCAAATGTTATAACTCCTCCAAATTCTCCTCAATTTTGATCTCATTACGAATCACTGAAGCTCTAATCTAATCTTGTCCACATATAAGTGCTTGAACAGTTTTAAGGGTCAATGAGCTCCTAAATGCATCAAGAACCCTCCCTCTTGTGCTAAAAGCACTCTCCGAAGACACGGTTGAGATAGGGATTGCTAGAACATCACGAGCCATGATAGCAAGGGTAGGAAACCTTGCTCCATTAATTTTCCACCATCCAAGTATATCAAAGTTTTCACAATCCGCTTCTGCCCCTTCACC